>SJYV01004958.1:59965-159059 GCA_006410875.1 Neotragus pygmaeus
TTGGGTGCATATATATTTATAATTGTTATATCTTCTTGCATTGACCCTTTGATCACTATGTAGTGTTCTTCTTTGTCTCTTTTCATGGCCTTTATTTCAAAGTCTATTTTATCTGATATGTGTACTGCTACTCCTTCTTTCTTTTGGTCTCCATTCACTTGAAATATCTTTTTCCATTCCTTCACTTTCAGTCTATATGTGTCCCTTGTTTTGAGGTGGGTCTCTTGTAGGCAGCATATATAGGGGTCTTGTTTTTGTATCCATTCAGCCAGTCTTTGTGTTTTGGTTGGGGCATTCAACCCATTTACATTTAAGGTAATTATTGATAAGTATGATCTCATTGCCATTTACTTTGTTGTTTTGGGTTCGAGTTTATACACCTTTTCTGTGTTTCCTGTCTAGAGAAGATCTTTAGCATTTGTTGGAGAGCTGGTTTGGTGGTGCTGAATTCTCTCAGGTTTTGCTTGTCTGTAAAGCTTTTGATTTCTCATTCATATCTGAATTAGATCCTTGCCTGGTACAGTAATCTGGGCTGTAGGTTTTTCTCTTTCATCACTTTAAGCATGTCCTGCCATTCCCATCTGGCCTGAAGAGTTTCTATTGAAAGATTAGCTGTTATCCTTGTGGGGATCCCCTTGTGTGTTATTTGTTGCTTTTCCTTTGCAGCTTTTAATATTTGCTCCTTGTGTTTGATCTTTGTTAATTTGATTAATATGTTTTGGGGGTATTTTACCTTGGGTTTATCCTGTTTAGGACTCTCTGGGTTTCTTTGACTTGGGTGGCTATTTCCTTCCCCATTTTAGGGAAGTTTTCAACTATTATCTCCTCACGTATTTTTTTCATGGCATATCTTTTTGTTTTCTTCTTCTGGGACTCCTATGATTCAAATGTTGGGATGTTTGACATTTTCCCAGAGGTCTCTGAGGTTGTCCTAATTTCTTTTAATTCATTTTTTCCTCTCTTCTTCATTTATTTCCTTCATTCTATCTTCCACCTCACTTATTTTATCTTCTGTCTCAGTTATTCTACTGTTCGTTCCCTCCAGAGTACTTTTGATCTCAGTTATTGCATTATTCATTATTGATTTACTCTTCTTTATTTCTTCTAAGTCTTTGTTAAACATTTCTTGCATCTTCTCAGTCCTTGTCTCCAGACTGTTTATCTGTAACTCCATTTTGTTTTCAAGATTTGGGATCCTTTTTGCTATCAGTATTCTGAATTATTTTCAAGTAGACTTCCTATTTCCTCCTTTTCTGTTTGGTTTGGTGGGCATTTATCATGTTCCTTTTCTTGCTGAATGTTTCTCTGCCTTTTCATCTTGTTTAGATTGCTGTGTTTGGGGTGGCCTTTCTCCGTTTTGACAGTTTGTGTTCCTCTTTACTGTGGAGGTTCCTCACTGTGGGTGGGGTTGGATGAGTGGCTTGTCAAGGTGTCCTGGTTAGGGAAGCTTGCATTGGTGTTCTGGTGGGTGGAGCTGGATCTCTTCTGTCTGGAGTGCAATGAAGTGTCCAGTAGTGAGTTTTGAGGTGTCTATGGGTTTGGTGTGACTTTGGGCAACCTGTATGTTCCTGCATTGCTGGAGAATTAGCCTGGTATGTCTTTCTCTGGAACTTGTTTGCTCTTGGGGGGAGCTTGGTTTCAGTGTAGGTGAGAAGGCTTTTGGATGAACCTTTTTCGATTAATGTTCCCTGGAGTCAGGAGTTTTCTGGTATTCTCATGTTTGGAATTAATCCTCCTGCCTCTGGTTTTCAGTCTTATTCTTACAGTAGCCTCAAAACTTCTCCATCCATACTGCACTGATGATAAAACATCTCCTTTTGAAGACAATGGACTGCCTTTCTGTGTGCCTGGTATGCTCCGCCAGCTTTCAGAAGTTGTTTTGTGGAATTTTCTCAGTGTTCAAATGATCCTCCAATGAATTTGTGGGGAGAAAGTGGTCTCCCTGTCCTACTCTACCATCTTAAGACCACCTTCAATCAGTAAATTCTGTAGTCAGAGTTAACTGTTTTAAGGGAAGCAGAGATTCAGTGTTCTTTGAAACAGTCCATTCAGAAGGAAAGAAAGGTATGCCTGAAATTTATACATATGTGCTAGTAATTTATCGTTTATTCGAGCCAAGCGTCTAGCACTGACTGAGTCAGCAGACTACAGTCTGTAGGCCAAGTCTGGCTATCACCTGTTTTTTTGAATAAAGTTTTATTGTATACAGTCACACTCATTTGGTTAGGTGTTCTTTATGGCGATTTTTGTGCTGTAACAGCAGAGTCAAGTAGTTGAAACAGAGACTATATGGCCTGCACAGCTTAGTATATTTGGTTACTCTATGGCTTTTTATAGGAAAACTTTACTAATCCTTACTGTATAGTATTTTATAGAAGGATCTGTGTTTAGACAGCATTCATTTGCTGAACTTTGTAGTTAGGAATGCATTATTTCTTAGCGTAAGAAATTACATTCCTTTACAATAATAATATGTTGTTGTTGTTCAGTCACTAAGTCATGTCCTACACTTTGTGACCACATAGACTATAGCATGCCAGGCTCCTCTGTCCTCCACTGTCTTCCATACTTTGCTCAAATTCATGTCCATTTGGTTGGTGATGCTATCTAACCATCTCATCCTCTGCCTCCCCTATCTCCTTTTGCCTTCAACCTTTCTTGTTTTTTCCAAGCCAAGCTTGTTTGTTATTGTTTAGTTGCTAAGTCATCTTTGAGTCTTTTGTGACCCCATGGATGGTAGCCCACCAGGCTCCTCTCTCTTTGAGATTTCCCATGGAAGAATACTGAAGTGGGTTGCCACATCCTTCTCCAGAAGATCTTCTGACTCAGGAATTGAACCCATGTCTATTATATCTCCTGCATTCCAGGCAGATTGTTTACCACTGAGCCAGCAGAGAGGCAATGTGTGTGTTAGTCCCTCAGTTGTGTCCGACTTTTTGTGATCCCATGGACTGTAGCTCACTGGGCTTCTCTGTCCATGGAATTCTTCAGGCAAGAATACTGCAGTGGGTAGCCATGCCCTTCTCCAGGGGATTTCCTGACCCAGGGATTGAGCCTGGGTGTCCCACATTATAGGCAGATTCTTTACCATCTGAGCCACTGGGGAAGCCCCAATAATAATATTTAACTTTTATTGAGGGCTTGCTCTGTTCCAGATATTTTGCAAAGTTCCTTACATGCACCACATGAAGTTTTGAGAACTTAACTACCTCAATACTTTTAAAAGAGGTGCTAAAAGATTGAATGACTTGCTCAACTGTGTACATTTAGTGGCAAAACCAGTATTTAAACCCAAACTTTTTTTTATGGTAAAATATTCTTGTTTTCTGAGAGTTTGTATCATGAAATGGTGCTGTATTCTGTCAGATGCCTTTTCTGCTTTAATTTAGATGATCTGTGGTTTTTTCCTCTTTATTCTATTAATGTGAGGTATTACACTGGTTTTCTTTTGTTGAAACACTGTTGCATTCCTGGTATAAATTTCGCTTGGTTATGGTGAATAATCCTTTTAATATGCTGTTTGGTTCAATTTACTAATCTTTTGTTGGGGAGTTTTGAATCTATATTTGGTATATGGGTCTGTGATTTTTTTCCTGTGATGTTTTTATCTGTCTTTATATTGACTCAATGGACATGAGTTTGAGCAAGCTCTGGGAGTTGGTGATAGACAGGGAAGCCTGGTGTGCTACAGTCTATGGAATTTCAAAGAGTCAGACATGACTGAGTGACTGAACTGGCCTAATATATGTGTTATGAAGTATTCCTTTTTCTTGAGTTCATTTTTGAAAGTTTGAGAAACATTAGTGATAAACCTTTTATAAATGTTGGATAGAATTCACCCATGAATCCATCAGGTCCAGGACTTTACTTCTACCTTGTAGTTCAAAAGTGATGTTCTAACTGTAGATAGGATGGAAACTTTGTAGTCATTTGGAAAGACAAGGTGTTGGGAGGGCATTTTTATTCTCATCCTATGGACAGAACTTTGTCATATGGCCATTCAAGGGATTTGGAAAATACAGTCTTTCTTTGTGATGGCCATGTCTACAGCTAAAAACTAGAAGTTATATTTCTAAGCAGGAAGTAGGGAAAGGATATTGGGGAAGAGCTAGTCTTTGCTATGGTCCATAATAAACTGAACTAGCCTTCTTCTTTTTATGAATAGATGTTCATTGGTTAATTGAAACAAAGTAATTCATTTACCCCACTTTTAGAGGGAACACAAATTTGGCACTGAGATTCTTAAACCATTTCGTGGCAAATGTAATATAGTTATTTGCTTCAATTTTTTCTTAAAGAATAAGGCATTCATAAATATCCTGGAGAGAGCTGCTGGTTAATCCAGCAACTAATATGTGCCTTTTTGTGTGTGTTAGTCGCTCAGTTGTGTCTGACTCTTTGAGACCCCATAGACTGTTGCCCGTCAGGCTCCTCTGTCCATGGAATTCTGCAGGCAAGAATACTGGAGTGGGTTGCCATTCCCTTCTCCAGGGAATGTTCCTGACCCAGGGATCGAACCTTGGTCTCCTGTATTGCAGGCAGATTCTTTACCACCTGAGCTAGCAGGGAAGCCATGTATCTATTTAATTCTAAATAATTGCGTAGCTTCATAGCAAGAACACATGTGTGTCAGACTGAGGAACAAAGTTAATATGCCTGAAGCAGGTAGAGGACAATAAAAAATGTGTATTTCTTTGGCATGTCCTACTTCCTAACTCACTTTACAGTCATATATATGTGTATATATGTGTCTGTGTATGTGTGTTTTTGTGTATATGTGTGTATATAATATCCTATATCCTATCTCTCAGCTCCTTGAATGTGTGGCCCTCACATGATTCATCAATTTGACCTCTTGAGAACTCAGCATAGTACTTGAGTCAGGGGGAGAAGCCCAATGAACTAAAATTTGATGTTTCAATTCAAAATCAGAATCTTCTCTAAGGGCTCTCTCCCTTATCTTTTATATCCAATTCATCAGCAAGCTTGCATGCAGTAGTTCTAAAATATATCTACAATCTCCACACCTTTCTTCATATCCATTCTTGCTACCCAATTCATGCCAGCAAATTTGGAAAACTCAGCAGTGGCCACAGGACTGGAAAAGGTCAGTTTTCATTCCAATTTCAAAGAAAGGCAATGCCAAAGAATGCTCAAACTACCACACAATTGCACTCATCTCACATTCTAGTAAAGTANGGGTTGCCATTTCCTTCTCCAATGCATGAAAGTGAAAAGTGAAAGGGAACTCGCTCGGTCATGTCCGAATCTCAGCGACCCCGTGGACTGCAGCCTACCAGGCTCCTCCGTCCATGGGATTTTCCAGGCAAGAGTACTGGAGTGGGGTGCCATTGCCTTCTCCAGGTTATAGGATATTTATTGAGGAGTTCCCTTGGGATCAATGTGTATGGAAGGGAAAGGAAAGAAGCAGGAATGGATAGCCAGAGAATCTGAGCTACAGGCTCAACAGCAGCCTTAGCTAATCTTTAGCTAAGGAAATCTGGAAATAAAAAATGTCCTTCAGCGTTTTCCTTACTTGGTTCAGAAAGGCCTGGCCATTAGGGTGGTTTAGTCACTGTGTCGTGTCCAGCTCTTGTGACCCCATGGACTGTAGACTGCCAGGCTTTTTTGTTCATGGGATTCTTCAGGCAAGAGTATTGGAGTGGGTTGCCACTTCTTCTCCAGGGGTTGCCACTTTCTGACCCAGGAATCGAATCTGGGCCTCCCGCACTGCAGGCAGATTCTTTACTGACAGAGCTATGAGGGAAGCTCATCAATCAGTCATTGGATATGGCTTCCCCAAGAAGGATCATGACTTTGGGCAAGACGATTTTCTCTGGTTGAGGTAATCTCTGAAAGGCCTAAAAGCTGAAGGATGTCTGCCAAGGTTGCTCCAGCTACTGAAACAATAGGTACTCCACGGGAGCAGTGTATTGTAGTGTTTGCCCCCTGTTGGCTTAGATTCAATTCTTCTAATGTATTTCAGGTATGGATTTCCCAGGATTCTATAGACCTCTCTTTCTGGAGAGAACTTAGAAAAGGAAGGCTAGTGGAGAAAATTCCAGCTCCCCCAAAGGTGGATGATCTCAAGGCTGCAACTGATTCTCAAGGTCTACATCCTCCACTGTCAATTCTAGTTTCCCCTCAACCTCATTTCATACCCCTACTTGTCCTGGTTACTTACTTGGTGATCAGACCCTCTCCCTTGACAGGGGACTTTGGTGGTGTGTCTATGTCTTTTCCATTGTGTATTCTGCTNGGTCTACATCCTCCACTGTCAATTCTAGTTTCCCCTCAACCTCATTTCATACCCCTACTTGTCCTGGTTACTTACTTGGTGATCAGACCCTCTCCCTTGACAGGGGACTTTGGTGGTGTGTCTATGTCTTTTCCATTGTGTATTCTGCTCCTTTTAAAATTGTGTGTAAGTGTCTCAGGGGTTAGGTCAGACCATGCTTGCTCTTTATCAGGCAGAGGAAAATCACCTCAACATGTTTTCTTAATACGGCAGCAGCTGCAGCCTTAGAATTGAAAAGCTAAATGTATCATTGAAACAAATTAATGGTTGATGAATTTTTTATAGAAATGTTTTCAGGTGCTGAAAGAAAACTGCCAATGGCCCCTTTCCCAGCATAATAAGGCAGTAAGAAAATATCCAAACTCTGAACAAGCACTGTCAAAATCTGCAAAGCTTAATTTAAGGCTGTATATAAACCCTGAACTTAAGGAAGGCAGAATGCCTCATAAAAGCTATCACTACATGTTTCTAAATTCTTAAAATTTTACTACTTCTGGCCTCTAATAACTTCTTCTTAGTTGAAATTTATGCTTCTTTTCCTTATAGGAATTTACTCCATTTCTATTTGGAAAATAAAACATGACATTTCTTTGGCACCTTATAAAGAGCTAAAGAAAGCCCTTTGCCTATTTCCTGGGTGTTGGCTCAGTCATAGGAACAGCCAGGGTACTTAATCAACAACTTTTTGCTGCCACAACCTGAATGGAAAAGTGGGTCCATAGACAGGCTCATGGTCACCTTAAGGCAGTATCATATCATATATCACATATTATCACATGTACTTGGTGCAAATCTCATACATTCCCTAAAGTCTTCAGTGAAGACTGAGATGTTTTATGTCCTCCATCCTACCCCACTTCCCCTCATTAGACATTAAGGGCCTGGATTTCGAAGTTCCTGACCCATATTCTTTCTCCTTCCTTTCCTGTACATGTTTGTATCCTCTTAGTGAATCATTGTAACAATGTGTATGCATACTCAGTTGCTAAATCATGTCCAACTCTTTGCAACCCCATGGACACATGGACTGTAGCCCCCCCAGGCTTCTGTGTCCATGGGGTTTCCCAGGCAAGAATACTGAAGTGGTTTGAGTTCCTTCTCCAGGGGGATCTTCATGACCCAGAGATTAAACCCACCACTCCTGAATTTGCAGGTGGGTTCTTTACTACTGAGCCACCAGGGAAGCCCCATAGTAATAAATAGCTGCAAATATTGAATGCTTGTTGAGGTAGTTTGCCAAAGACCTTACATGTATTTACTCATTTAATCTTCAGTGCAACTTTATGAGATAGGTAGCAGTGGTCTCTGCACTTTGCAAATGAGTCAAATTTGACACAGACAGTTTAGTTTATCTTACCTGAGATCATTTATTTGTTCATCACTTTTTAAATTCTAGGAATAATTCTCGGCGCTGGGGATATGACAGTGAACAAAGCAGATGGTAGTTCATACTAATTTAGCTTATATTCTGGTGTGTATTTCTGGAGATAGACAATAAACAGAAAAATCAAATTTATAATATGTTGGAGGAAGATAACTGACAAAGGTATATCACAGGCTAAGATGGAGTGTGCAGTTACAGTATTAAATAGGGCTAGGCTAGGCCTCATGATAATTAGATTTGTGCAAAACCTTGAAGGAGTGAGGGAAGGATCCATGTAGATACGTAGGGTCAGAGTTTTCCAGGTAGAGTGAACATAAAGCACAAAACTGAGGTGGAGTCTTGTTTAGTTCATTCATGGAAGAGCAAGGAGGCCAGCATACTTAGGGTAGAGTGAGTTAGGTGCACCATAGTAGGATATAAGGTCAGAAGGAAAACAGTGAGGGTTGAAAGGCTCTTGGTGGGCCTTGTAAAGATTTACTCTTTTACTTTTACTCTTGAGTGAGAAAGTCATCCGAGGGTTTTGAGCTGGGGAGGCATATGATCTGTCTTACATTTTAATAGGATCCCCAGCTGCTATGTTCAAAACAAACTAAGAAACAGTGAGAAACAAATGCAGGAAGATGTTAGGAGGCTATTATAAATAATTCATGTAAGAGGATGGTGACTTAGACCATGGTGATGCATTAGAGGACTTGAGAACTGGTTGAATTTTGGAAATATATTAAGGTAGGCCAGTGGGATTTGCTAACCAAATGGATTGGGCTGTGAGAAAAATAGGAATTAAAGATGACAACGGAGTTTTTGGCCTGAGTGATTGGAAGGGAATTACCAACAACTCAGATGGAAGATATGGTGGGAGGAGCAAGTTTAAGAAGGAAGAACTGGAGTTTTGGATGTGTTAGGTTTTAGAGGCCTCTCAGACAGCCAAGTGGCAGGTATTATGGAAATGGCTACATGTGGTATGTGTGTGTGTGTGTGTGTATAGTTCAGGGGAGGTGCGCTAGCTGAAATTGCAAATTTGAGAGAGCGCAATGATTAGATGCAATGAGACTGAAGGAGATCAACAAGAGTGAGTACAGAAGGAGAAAAGAAATTTCTAAGCTAAACCCTTGGACATTCAAGCATATAGAGATTGGGAAGAGAAAGAGAGCCAAAGTTGAAAACTAAGAAGGTAAAAGGAAGACCAGGAGAGTGTGCTGACTTGAAGTTCAGACACAGACTACTTCAAGTTGGAGAGAGATAATGGTAATTACTATTAAAATTCAAATAAGGTGAGGACTGAAAATTTGCTATTAGATTTAGTAACATAGAGATCATACTTGACCTTAGCAAGAGCAGTTTTGTGAAGTAGTGATGGGGCAAAAAGCTTGCCTGCAGTGGATTTAAAGAAATCTTCACAGACAAGAAGTGATAAGAACTCACTGGACTTGTCAACTCAGGCAGCTGTATTCTAGAGCTCATGTTCTTAATCACTACCACATGAATTTTTTTCAATAGATTATAATATCATACCCTCTCCTTATACAGATTTAATTATGTCCCTTGAACTCAAATAATAGGTGAATCATTGCCTTAAAGTTTTACTAATATCAGAAGTTTCAGCCAATGTGGGAATGGTCCCAGGATTTCACAAACTATATCCTATAGTCTCTTAGAAACACCATGGAAATGTTTAGAAAATGAGTATGATATCAAATTTTGTCAAAATAACCGATTTCCGTCTTTGCTCTGTTGGATTGCATTCTTGTGTGTATATGTGGTGTCTGTCTCTGTGTGTGTGTGTCCAGGGAAAGGAAGCGGGGGATGGAGTGGTGAGGGGAGAAGAGGAAGGAAAGAAGATGTGAAGGAGACAGAGAACAGAAGAGAGAATGACTCACTTGTCTATGCTCAGACAAGGCGCATAATCTGGTAACCTTGTCACGGACAGTTGTTTATCGCCTGTAGGGCAGGCTATCTATTAGGGTGTTTGCTTTCTCTCCTGTAATTTCATTTTGCATATCTTCTAAAGTATTTTATAAATATCTCTAGGATAAGGGCCCAGACTTTTTATTTCTTCATATAGTAAGCTCCCAATAAATGCCTCTTTGCTAGCTAGAGGACATTTCACCTTTGAACAGAGGTTTACTCCCCCTAAACATATTTGGGGTGTATATTCTGTCACAGTGAAAGACTTTTCCATGATGTGATACCCACAGTTTATTTTTGTTTCAAATTTCACTCATAACAAAATTTTCTAATGTTTATATGGTTATGGCGCACTTAGAGGTACAATTTGATTCACAATTACATGACAGATTTGTTTAATGTTTTTAATCTTTCGGATGGTTACAAAATTGTGCATTTCCCTAGGTTGTTGGAATGTTTCACTGCATTGTTCAGATATTGGGTAGGGGTGGAGTCATGTGCTTCTGAATCTTCTGATTCCTTGCTATGGTCTCTGAACCAGATCCCAAGCCCTGCATGTTTTTAATGTATTCAAATGCCACAGCCAATCCTTGATTCCTAGTTTATGTCAGTGCATGAAGGTTATTCAGATACATGTGCTCCAGCAGGTAATGGAATGTCAGTCTCAGCAGATACCAATTAGAAAGTCTGGGCCAACAGGGCCCTAAGGCATCCAGTCTTGTATAATATAAAATTATAACCAGCTGGATGGATCAACTGAGTTCAAGAGCCACCAATCTAGATAGATATACCTTCTCAGTATCAGGTGGCCACTTCAGAAAAGGTAATGAAAAAGCTCCTTCTGAGTGACCAGTGAGCAATTCAGAATACTTCTGGTGAAGATGTTAGATATTTGACCCATAGTGTCCCCAGAAGATAATAACAAAAATATTGCTGTATTTAAAACTAGCTTTCTCTAAAATTGTTGCTACTCAGGACAGGCTTTATGCATAATAGGAATTGAGAGAAATGAAGAAATAACTTTATGCCCCTCAAACTTCCCACCTGTGGTTCATTTGATGTCTGCATTTCTGTCATGTTTGAGTCATGACTTGGGTGGTTGGGGTATTGTGGCTTTGGAGAATTTAGTTGATTATGTCCTGAGAAGGGAAATGCTTTGCAACATTACCACTCATTTCTGCCTGGTACAAAGGGCTTTTTTTTGGGGGGTGGGGTGGGTGGATAGGGGTCATTGTTTCTGCTATTGTTTTTAATCAGGTATGTGTTTTGGCAAAGACTTATAGGATGTCTAAGGAAGTTTAATACCNTTTGGGCTTGGCCACAGTAATGTTAGTGGATGTATAAAATTCCATGGATGGAGGAGCCTTGTGGGCTACAGTCCATGGGGTCTCTGAGAGTCAGACTGAGAGCCTTTACTTTTTTCACTTCATATGATATAGTCAGGATCTGGAAGTCTGCCACACAGTTGGCTTAGTCTCCTGGGTTTCTGCTCTTCCCATGAGGAGGAGGTATTGCAGGAAGCTCTCCTTTTATCCCAGGCTTAGTCACTCTAGTTGACATGCAGACTGGCAGACTGACATGAAAGCAGCTCAGCTGACTTGCGGATGCATGAGTGAGAAATCGATGTTTGTTATTATAAATTTTTGAGTTTTGTGTTATTGTAAGTTCTGTGATGCACTGTTATTGAAAACATTGCAGGCTAAGACTAATAAACCTCTCTAATAATATGCATTTTCAGTTGCTAGCATGGCTCATAGTGTGGATTTATCCCTCAAAATGTCTCTGTATTGCATGCAAAATACTGTGGCTTTCCCCAACATTGTTTTTGAATGATGACCATATTGAATACCTTTTTTATTAATGTATTCTTTTTCTACTGACCTCTAAGTTCTATGAAGTCAACAATTATATCTGATTTATTTCTTATTATACCCCAGCGACTGTCGTGATACCTAACACACAGAAAGTACTCAATTAATATTAATTAATGAGTAAATAAAAATGTAAGAAAGAAAGCTATGTATTTCCCCATCAGAAACATGAACGTAAAAATGTACATGAAAACTGGCCTGGAATATGTAAGAGCATATAAGATTTTATGAGCGATTCCTAGGCTGAAACTTTAGAACTCATGATCAAGATAATGTAGAAACATTTCAGACAGCAGAGGCTGAAAATCCCCTATATTTTGCTCTGATATTTTAAGAGTGGATGTCAATACACATGGCAAGACTCAGGAATTTTCCAGGGGACAGGTGATTTGGCCAGATGAGTCACTTTTCTGGTCATGCTGTGTATCCTTCTGTGTGTTATTTCATCTTTCAGTCATTAAGTCAGCTAAGGGATAGAACAGAAATAAAAGGCAAAGGACTCAGAGATCACTTTTCTAGGACCTAGAAGAAGGGATAAAATATGACCGGAAAAAGTTAGCACTGTCTACCAGCGGTCAGCCATGTAGATGATGTAATGCATTATATATGGTGAGGGTGAAGCTGAGGGCCAGGAACAGAAGGGAGAAAAGTAATAGGCAGGTCATTCTTTGAGGGTATTTGTGTCTATACAGAAAATGGCAGAATGTCCTCATTCTTAATTTTCAGGGTGTACCTCTTTGAAGCAGACTCTTCCCAGTCACATTGGGAATACAGAGGCAGCTCAGCAGACTGACTGGGATTTATGCTAGGACCATTTGTGAGGATTAAATCCATTTAAACTTGGACGGAGGCGATTTCATATGTGGCTAGCCCCATGGAAATGGAGAGGTAATTTTAAGCGTGGGTGGGATGGGGTTGGGGGTTGGAATTCACAGGGAAGATGAGTGAGCTGCAGGCCAATGAGTGCTTTCTTGCTGAAGTCATCTTTTAATGATGCAAATTTGTGGTGAGTCATTTAGAATGAGCTGGCTGGAGGTTTGATTTTGACTTCTATGGTGGGGAGTTTTGTGATTTCTCCACTTCATTGTTGCTCTCTGGGTGACTTGTGTGAAGAGAACAAAAGAGCTAGGGCGGAGGTACAATAGATGCACACACTGAAACAGGAGGATATGGTCTGCTCCTCTTGGTATGATTTTAGGCAAGGTACTTGTTTTCTCCAGACAGTGTCTTTTCCGTCCCTTGAGCTCATAGCCCTCATTACTTACATACCTTTTTCCGGTTGAGATGATTCTTGACACCATAGGTCCATGGGAACCCAGCCATTTGTTGAATGGCGGTGACTGAGACGTTCAAGCACATTTATAATTTTAAACTCTTAGCAAGCCAAAAAAAAAAAAAAAAAAAAACAGGAAGAAAAAGAAAAAAGAAATAACAACAACATAAAGGGCTCACCTCTAAGTAAAAAAATGGGATAACTAGACTTTCACATAATATTAAACGTGATAAGACAATGGAGTGATACATTTTTGATATAAAAATATTTTACCCAAGAAGTTCTCTACCCTGACAGTGCAACATAAAGATACCTTCAGAAATGTAAGAGCTTCGAAAATACACCCTCTGCAGAATCTTTGGAAAAGGAGATGGGCAACTCAAAATAGAATTCAAAGCAACTGAAAGCTGAAAAAAAAAGACTTTAAGAGTGTGGATTATGTTTATAAAAAGGTTGATGCATACAATGACTCCATTTAAACATAGAATTGTTCTAAAAATTTTGTAGGTAAGATTATAGAAAACAGAATGCACAAGTCATTAATAATTTTTGAAAGGGCAGATAATATTTTAAACATTGAAAGTACAAAGCTCAGTCTAAAATCTCACACTATGCCACTGTTACCTGGGAGAAATGGGCATGTGGTAGGAAAGCACAGAAGGAATTAGTAGATACTATTTCAAGGAGAATTATAAATTCAAATTATTTTAGTTTTAAGGGTAACCTCTTACAGAATTAAAAGCAGAAAGTATACTTTCAAATTGCTAAAGCAGAAAAAAAAACAAAGAAAATCCATATTAAAAAGGAGATAGGAGGAAAGCATAAATCAAATACAACAACAGAAGTAAAACCAAGTGATGCTATTAAATGTGAGTGAAACATTTCTATTATAGGACAAAGATTCTCAGATGGAGTTCAGAAACAGTGTTCAACTATAGTTTCTGTATTTTATAAAAGACACAATGTAGAAATATCTATCTATATCTCAGCAAATCCGGATAGAAGACATATAATTAATAAGGTGGAACCTAAAGCAACCATATTCATAAGATGAGACTGATAATTTATTATGAATTTAACATTTCTTTAGTAAGGTAGCTACAATGTGACTGTGTGACTTTACATTTGGGAGCTTGTGTGCACCTGTGGTGGATTCGTATCGATGTATGGCAAACCCAATAGAGTATTGTAAAGTTAAATTTAAAAATAAATAAATTAAAAAAAAAAAATTTCAGTTCCTCAATAGTACTAGTGAAAGTCGCTTAGTTGTATCTCACTCTTTGTGACCCCATGGACTGTATAGTCCATGGAATTCTCCAGGACAGAATACTGGAGTGGGGAACCTTTACCTTCTCCAGGGGATCTTCCCAACCCAGGAATCAAACCCCGGTCTCCCGCATGACAGGTAGATTCTTTACCAGCTGAGCCACAAGAGAAGCCCAAGAATACTGGAGTGGGTAGCCTAACCCTTCTCCAGGGGATCTTCTGGACCCACGGACTGAACTGGGGTCTCCTGCATTGCAGGCGGATTCTTTACCAACTGAGCTACTAGGCACATTTCAAAAGCTCAGCAGCCACATGTGTCCAAGTGCTCAATAGTCAGAACATTGGACAGCAATGACAGAAGATTTCATCATCTTGGTTCAGTTTGACAGTACTGGTAAGGACTACAATGTATATATAGTAAGAGTGTAATATTGATGAACCCTAATGTACAAAATAAAATCCATTCAAATGTAATGATTTAATACTGCCAGATACAAGGAAAAACTTACAGAATGCAAGTTGTAAAGGGGGACAGAATATATATCTTTTTTTCTATGAAGGATAAAAAGGCAAAATGTAAATAACAATAGAGGGTCTGATTAATTAACAAAGTTGAAGTAATTAATTTATGAAAAAATTCTTTACCAATGGAACATTAAGAATGTAATCACATACTAACTACAAAAATCAAAGATAGTACAACATTCAGTAATATTTGGAATTAATGATAGATGGACAAGTGGAAACCTTTTGCATACTTAGACAATTCAGAACACTCTTTCAAAAAACTTCTTGGTTTGAGAAAGAAAACAGAAGCCACAGCCTCAGAATATTTAGAGAAATCACGATAATGAGAATTATGTGTCCAAATCTAAGAGGTATTGACAAGCTTTAATTAGAAGGAAATTAATAATTCATAGTTCTACAAAGTTTCTTTTATTAAGCATTCTAGTTCCAAAGCTAGAACATCATAAGCATAAGGGAAAACCTGAGGAAGAACTTAATAGGACTATAAGGAGATATTAATGAACTAGAAAAGAAAAATCCATTGAAACTACATGCAAATGCAAACACTTTTTCTTGAAAAAAAAATGAGGGACAAAATCCTAGGCTAATAAATCTGAAAGGGGGGAATGCCATAAAATTAGAAATGAAAATGGGAATATAACTAAAAATATGGAGGATAGTTTCAGAACTATGTGAAAGTAATGTACAACCCCATGCTTTGAATTTGAAGATCTCAATGACATACTTCTTTCAAAATAAAGATTATTAAAATTATTCAATAAGTAGAAGGCCTCGTGGTTGGTGTAAGCAAGAGGTACGACCTATGGGTATAACTTTCTCAATGAAGCGTGTTCCTAATTCTTAATTTTTAATTTAAACATTAATTTCTAAACACTACTTTTTATTTAGCTAAAAACCACAACATAAAATTTTGTAAACTAATCATTTCTAAGTTTATATAATTCAGTTCTGTTAACACTGTTGTGTCACCAATCTCTAGAACATTTTCATTTTGCAAAACTGCAACTTTATACCCATTAAACAATAATTACCCCTTGCCACTGCCCCGTTGTCCTAGCCCCTGGTAACCACCATTCTGTTTTCTATTTCTAAGTAGACTCCTTAGGATACCTCATATATGTAGAATCATACTGTATTTGTCTCTTTGTGACTGGTGTATTTCACTTAGAATGACATTTCAAAGTTCATGTTGTACAGGATTTTCTTTAAGTTTGAATAATATTCCACTGAATATATGTACCACATTTAAAAAATCCATTTGTCCATTGATGGATATCTGGGCTGCTTTATAAACTTTTACACATATTTCATTTACAAAAATAGTATTTTATAATGCATAATATATTTCATTTTGCTTTTTGATATATAATATATAGGAAAAGAACTTTTCTTCACCAGGACAGTGTATATATTATCAGTCACTAAAGACTTACAGAATGTATCTATCAAATCTGTCAATTTAGACATTTCAAAACACTGGAGATGAAGAAGAGCATATTTCAACCAAGCAGAATAGACCTGAGGACCTGGTATTCTTGATATGGATTTGTTCAGATTGTGATGAGGGTGGAATTTGGATAGGTAAAAATTAGAATTATGATGGGAAATACTCTTTCTGTCCATTGGTTTGGTGGTGGTGTTCAGTTGCTCAGTCATGTCTGACTCTTTGTGACCCCATGAACTGCAGCACACCAGGCTTCCCTGTCCTTTACCATCTCCCAGAGCTTGTTCAAACTCACGTCCATTGAGTCAGTGATGCCATCCAACCATCTCATCCTCTGTTGTACCCTTCTGCTTTCGATCTTTCCCAGCATCAGGGTCTTTTCTTATTTATTTATTTATTTATTTATTTTTTAAATTTTACTTTACAATACTCTATTGGCTTTGCCATACATCGACATGAATCCACCACAGGTGTACACAAGCATCAGGGTCTTTTCTAATGAGCCAGCTCTTCGCATCAGGTGGCCAAAGCTTTGGAGCTTCAACATTAGTCTTTCCAATGAATATTCAGAATTGATTTCCATAAAGGCCTATTTAAATTAGGGAACATTGTGAAGTGAATTCAAGCCACATCTCAGCCTACTTACTTTGTATACATTGAGATAACTTTCTTCCTCAAAGCTTAATTTCCTCACATTTAAAAAAAGTTGGGGCAAAACCTACCCATTTTTTCAGCTTTGTGTGGGGGACTTTGTGACAATTTATTAGAAAATATATTTAATACATAGCAAATTTCTTTTAAAATTCAAATTAGCCACTAGCTTTTATTTACTGAAAGAGGATTTTGTGTTTCTTTTTTCAAGAAAAAAGTTATTGAGCAGTAATTTACATGAAGTGAACTGTATTTATTTAAAGGGTACAACGTGATGAGTTTTGGCATATTTATATACCTATGAAATAAGGACACTGAATGTTTCTATTACCTCAAAGAGTTCCTTTGTATGTCTTTACAATTCATCTTTCTCTTTACCCTTGCCCTCAGTATTGATCTCCTTTTCATCACTATAGATTAGTTTGCCTTTTTGAAGTTCTAAATTAATCTTATGATCTGTTCTTTTTTGTCAGGCTCATTTTACTCAGTGTAATTAATGATCTTGAGGTTTATTGCTGTTGGTATTGGTACTCATTCTGGTGTATTGCTGAGTAGTATTGCATTTTACTTATCCATTCACCCATTCATATACCTCTGGGATATTTCTAGTTTTTATGAATAATGAGTAAAACTACCATGATCATTTATGCACAAGTTTTGGACATAAGTTTTTTTGAGGGAGGGAGTATTTGGTGTTATCGTGGTTTTAGTTTATATTTCCATAATGATTAATGAGGTTGAACATTCATTTGTATTTATTGGGCATTTATATATCTTCTTATGAAGTATTTTCGCATATACTGCTCATTTTTCTATTGTTTGTCATTCTACTTATAGAGCTCTTTATATATTCCAGATAAAAGTCATTTGGCTGATACATGAATTGCAAATATTTTCTACCAGTCTGTAGTTTGCTTTTTAAAATACTTTATTCATGAATTTTGATAATACGTATACTCAGTACAAGAAAACCCAAAGGACATGGTGTACATATAGTACAAAATAAATTCTCCTCCTTCACCTGTCTCCTGGCTCCCAAATTGGTCTATATTTCCAGTGATGGTCAGAGCAAGCATTGCATGAGTGTTTCTGCAGATGGATGTGGCCATTATGAGGGAGATTTGGGTCTTGTACAATGGAGCTGTGTAGAGAGATGGGGAAATCTAAGCAGAAATAAGCAGGAGGCCTAGTGCCAGATGCCCAAAGGTTGAAGAAACAGTCTCAATTAGCAGTCTAAACTCCTTGTCTAGATAGACCAGAGCTACACCTGCAGGGTCATAGGAACAGCAGAAGAGATGGTGCGTTGAAGCAACCAGGAGATATGGTCCACTTTAATTATCTGCCAGGTTCTAGGTCCAGACTCAGAAGAGTACTCTGTTAAGTCAAAGAAGAACTATCCCTATCTGTTAACTGTTCCCACCTCTTTGACCTGGATAGAGCTTCTACAATAAGGATGTAGGATAGAGCATGATTCGGGAGAAAACAGGCTAGCAGAAGGAGCTTCTACATTGCAACCTCACATCTTGAGGTCGGAAGATTTCATTTAGGTAAAGTCAGGAATTTTCTACTATTATTGAGCTGAAAAGTCATAGGCCTATTGGAGATTTTCTCCATGAACAAGGAATGGTACTCTCATTGAATTAAATTTTATTCAGAAAATAGAACTGCCATATAATCCAGGAACTCCATTTTTGGTGAAATACAAAACCTGAAGGAAAAGAAATCATTATCCTAAAGAGATATCTGCATAACTGTGTTCACTGAAACATTATTTACAACAGCCAAGACGCAAAAACAACCTAAGTGTCCATCAATGGATCAATGGATAAAGACAATATGAGTAACACACTCAAACGCACACAAATATTCAGCCATAAGAAGGAAGGAAATACTGCCATTTTTGACAACCTGGATGCACCTTGAGGACATTGTGTGTGTGTGTGCTAAGTCGCTTCAGTTGTGTGTGACTCTTTGCAACCCTATGGACCATAGCCCACCAGGCTGCTCTGTCCATGGGCTTCTCCAGGCACGAATACTGGAGTGGGTTGCCATGCCCTCTTCCAGGACATCTTCCTGACGTAGGGATTGAACCCACGTCTCTTATGTCTCCTGTACTGGCAGGCAGGTTCTTTACCACTAGCTCCACCTGGGAAGCCCTGAAGGCATTATGCTAAGTGAAATAAGTCTGACAAAGACAATTACTCTATGATATCACTTTAAAAATGTGGAATTAAAAAAAACTCATAGAAACAGAACATATTAGTAGTTGCTAGTGTTGTAGCGGGTAGGGGAAATTGGGTGAAGATGGTAAAAAGTTACAAACTTCCAGCTGTAAGATTAATAAATTGTTATGATGTAGTGTGGAACATGATAATTATAGTTAACAATACTATATTGTATATTTGAAAGCTGCTAAGGCAGTGGATCTTAAAAGTTCTCATCATAAGAAAGCAAATTTATAATGGTGTGAAGTTGTGAAGTGATAGGTGTTAACTTATTGTGGTAATCATTTTGTAATACACACATAATTCAGATTGTACATCTAAAACTTATGCAGTGTTTTATGTTATATCTCAATAAAACTGGAAAAAATAGAACTCATCTTTTTTTTTTTTTAGTTATTTGTAAACTAGTTAACCATAATAGGATTGTAGAAAAGCCTCAGTGGTTAAGTGTACTTCTTTCAAGAGGAGAAGAAAGCCGTATAGCTAGATGTGATAGTAGTGATGCTAATAGGAAAAACTGTAAGAGTTAACAGCTTGGGGTCTAGTTCTATTCTGGTTGTAACCAAAAACTGGTGAAAATTTGTCTCTGTCCTTTCTTTTAGAGATATAATTGACACATGGCTAGCTGTAGTGTAGACCCTAAACCAGGTACACATTATCTTCACACTTACTTTAAATATGCTGGCAGCCTGGTACATCTTGACCCACTTGGGATTGTAGAATAACATGATAATATGTAACTGTGAACACTCCTATAGTTTAGTTCTCAGAGTTTGAGTCAGGGTCATCATCATGGCTACAGACAACCTCTCAATCCTTTATTTTTTAAAACTAGTGTCTGTTGACTCTGCATGAGCAAAGAAGAAAATGAATCTACTTTATTTTACTCCTTTGTCCTTTTTCTCCCATCCTATTCTTCCTTCTCCCAATTATAGTTCAGTTCAGTTCAGTTCAGTTCAGTCGCTCAGTCATGTTCGACTCTTTGCGACCCCATGAATCACAGCACGCCAGGCCTCCCTGTCCATCACCAACTCCCGGAGTTCACTCAGATTCGCCTCCATTGAGTCAGTGATGCCATCCAGCCATCTCATCCTCGGTCGTCCCCTTCTCCTCCTGCCCCCAATCCCTCCCAGCATCAAAGTCTTTTCCAATAAGTCAACTCTTCGCATGAGGTGGCCAAAGTACTGGAGTTTCAGCTTTAGTATCATTCCTTCCAAAGAAATCCCAGGGTTGATCTCCTTCAGAATGGACTGGTTGAATCTCCTTGCAGTCCAAGGGACTCTCAAGAGTCTTCTGCAACACCACAGTTCAAAAGCATAAATTCTTCGGCGCTCGTTTTCTTGCTTGTTTAGCTTTATACTTTTAAATATGCCTATACATCTGAGTTATCAGCCTTAAATGATATCCTTTGGTTACCCACTTTAGTAAAAGCTATGGGTTTTTCCAATAGTCATGTATGGATGTGAGAGTTGGACTATAAAGAAAGCTGAGCTGATGATTTTGAACTGTGGTGTAGTATTGGAGAAGACTCTTGAGAATCCCTTGGACTGCAAGGAGATCCAACCAGTCCATCCTAAAGATCAGTCCTGGGTGTTCACTGGAAGGACTGATGCTGAAGCTGAACCTCCAATACTTTGGCCACCTGATGCAAAGAGCTGACTCATTTGAAAAGACCCTGATGCTGGGAAAGATTGAAGGTGAGAGGAGAAGGAGATGACAGAGGATGAGATAGTTGGATGGCATCACCAACTCAATGGACATGAGTTTGAGTAAACTCCGGGAGTTGGTGATGGATGGGGGGAGGGGCCCTGGTGTGTTGCAGTCTATGGGGTCACAAAGAGTCAGACATGAGTGAGCGACTGAACTGACTGACCCATTTTAAAATACGAAGACATTGATACACCTATATTAAGTCCTACCTTCTCTCTCCTTGCCTATCTATATTTTTTAGTTATGTAGTCTTTGTGTTTTTATTTATAAAATTTCTGTTTTACTCTTTAACTGTAATTTCCAGGGCTATTTTAATCTTCGTCCTGTAGTTAAGTGGTTTCTGTCTTCAACGTTAATCCTTGTGCTAGAGTTTCCATCTATCTTTTGAGTAAGCTGGTATTTGTCCTCCAGCAGTTTTTTTTTTCAACGTGTGCCTACTGAAATGATATTCTTTCTGTAAATTCTTGTATAATCTAAAACATTTCTTACTTTTCTTCATGAAAGACTATGTAGCAGGATACAGAGAAGGCAATGGCACCCCACTCCAATACTCTTGCCTGGAAAATCCCATGGATGGAGGAGCCTGGTGGGATGCAGTCCATGGGGTCGCTACGAGTCGGACACAACTGGGTGACTTCACTTTCACTTTTCACTTTCATGCATTGGAGAAGAAAATGGCAACCCACTCCAGTGTTCTTGCCTGGAGAATCCCAGGGATGGGGGAGCTGGTAGGCTGCCATCTATGGGGTCGCACAGAGTTGAACACAACTGAAGCGACTTAGCAGCAGCAGCAGCAGCATATAGCAAAATATGGCTAAACATTTTTTTTTTTCTGAAGATTTTGTGGACAGACATTGCTTCACTTTCTTGCTTCTGGTGCTGAATGTTTCCCTGGACACATCTGAGGCCAGCCTGATAAAATTCCTTATCAGTGTCCTTCTCATTTTTTGTGTAGATATGCAGCGGATTCTTTGTTCTTGAAATCTCATTATTTTACTAAGATATATTTTAGTGCTGATTGTTCTGTATCAATTTTTTCTAGGATTGTGGTATGTTTTGTAAACCTATATATTTGAGTTTCTTGTTTCTTGGGGAGATTTAAATGTTTTCTAGTCCATTTTCTTAATGTTTCTCAGTTATTTTGTTTTGAATCTCCTTTGTCTTTCTTTTTGAATCCTGTTAAACTCTGTTCATTTCCATTTTGTAACCCTTTTTAATCCTGTATACCATATATTTCTTACCAGCTGTTCATCAATATTTATTCCCTTTTGTGTTATTTACAGTGTGGTTTTATTTTATTCTTCATTGTCTTTTCCCAGTTTATCAGTAGAAAATTTTGTTTTTATACATGAATGATTATAAAATAATATCTAGTTTATCAATTTTTATTGAATAAATATTTCTTTGTCACATCTACTCATTTTTAAAGTTATAATTAGATATCATTTCTTTTGGGAAACTTTCTCTGACCCCCTTAATTTCAGCCCTCAGTGCTTTCCTGATTATAGCACATCACGCAGTTTTGAAAATTTGTTATTTGGAAACTAGAGTCTAAGCTTTGGGAAGTCAGGGATCGTGTTTATTGTTCTTGTTCAGTGATGCATCCCCAGCATCTGGCCTGTAATAACCCTGCCATTTCTGCCCTGAATTGTCTGGAAAGGCTTCAAGATGAGGCTCATCACCAGAAAGAATACAATCTTGTAAGCTGCTAATTATGAACATGCGTGGAATTTTTAGTGTGATGCAAAAAAGAATTCTGTGCTTCTTCACATTGTTCAGTGTACAGTTCTGAGTTACATGAGCATTCTAGGTGTCCATTGTTTTCCTAATGACCTTCCAGCTTCTCTTTGCTATCTTTTGCCTTTCCCTAGTGTTCTAGCTCTTTCTTTAGTAATCATAGCTATGGAGTTTCATTTGAAAATTTTTTCAGAGAATTAAAAATTTTTTTAAAAATTTATTTATTTTAATTGGAAGCTAATTACTGTACAATATTGTAGTGGTTTTTTCCAAACATCGACATGAATCAGCCACGACATGAATCAGCACATGTGTTCCCCATCCAGAACCCCCCTCCCCATCCCATCCCCCAGGGTCATCCCAGTGCACCAGCCCTGAGCACCCTGTCTCATGCATGGAACATGGACCGGCAATCTGCTTCACATATGATAATATACACGTTTCAACACCAACCTCTCAAATCATCCCACCCTTGCCTTTTGCCACAGAGTCCAAAAGACTGTTCCTTATATCTGTGTCTCTCTTGCTGTCTCGTATATAGAATCATCATTAACATCTTTCTAAATTCCATATATATGCGTTAGTATACTGTGTTGGTGATTTTCTTTCTGACTTATTTCAGCCATTAAAAAGAATGTATTTAAATCAGTTCTAATGATGTGGATGAAACTGTAGTCANGAAGTGATGGGACTGGATGCCATGATCTTAGTTTTCTGGATGTTGAGTTTTAAGCCAACTTTTTCACTCTCTTCTTTCACTTTCATCAAGAGGCTCTTTAGTTCTCTTCTTCACTTTCTGCCATGAGGGTGGTGTCATCTGCATACCAGAGGTTATTGATATTTCTCCCAGCAATCTTGATTCCATCTTGTGCTTCCTTCAGCCCAGCATTTCTCATGATATGCTCTGCATATAAGTTAAATAAGCAGGGTGACAATATACAGCCATGACGTACTCCTTTTCCTATTTGGAACCAGGCTGTTGTTCCATGTCCAGTTCTAACTGTTGCTTCCTGGCTTGCATACAGGTTTCTCAAGAGGCAGATCAGGTGGTCTGGTATTCCCATCTCTTTCAGTGAGTGAATAAAACCAGCAAATGTGTCCTAGTAGGCAGCACACAACAGTGAAGCAACCTGGAAAGAGGGAACGTTTTCAGAAATACGGTCTCAGGCAGATAGTATTTTTTGTGTTAAAGGTGGGCAAAGAGGCCTAGTTTCTAGTTGTAAAACACATCCAACCTTTAGCTGCTACTGCCTTGAAGTAAACAGGAAGTCTGGTGATAGCCTAGAAGGGGCACTGTGGTCTCCCCTTTGTGATTGGAAGTTCCATGAGGCAGAAACCATGTCTAGTTTTTCCTCTGTGTGTCTGTAGCACCTAGCACAGTCTCAGCCAGCTGTAAAGTAGACATGCCCTAAACATTGGTTGAATGAAATAATCTCATCAAATCCTTACAGTCGACCTATGGGATAGTTACAAAGTTGACCCCTAGTTTAGGTGAGGACTCTGAAGCCCATCAACGTTGTATACCCTGCTCAATCCTGCACAGCTAGTCATAGAAGAGCTAGGATTCATGCCCAGTTTAGGGGACTCCAGAGTGCAGGCTCTTAGGTGCTCTCTTGCCTTCTCTAATGTAAATATGCTACTCTTTGTTGAAGTCACCCTGAGAATGAAAAGGGCAGGGCTTGAGAGGGCATAGGAGAGCAAAGGGTGGCTACTTAGACACCACTGGGGTGATTTCCCCTCCCCCATAAACTCTATTGGTGCTGGAAGCTGCAGTTTGGGGCCCTTGCCTGAAGGTGAGACAGTGCCCTTGCTCAGCTGGCATTCCTTCCTAAACCAGTGATTCATTCTGGCTGATCACCTCAGTTATATTCATTAGTTTCCTATTCATTAAGCCCAATGTAATAACTGCCATTTTAGCTGGTTTGGGGGTAAGGGTTGAATAAAGCACTGCAATGAAAAAATTGCTAGCATAAATGAAAAAGATCTTCCCTACCCAAACCAGCTTGAAACACTCTTACAATGTGAGGAGATCCATAAGCAGTCTCTCTGATCTGACTTTCCACTGGCCCCATGCCTATGTGGGGCAAGTAACTGCCTTCCTGCTGTGAAGTGAGGGGGGCTTAGAAGTCCTGGATTACCATCAAGTCTCCCCACCCCTTATATGTGCCATGGTATTTCGAACCTTCATTGCTTCAGGTTAAGGGACCTTAAGCCTTGTTAAACTTTAAATGTATCCTCTTGGGCCACTCCGAGTCACTATCAGCTGTTAGCACCTCATTAGCAACTCTTGCTCTATTTCCTTCATTGTCCCTCTTCCTCAGCTTTTCCCAGGTAAGCCCACATATANGGTTAAGGGACCTTAAGCCTTGTTAAACTTTAAATGTATCCTCTTGGGCCACTCCGAGTCACTATCAGCTGTTAGCACCTCATTAGCAACTCTTGCTCTATTTCCTTCATTGTCCCTCTTCCTCAGCTTTTCCCAGGTAAGCCCACATATATCCAAAAGTACAGATTTGGTCATGCCTCCTGAGCCAGTTCTGATTGAAAAAAGAAGCAACAATCACAAATCACAATTGTTAACAGTTACTGAGTACTTACTGTGTGCTGGGTACCATGTTAAGCACTTTACATGTATTATGTCAGTTTAATTTTTAGAATAACTCAATGAGATTTTTGTCATGCTTATTTTATGGAAGGCCAACTAGAGGCACAGTAAACTAAGCAAATTGCCTGAGGCTACATAGTTTGGACAAGTTAGAATTTAAATCCAGATGGCTTGATCTCAGAGCTCATTATCTTAACTGTCATGCAATATGGCATTTGTCAGCCTCGGTCTGACCATTTGAAACTGTGTAATTCTTTATCTCCAGACATGG
Source organism: Neotragus pygmaeus (assembly GCA_006410875.1). Taxonomy (NCBI): domain Eukaryota; kingdom Metazoa; phylum Chordata; class Mammalia; order Artiodactyla; family Bovidae; genus Neotragus; species Neotragus pygmaeus. The sequence continues at coordinate 85,134 of SJYV01004958.1, forward strand.
TAGACTTGTGAACTCTGAACTACATGATCTTTAAGTCACAGCAAGAAAGGGCTGAGGAAAATAAATGGCTTTCAGAATTGGCCTAGGGGAAGGCAAGGGTAACCCAGCAGTTCTGTCACAGTTTTTAAAGTAATTATAATAACTAGCACTTATTGTGGACTTACTCTGTGCCAAGCACTGTGCAATGTCCATTATTTGTATTAACTTCTCTGGAGGCAGTAATTTCAGAGGTCTAGCCTAGGTCTCCATCTTGTCATTATCATCCCCAAGAGTATCTAGAATAGGATCCTATCAGTAACCCTGACTCAGTTAACTAGTGCAATGTTACTCTAAAGCACCCTGTTGGTACCTTCTTGTGTGGTTAGAAACTGCTCTCTTGGTTAGCTGCTGGTTTGGGCGCTTGTTCTATATGAATCAGTTAGAACCTGACTACTGACTAAGTGATTACTTCTTGGATTGTTTACTGACTCAGTCACTGACCTTATTGGTTAATAAACCAATACTGAATGTTTTCAGGTTTAGGATGGAAACCATCATACCTGTGGGAGACTGACTTGCTCTCTCCTAAACAGGACTTTGGGGCCAGTTTCCCAGTCTCTATACAGACTAGTCTTACCATCTTCCCAATTCACATAGGTGCCTTCTTGGCAAGGCCCCAGCATGCCTTGGGCCTAAGCCTGCTTGAGTTATGCCAGTGACCATTCAAACAGAAGACAGCTATTTAGACCTCTTTCTTGATGGGATTTATGTCTTGTATGCTCTTTGGTGGAAATCAGTGAAGAATTCAGAAGCCCAAAGGATCATGTGAAAAATATATTTCCCTTTAGACAATAAAACCAACTATTGCATTTTGTTTTTATTGAGGTATGATGGACAAATCAAATTGTATATCCACTTCTTGCATTGTGAAGCTACCTTGATAGCATGCTCTCCTCCTTTTTACATCCATCTACAAAGCACCACTAACTACATTTTTTTCTCCCTACTTGACTCTCAGTTAGAAGGATGCTTTAGCATGCTTATCTAAATATATTACTACAAAAGGTGGCACATAAAACCATGTTTGAATTCTCAGATAAAGGTCTGGTTCTACTTTATTAAAAAAAAAAAGGAAGTAATCCTAACCCATTCTTCTTATTAAACACGTGCTCTGCATCTTTGTTATTTTCACATAGGTGGAATGTCTTACACAGAGCTAGCCATGCACTTATGCCTAGCCCAGTTATATTTGTTCATTGGTGACCTGGGAAAAGGGTAGGGTCTGTTAAGTGATGGAGAACAGTTATCTGATTCATATATAGATTAAACTTATAACCTTGGCCTCATGAACTTCATACCTTAACATAGAAAGTTATCCATCAGGCTTACACATTTGCTTATATATGCAAATTGCATTACTCTCACCCCATTACTCCATCTCTCATTTACAAGTGCATTTTGAGTATGTGCAGAAACTGCTTTTATGCAGATGCCAAGAGCTCTGAGACGAAAAGCCATGAAGTGCCATCTTAAAATATGAGGTGTCATGAAATTTTGACACAATGGTGGTTAGGTATACAAAAGAAGCATCTTCTATCCTGTGATTTGCAGGGCAAAAATCAACAATGCTTATTTATACTTGAAAATTTTGGCTTTAATGAAGTTAGATAGGTAAAGGAAGAACTAGCTCCCTCTTAGGCAAGATTTGTTCAGCGTGCCATTAGTCAGCAATACCAAGGGATTAGGAATGTATTCATATCTCAATGTGTACATGAGGCAGTTTCTTCAGATGAGCCACAACTATTACCCTTGACCCTCAGCAGAATTTCCCTGCACAGTTCTACAGATGAACAAATTATATTTGACTTACTAAGCCTGTTTCTAGGTCATTGTTTCTTAAAGTACAATGTGTAAACCACCACTATCAGAATTCTATTGGGCATATGTTGAACATGTAGACTTCTGGGCCTTACCCACCCTAGACTTATGAGTCAGAATCTCTGGAGGTGGGGTCCGGAAATCTGCGTGTTTAACACATGCTTCATTTCGAACTACTGCTCAACACTTTCTATAGTTTTGCCTCATTTGAAATACTTAACCTTGCCAGTGAAACTCCTGCTCATTTCTCAAGATGCAGTTCAAAGAGAGTCTCCTCAGTGAGACCATCTTGACAACTTCCCTCATTTCCATCATACAGGTTAGCCATGGAGTGGGGAACATGGGGCATCAGAACTGGGGTTCAAGGAAGAGTTGAGAGAACTGAAATGGGATAACTGGAGCAATGCTGGGGGACAGACTCTGAATTTTACAGGGAGATTTTGCCCTAGGTTTCCCATGTGAGAATACTGTAAGGGAGAGAAACTGGATAAATCAACAGCGAAGTAACAACAGATCTGATTAGTCAGAGCATTGAATTCTGGTCACATAGCAACCATGTTTGAGGAGGCGGCTTGGTGGCCATATCAGGACAAGGAAGTAGGAGGAAAAAAAGAGACAAAATGCCCACTTGACAACGGCCTCAAGAGTGGGGAGGGATAAATTTATTTTAAGAACTTCAGAAAAATCTTGTGAAAAANTCTGGTCACATAGCAACCATGTTTGAGGAGGCGGCTTGGTGGCCATATCAGGACAAGGAAGTAGGAGGAAAAAAAGAGACAAAATGCCCACTTGACAACGGCCTCAAGAGTGGGGAGGGATAAATTTATTTTAAGAACTTCAGAAAAATCTTGTGAAAAACTGGATAAATATATTACTTGCACATGTATGTAACATTTTGAATGTATGTATCCTGGGATTCAGTTACTATTGTCACTATGTTTTCTCGACCATCAGTAGTGAAGTATAGCTGTTGTCATGTGGAAGTCTGAGAAAATGTTTGGTAAAGGGGGGGTTCTCATATTTTCTGAAAACAACTGCAAACTATTAACCTAATGTCTGAGTCAGTTTGGGCTCCTATAAAATAATACCATGATATGGATGCTTAAAACAACAGAAATGTATTTCTCATGGTTCTGGAAGCTGGAAGGCTGATATCAAGGGGTCAGCATAGTTGGGGTTTTTGGTGAGGGCCTGCTCCCTGGTTCTTCTTGATGTGCCTTCACAGTGGTAGAAGGGGTGCTAAGAGCTCTGTGGGCCTTTTATAAGGGTACTAATCTTATTCATGAGAGCTCCATCTTCATGAACTAATCACTTCCCTAATGCCCCATTTCCTAATACTATCACAGTGGGCATTAGGATTTCAACCTAAAATTCTGGTGGAACACAGATATTTAGTCCATAACACCTAGTTATAAGATACCTCAGTGTACAAACAATTTGAGATAGTCTGTTGAAAGGAAAGGTGGAAGCTAATCATTGCTGGTCGATTAGCTCTTCCGGTGAGAGGTAAATACCAGCAGAACCGGGCTTGGCCATGGTGAGAGTAGAAGCAGCTTGTTTTCCCCGCCAGGGTCACCGTTCTGGTCTTCTGTCCATGCCTGCCTGCCCTCACAGCTCGTTCCTCTGGCACCCAGAAGTGCTTCTATAGGTGGTGGACTGTGATCTCTTACTGCCATGAGACATGACTACCAGAAAAACTGGTTTGTGCATAAGCCTTTTTACCATGAGTTTTGACTCCTTTCCTACCAATTTTCTGTCATGCTAAATAAGGTACTTGACATCCATGAACTTTAGGCCCATCTCCCAGCAGATATAAGGAGACAGAAATGACAAAAGGTCACATATTGGTAAGAATGATGTTGGATGTCATATTGCTCATTGTTTTGAAATTATAGAGCCTTTAGTTATTCAAAAGCCAGTTTCATGATCTCCCTCATTTAGGAAGAAAAGCATCTAGTCGAACTAAAAGGACTTGGCAAGAATAAACTTTCATCTACAGATAAACTGCTTTGTGACATGGAATGATCTTGTTGCTTTGAGCCCTCATTAATCCATGTTACTCAAACTCACTGTGTGTGGACATGATTGGTAGTTTTAGTTTGGTGGAAGTGCAACAAGGTTTATACCACCCCGGAGGTTCTTAAACCATTCTCAGAGGGCTCATGCAATCATACAATAACAGAGCTCATTATTTTCCAAAGCCTTCGTTTCATACTTGGGGACACTGAGGACTGGAGAGGCCTCAAATTGCGAAATATCAATGTTTGAAGGTGTTCTAATCTAGTCAAGGGACTAGCTCATACACAGTTAGTTAGCACATGAGGCAGAGAATGTGTCATCACGGTTATGTTTAAAGCTTGGTACTTAACTATGTTGCCAGTACCCTTATAAGCTTTTTACAAATGTTAATACCTGTGAGGTATTCACAACATACCTATGAGGCAGGTAATGTTATTTTCAGTTTCATTTCACAGAGAATAAGTCATTTCCCCATTGCCACTCAACTGTGTGAAATAAATGTTTTTTTGACCTAAATCTCAGTGTTTTGAGATTTTGGGGAGGATTAGTAGACATCATACATGTGAGGCTCTTCAGAAAGGCTTCAGATGAGTGTAAATGCTCATAATTATGGTTATTTTTTAAAACTACATGTTATACTGGGAAAAAAGTAGATTCTGAAGTTAGACATACCTGAGTTTCAATTCAGACTCTGCCTGAGAAGCTTCACTTTCCTTGTCTGTGAAACGAATATCATAGTATTTCACATGGCTGATGTGGAGATGGTCCATGGTAAGTATCTAATGAAATGTGGCATACAACAGATGCTGTGTTAGTTTCTGGTGGCTGTTGTAACAAATCACCACAACATTAGTGGTGTAAACAGCACATATTTTACAGTTATAGAAATCAGAAATGAGTTTTACAGAGCTAAAATCAAAGTGTCACCATGGCTGGTTCCTCATAGAAACTTCAGGTAAGAGTTCANAGCTGAAACTCCAGTACTTTGGCCACCTCATGCGAAGAGTTGACTCATTGGAAAAGACTCTGATGCTGGGAAGGATTGGGGGCAGGAGGAGAAGGGGACGACAGAGGATGAGATGGCTGAGTGGCATCACTGACTTGATGGACGTGAGTCTGAGTGAACTCCGGGAGTTGGTGATGGAGAGGGAGGCCTGGCGTGCTGCGATTCATGGGGTCGCAAAGAGTCGGACACGACTGAGCAACTGAACTGAACTGAACTGAACTTAGGGTCCTTCTCAAGGCCAGTCAGTCAGTTCAGTGACTCAGTCATATCTGACTCTTTGCGACCCCATAGACTGTAGCATGCCAGGCTTCCCTGTCCATTACCAACTGATGGAGCTTGCTCAAACTCATGTCCATGAGTCAGTGATGCCATCGAATCATGTCATCCTCTCTCATCCCCTTCTCCTGCCTTCAATTTTTCCCAGCATCAGGATCTTTTCCAATGAGTCAGTTCTTCATATCAGGTAGTCAAAGTATTGGAGTTTCAGCATCAGTCCTTCCAATAAATATTCAGGATCGATTTCATTGAGGATTGACTGGTTTGCTCTCCTTGCAGTTCAAGGGACTCTCAAGAGTCTCCTCTAACACCACAGTTCAGAAGTATCAATTCTTCAAGCTCTCATCTTTATGGGCCAACTCTCTCATCCATATGTGACCACCTGAAAAACCATAGCTTTGACTATATGGACGTTTGTCAGCAAAGTAATGTTTCTGCTTCTTAATATGCTGTCAAGGTTTTCATAGCTTTTCTTCTAAGGAGCAAGCATCTTTTAATTTTATGGCTGCAGTCACCATCTGCAGTGATTTTGGAGCCCAAGAAGATAAAAGTCTCTCATTGTTTCCATTGTTTCCCTTCTATTGGCCATGAAGTGATGGGGTGGGATGCTATGATCTTCGTTTTTTGAATGTTGAGTTTTAAGCCAGCTTTTTCACTCTCCTCTTTCACTTTCAAGAGGCTCTTTAGCTCCTTTTTGCTTTCTGCCATAAGGGTGTTATCATCTGCATACCTGAGGTTATTGATATTTTTCCTGGCAATCTTGATTCCAGCTTGTATTTATCCAGCCCAGCTTTTCACATGATGTACTCGGCATATAAATTGAATAAGCTGGGTGACAACATACAGCCTTGACATACTCCTTTCCCAATTTGGAACCAGTCTGTTCTTCCATGTCCAGTTCTAGCTGTTGCTTCTTAACCTGCATACAGGTTTCTCAGGAGGCAGGTAAGGTGGTCTAGTATGCCCATCTCTTGAAGAATTTTTCACAGTTTGTTGTGATCAACACAGTCAAAGGCTCTAATGTATTCAAGGAAGCAGAAGTAGACATTTTTCTGGAATTCTTTTACTTTTTCTATGATCCAGCGGGTGTCAGCAATTTGGTCTCTGGTTCCTCTGCCTTTTCTAAATCCAGCTTGAACATCTGGAAGCTATCAGTTCAAGTAGTATTGAAGCCTGGCTTGGAGAATTTTGAGCGTTATTTTGCTAGCGTGGGAAGTGAGTGCAATTGCACATCTCACTTCATCTCAGGATAATCCAGAATAATCTTATCACAAGACCCATAACTTAGTCATACCCACAAAGTCCCTTTTATCGTATAAGGTAACATTAGCAGGTTCCGTGCATGAGGACTGGATATCTTTGGAAGACAGTTGTTCAGCCTACCAGATGCTTAGTGACCCTTATTATTATTACCACTCAGGTCTTTTCAATACAGGGATGTTTCTTTCACATTCCATTTTCTCAGATCAACTTAACATTGGCACTGTCTGTAGAGGATTCAGAAACAATAATGAAACTAAAGTTGATCTGCACTTTATCACCATAGAACAAAAATGCTAAACAACATCAGTGATAAGATATTCTTTCCAACTGGGCAGATCTCTCTTGCTGCATCCTCCACATTTGGTATACAACTTGTTGGGACTAACTGAAGTCCTGGGATCCAGAGATATGAAGTGATTTGGGTACAGTACTGTCTTCTTTCCTCTGCACATATTCCACCATTTATTCTTGTCCCCAGTTCTCTTCTATATCTGAATAGCCGGTCATCTTCCACCTTATCCAAGGGTCCTGAGGGATCCTTTGAGGGTAACTGGCAGGTGATAACTGGATGGTGTCCTTTACAACATTGGCCAGTGATCTTTACTCCCTGCCCATTCTCCTTAGAAAGAGCTTTACAAGAAAGGTGTGGGGATGGATTCAGAGCTTCCTGTAGCCCTTAGTGTAGAATAAAAGAAATTATTCTTTATTGCCAGGAAATGAGGCAGAGATTGCCTGGTGGGAGGGTACATAAATTACTGTAATGACAAATGGAAAATGAAGATATAATTAGAAGATGAAGTAAATATACAAGGAAAGCAAGACTTAGTCCCTCTGTGGTCTTTGCACCCATAGCTGAAATCTACTGCTAGATTTTCAGAAGGGGTTAGAGAACCAAAGACTATGAGAGCTGTAAGAGACCTCACAGACCATTCACATTGAAGCCATCATTTTCCCTTTGAGTTAGATGAGGCCCCAAAGGAAGAAAAGACTTGTCCAAAGTTCCCCATCCCGGAAGGGGCAGAAATATCTTTTCTTATGTTTCAAGAGGCAGATCACAATTTGCTCAACACCTCTGTCTTTCTCACATTCACTCACACTTGCACAGTCATACACACTCATTTCCTTTCTCTTGTCTATTAACTGATTAAAAAAAAATCATTTCCCAAGGATGTAACAACCTATTTAACTTGTTTTCTTGGCTGTTTTTTTTTGGAATTCTCTTTAGTGTGACTCAGGCTGCCATATGTAAGGAATTGCAGTCCTAGTCATAGAATAATCTGGAGCTAGTTACAGTTGATTGGAACGTACCTTTTTAAACTACATGTCAAAATCCTATGAGGGCCATAATTGAAGTTTAACACTTGTCAGGGACCAGGTAGTTTGTCTGTTCCAGGATCTGATACCATATCATAATCTTGGGCATCCTTTTGAAAAAACTTTTTGTTGGACTCAATTAGAGTAAATACACATACATACATACTGTCTGTCAGTTCAGTCGCTCTGTTGTGTCCAACTCTTTGTGACCCCATAGACTGTAGCACGCTAGGCTTCCCTGTCCATCACCAACTCCCAGAACTTGCTCAAACTCATGTCCATCGAGTCGGTGATGCCATCCAACCACCTCATCCTCTCTCGACACCTTCTCCTCCTGAAGTCAGTCTTTCCCAGCATCAGGCTCTTTTCCGGTAAGTCAGTCCTTTGCATCAGGTGGCCAAAGCCAAAGTATTGGAGCTTCAACTTCAACATCAGTCCTTTCAATGAATATTCAGGCCTAATTTCCTTTAAGATGGACTGGTTGGATCTCCTTACTGTCCAAGGGACTCTCAAGAGTTTTCTCTAACACCACAATTCAAATGCATCAATTCTTCAGCACTCAGCTCATTATAGTCCAACTCTCACATCCATACATGACTACTGGAAAAACCATAACTTTGACTAGACAGACCTTTGTCAGCAAAGTAATTCTCTGCTTTCTAATATGCTGTCTAGGTTGGTCATAGCTTTTCTTCCAAGGAGCCAGCATCTTTTAATTTCATGGCTGCAGTCAATCACTATGTGCAGTGATTTTGGAGTTCCCAAAATAAAGTCTGTCACTGTTCCCATTGTTTCCCCATCTATTTGCCATGAAGTGATGGAACTGGATACTATGATCTTAGTTTTCCAAATGTTGAGTTTTAAGCCAGCTTTTTCAGTCTCCTCTTTCACTTTTATCTAGAGGCTCTTCAGTACCTTTTTGCTTTCTGCCATAAGGGTGGTGTCATCTGCATATCTGAGGTTATTGATATTTCTCTTGGCAATCTTCATTCCAGCTTGTGCTTCATCCAGCCTGGCATTTCACATGATATACGCTGCATATAAGTTAAATAAGCAGGGTGACAATATATAGCCTTGACGTACTCCTTTCCCAATTTGCAACTGTACCTCATTTTCTTGTGCTTTTCACATATTGCATTTTTTAACACATCGAAGATTTGCATCCACCCTGACTTAAGCAGGTCTATCGGCACCATTTTCCTGACAGCACTTACTTCCTCTGTGTCTCTGTGTCACATGTTGGTAATTCTCAGAATATTTCAAACTTTTCTCTTATTAGTGTAATTGTTACAATGACCTTTCATCATCGATCTTTGATTTTGCTACCCCAAAATGATTATAACTCACTGAAGTCTCAGATGCTGGTTGGAATTTTTTAGCAGTAAAATATTTTTTAATTTGGAGAAGGCAATGGCACCCCACTCCAGTACTCTTGCCTGGAAAATCCCATGGACGGAGGAGCCTGGTAGGTTGCAGTCCATGGGGTCACTAAGAGTTGGACACGAAGGCATGTACATTTTTTATTTAGCCATAATGCTCTTGACCATTTAATAGGATAGCATAAGCATAACTTTTGTATGCACTGGAAAGCCAAACAATTCATGGGACTCACTTTACAGATTGAGATAGTCACTTCATTGCGGTGGGATAGAGCCCAGTCGCAGTGTTCCCTCAGTCTGCCTGTGTGGGAATCTATTCCTGCACAGGAAAGGACAGCTTGGTGTTCACACCAGCCTGCCTCTAGCCCTTTAGTGCCAGTTGTGGAGGTGAGGCTAGATTGCCAGTCTCCTTGGGGAGCATGTTAACCTAAGCATCTGACACACTGCTGGGTATTTTTAACCCCACTCCTTACAGCTGATCCACATTCCTGAGTCAGTACACTTACAGCAGAATAGTGAGCGTTATACTCAGCAAGCTCAGTCTGAATGTATGGTCTTAGAGGTAGCAGTTATGGGAAGGCAGCCGGCAACTCGAGATTCACCATCTGGTTCTAGATCTGTACCTTCTCTCTTGTTACTCATTCAACATCCCTCTGACTGGAACTAAGTCTTAGCCCTTATTTTACAACTAATTTAGGCCCTTATAGCCAAAGTCTTAGCCCTTATTTCTCAGTCTCTTGCCTGATCTCTTGGCCTTTATTGCTTTGCTCTGCCTCTGAGCCAGGTTTCCTGCTGGTTGAGGCTTGACCTCACAGACTCTCAAGCTGGTGGTGTCCTGGTCTTCTGTGCTTGATTCAAAGAGAGCTACTCTATATGTTTTCCGGACCAAATTGCCATGTAAGATTTTTTTTTTTTCTGATTAGGATGAGGGGAAAGTGTGTATTTCACTGCTAATGAAAAAAGATGAGTTTGAATGTTACTGCCCTACTGGTTCTGTAAGGGAGCTTATGTGACTCTGTTTTGGGTGTGTAAACCACAACCACCACCATTGGATCCTCAAACACTCTCAACATGTTTTATGTTTGATCTGCTCTTCTTGTCAAGACACTGAGGCAGAATGTGGATTTCCAGGCTCATTTGGGAATAATAAGGATTTGGTTCTTCTGAGGGCTCACATAGAAATATTTTAAACATTTTCAGATTATTTTGTTGCAAGGCATGTGAAAGTATTCTGATCTACGGTGGGATGGAGGAGACAGATTAGGCAAAAACCAGTAGCAAGATCTGGTGCAATTGTGAAACCCAAGCCATTCCACTTGCTGGCTATTTACCTCTGCTCTGCTATATTACTTTCAAGTCATAAAATGATATTAATATAGACAAAGTTGGTAATAGTGGTGTCAGAAGTGATCAAAGAGTACAGTAAACAAATGCCAATAAGAACACTGCAGTTTGTGAGCTGGTGGAGATAGAACACATGCGTTCAACATTGAAGCCTCTTTCTGATTGCAGACGAGATTAGGTATAATTGTTTTGTTCTTTAAAAATGATGCTCTTTAAGCACCAAGTTTCTTAGCCTGTTTGCTTGAGTGAAGTACATGGAAATTGAACACTAATTTTCAGAAATGCTTGGAGTAGGTTATAGGTGGTGTAGGAGGGAAGATGACAGAGGCAGGAAAATGATGTTTAAGGCTTTATGACCAATTCGGTCTTAAAAGAAATTTGCATAAAATGTCTTCCTAATACATGGCATGCTGTGGTTTATCAACTTTATAGATCAGCTGTATATTATTTTGGTCAATGAGTTGGTTGGAATAGCTGAAAATTAATTTCTTTATATATCTCTGAATTTATATTGCAATTCTAAAAGTGATTCTACCTTTGCAGCTTTGTAGAAGACTGAAAATTTCTCTACTAATTTGTAGTGATGATTTCCAAAATGAAAAGCTTTGGAATTAAAGTTAATATGGGGCACTGATTGGAACACCAGGGGGACTCTTGCATTAGTTCACAACTTGAATTCAAATAGTAAAATTTCAGTGTTTTAAAAATATTCTGTCACTTTCAAATACACTTAGTGATATAATCCATTCTTTTACTTTTTTAGCAACTTGTTTATTAAACATCTCTGCATGCCAGGCACTGTTCTCAGTGCAGAGAACATAACAGTTAACAAAATAGACAAAACCCTATTATCATCAAGCTTGATTTCTAGTAGCAGGAGAAAGACAAAAATAATTAAAACATAATAAGAATTAGAAATATTAAACAATATAGCTTAATAGGATTCCTTACAGAAGCTTCCTTAGTGAGTAGCTAATTATCCATAATTTTCATATCTGTTATTTGCATATCTATTAATGGCAAACAGTGCACCTCTTACAAAATCCTTGAAATTGTTGGTTAAAAGTATAAATATGTTTCTTGAAATTTTGCCCATGTTATTATTTTGGATACCAAACTATTTTTTCAAATGATAACAAATTTCACATTGTTGTGGTCTAAATTAATAAGGTTCTTTTACAAACCAATCTGTAAATTTATATTTGTCTTTTGTCTCATAGTATCTTGAGACATCTGAACTCTTGACCTTGGCATTAGATGAAATGTCAACAGCTTTGAAGCACATACAGTAGTTTCTTCAATCTGCTAAGCAAATAAAAAATAAAAGCAAATGTGGCTTAGACAATGCTTTGGAAGAGGCATATTATGATTGTGATCTGGAGAGACAAAACTTGATTGCTTCTGATGTCTTTTAATCATAGGCCAGAATAGAAAGACTTTCTCCATGTACAAATAAAGCTTTAAAATCTATCTTCTAACGTTAATTATTCCATAGCTGTTGACTGCACATGCATTATTTGCAAATTACAGTGCAGTAGTAGTGAGAGTGTGGTGTGTGTATGTGTGTGCGCACATGCATGTGTGTGAAAAGTGGGAAAAGAAGAGAAGTAATGAGAGAATTGAGTCACTTTGCAGTATGGGAGATACATGTGCACAGGTAAATAGGATAAAAATATTAAAATGGTAAGGTCCCTATTAAAAAGTGTAAAAGAAAGGCCTATGTGAGTTCAAAGCAGGGAGTTGTCATTTCTACCTGATACAACTGGAGAAAGTTCCATGCAGAAGGATATGTGAATTTACTTATGTTTCCTTTGATGTTTTATTAAAATCAGACCAGAATCTTGTATATTATAATTTGATGGGCATTGAAATGTGCACCTTTACAAAAATGTATTCCTCCCTGCCCTTGCTGTAGGACCCCAAACTCCTATTGTTTGTTAATTCTTTGTAAGTTTATATTATAGCCCAGTTGTGGTAAGATGGATGGAAGAACCCATTTGGCCTCCATTAATGCCTTAGAATTTGTTTCTGGAATAAACCAGAAAGAAAATTCCTGATGAAATAGGACACAGAATTGGAATGTTCTACTTCCCTTGGTGGCTCGGCAGTAAATAATCTGCCTGCAATGCAGAAGACATGGTTTGATCCCTGGGTTGGACAGATTCCCTGGAAGAGGGCATGGCAACACACTCCAGTATTCTCGCCTGGAGAATCCCATGGACAGAGGAAGCCTGGCAGACTACAGTCCATGGGGTCACAAAGAATCGAACATGACTGAGCAACTAAACAACAACACTTGTCACTGTGGTGAGAAGAAAAAAGGGGCCAGGAATAGTCTAGAATGGTAGCATAGGAGAAGAGTCTTCGCCTGGGTAAGCAGATGGCTGCATGTATTTCCTGTGTACTCAGTTGTGAAACACAAAAGGCAAACTTACATGTTTGTCTGAATGCCTGATGGTCTCCCAGTGTTACACATTTCAGTGGATGGCACCTTCACCCAGTCACTTGTACCAACTGGGAACCTAGTGGTAGTCATAACTGGAACCTGACATGCCCTTCTGTCTCTGTTTCTCTTCTCCGTTTGCCATAAATGAGAGGAAACACAGACTGGGAGCTTAGAGCATGGGTGAAAACAGCTGCGGTCTCTCTTTTAAGATACTGTAACGGGCAGCTCAAAGTCAATCTTTCATGTGAGAAAATTCTAGAGTAAGGAAGTTTTTTTATGAGGGTTGTCCTATTGCTCCAAATTACTGCAGTAAACCTCACATACACTCAGGAGCTCCAGAAAACTTTTGATCCTGTGAAGGAGATTCAGGGTTTCTGAAGGATCATTTTCACTTCTCTCTCATAGGGAGTCAGAAATGACATAAAACAGTTGAGAGTTCATGAACCTAATGCTTTTTTTTCTTTACTTCTTTCTCTAAGAGAGGAACTTTTTTTTGGCAAATCTTGTTACTTTAGTGAAGTTATACTTTTGAAGGAAAAAAGAATGTTAGAGTATGTATGTACTAAATGATATCTGAATTAGTTTCCCACACCTAAGATAAGATTAGCTAATTTGTCAAGTCAGTATAAAGCAGACACCAATCTATTTAGCATGATTGTAAGTATAGTGCTAAAAAATAAGGGAATAGCTGATGAACCTTGCAATTCATACACATTGAATGTTGGAGAAAGTCATGACACCTATAGTGATACTTACTTGATTATAAAGGATAATAATTCTAAAGTGCAAGTGAGTTATCTGTTAGTGAAATTTTCAAAATATTCATATTATATCTGGGATTTTTAAAGATTAGTTGGAGTTTCTCATTATACCTAAGTTCATAGAAATCTACATTGGGTAGCACTCAAAGAGAATGACTTATGGATGTTTTAAAATTAAAGTTCAGCCATTGGTTGAATGAATGAATGAATGAATAAATAACCAGAATATACTGCAGAATGAGTTTATAATAACAGTTATAACTTCAACATACTGCTTCTTATGCCAGATACTATTCTAAATGCTTTTCATATTATTCCATTTAACTCTTAGAACATTCTTTAGACATAGGAATATGATTACTTTCATTTTGTAGGTAAGGAAACTGAGGAACACTAACAGTGCTAAATTTCACAGGCTCTTTTCTTCTTCCTACTTACACAAGACTACTAACTCTTTGCCAAGGCTTTCTCCCCATCTTAGGGCTTTCCCAGTGGCTCAGCTGGTAAAGAGTCTGCCTGCCAATGCAGAAGATGCAGGTTTTATCCTTGGGTCAGAAAAGATCCGCTGGAGGAGGAAATGGCAACCCACTCCAATATTCTTGCCTGGGAAATCCCACGGACAGAGGAGCCTGGAAGACTACAGAGCCCGTGGAGTTGCAAAGGGTCAGACATGACTGACCACACATGCACACAAGCTCTTCCCATCTTGCTGTTCCTGGTCCTCTGCCTGTTATTTCTCAGCATGTCCAGATAAACCCTGTGAACCCACACAGCTTGTGTCGTGCGCTTCTGCTGAGCACTCCTCCTTCGGGCTCTGGTTTACCTGGCTAGTTTCCTACTGGCAACTGCTGTCACTCTGTTAGCTGCTGTGGTGTCCTGTTTGTATGGGGCGGTACTTGCCACTGTTCTTGTACTCTCCTAACCTATAGAGGTCCTGCCATTGCTCTATGACCCCCTCAGGGGGAGTTGCATTCTCCTGCGGGGTGCTGCCATTCTTCCCTTGGACAATATTGCTGCTCCTCTCAATGCACCCCCTCTGATCATTGGAAGCGCTGATGGTGGAACAGATAAGGAGCTCTCTGTGACAGAGAGACTTCTCTCTCATTTTATCCTGAGTGATTAGAGGAGTTCCAGAATAATCTGCTTCTTTCCCAAAGTATTAGAGCTTTCTGTTGAAACAGCATTTTGCAACACAGTATACACACAGTATTTTCTCTTCTTAGAACTCAGATGTATCCATCTGGGTGGGACAAGGACACAGTTGAGTGGTAAGTCATTTTCTAAATGTGGCGTCACTTCTCCCCTCTGATCACTAAGACTTTGTTGCAAGGTCAAGTTTTCTGTCTTTTCCCATCTGTCTCTTTCTTCCTGTAGGATGAATTTCCTTCCAGAAGCTTCTTTCTCTCCTAAGCCCAGCCTACTAGATTTGTTCAAGACTTTCTTAACCAGAGCAATGGCAATAGTTTAAGCTCAAGTTTGGCTCACTTTGTCAGAGAAGAAGCCATTTGACTTGGTGGTACCCAGAGTACTCTCTTCAAGGTGTAGTAATCAACAGTGGCATGTTGTAGTGCATGGATTTAGTTGTTCCACAGCATGTAGGATCTTCCTGGACCAGGGATTGAACCTGTGTCTCCTGCATTGGCTCTTTACCAATGAGCCACCAAGGAAGACCCAAACTGTATTTTTATTTTTTAATTGATTCTCTAGTTGTTTATTTTTGGCCATTCTGAGGCATGTGGGATCTTAGTTTCCCAATCAGGGATTGAACCTCTACCCCTAGCAATGGAAGCATGGAGTCTTAACTGCTGGGCCACCAGCGAAGTCAAAACTGTTTACAAAATGCATTTTTACATCTCAAGAATTTTTTTAAAAAAGATTGTTTAATAAAAAGAATACCCATCAGTACACAAAGCCCCAACTACTACCCCCAACTACTACATGCCAGGGAGCAGCTAAGCCCATGCACCACAACTACTGAGCCTGTGCTCCAGAGGCTGGGAACTGCAACAAGAAAAGCCACCACAGTGAGAAGCTGCACACCGCAACTGGAGAGTAGACCCTGCTCACTGCAATAGAGAAAAGCCTGAACAGAAATGAAGACCCAGCACAGCCAAAAATAAATTAAAATTTTAAGGAAACTCTTTCTGGATTTATGCCATACATCATTACTATTTCCTTCATGAATTCTGTCAGCATCTTAGGACGAGAATGTGACCAAAGGAAATGGCTCTTTATCACAATTAAGCAGGTTTGCAAAGTCACACGTCCATCTGGATATATTTTCAAAATGCATGGCTGCAAAGAAAACTTACTCTGTTGCTGAGATCAAAATCTTTTAGTTTCTAAGTGATTGAGTGTTAGTAATGATCAAATTTAAAGAGCATGCATTAGAGAATTTCTAGTGGTTTCACAGAGGTTCTTTCAGTAATGTTCCAAGCCTTAACATTTTTTCACAGGAAGGTTTGAGAGTTTAGGTTCAGATTTAGGTGATTTAGACTAATGCTCATGAATGGAGCCTCCAACAGTATTGCTAAACTGAAGATAATGTAATGAAATACAAGATTTTCCCATTGCAGCCCAGCCCATTTTCCAAAGTTTGCACATGGGATAAATTTGGAAGAAGAAGAGTTTATCAGGTCATATGCAAATTACAAGTCAAATTCAAAGATTACTAATTTAAAATATAGATATTTCCACAGTGAAAATATTGCAGCTGAAATGCTAAAATCATCCTTTGTGTACAAAGGAAAACACATTTTGCTCTGATTTTATGAACAATTTTTCACTTTCTATGTGTTAGGCACTGTATTAGATGCTTATACTATCTTAATAAACTACTACTTTTAGATGTCTATGATACTAAAAGCCACTTCCTTAAGTTTCCCTTAGTTCAGTTCAGTCACACAGTTGTGTCTGACTCTTTTCGACCCCATGAACTGCAGCATGCCAGGCTTCCCTGTCGATCAACAACTCCTGGAGCTTGCTCAAACTCATGTCTATCCAGTTGGTGATGCCATAGTACTCATATACAGATTTTAATTTTTTTAATTGAAAGTAGCTCAATTACAAACTGTTTTTTAGAAAGATTAGAAAATATAATTAAGCAAAGACTTTCTAAAAATCACTAATAATCCTNCGTGCTGCGATTCATGGGGTCGCAAAGAGTCGGACATGACTGAGCGACTGAACTGAGCATGGTAATTATTATTTACTCTCATCATGATTATTCAAAGTTAGGATTATAAGCAAAAGTTTTTGTTCTCTTGTTTTCCTCTAAGATAGCTGTATGCAGTCTTCATTCTGGAGGTCTAGGAGAGACAACTGAGTGGTCGCTTATAATCTAAAGAGAGCTTCAGGACTCAGTGAAATCAGTACCACAATAGAGCAAAGGTACACATGGTCAGGGATTGTTCTGAATCACCTATGGACTGTCACCTGCATAAATGGTCTTTACACTTCATGCTTGATAGGGTCTTTTGGGAGAAAGCTTCAGTTTCAAGGGTGGGTGTAAGCATAGTTATTTGATGAGGTGATTTGAAAGAAATGTTGGCTACAAGTGTACCTTTTGTTACTAGTATGGAATCTAGTTAATGGCTTATAGATTATGATTTGAGGAGTGTTGGATAATACTGTGTAAATCATCATGTATAAATTCACCATTAGAGTTACTTCCTAGATATAGGGCATTCAAGGTCACTGTGAAATTGCAGATGTGTTATCTTTGAGGGGAAGTATAACAAACTACTATCAAATAGAAACACCAGAGTTTGCAGGAGAAATAGAACTCAGCAAATTGCACAATGCCTGGCATATGGTAGTTGTCTGACTACTAAATGTGTTACTTGAATGGTGAATGAAAGGATACAAAGGCTTTGATATAAGCTAGATCAGAAATAGCCCAGAAAGTAGGACAGAAGAACATTAAATACAAATAATGGTTCTTCTGCTGTCTCAGTTTATGAAATATTCAGTGTTCACTACTTGTGGAATGGTCAACATCCTAAATAAAGTAGATGAGCAAAAATGTGTTTTGCTACTCTAAAAAGACATACAGACAAGAGATTGAATTCCCTAATCCAATTTTAGGTGAATATTTTTCCTAGGACCAAACAAGACCTCAGTATCTTAAAGAGGAAGGATAGATACCCCGTTTTCTAAATTGAGCTGAAGTTGCCAGGTTTCAGAGAGGCAGTTCTCACCTAAAGGTATCAGACAATTGTTATTCAAATGGGCAAACAAACCTCTTTCACAGTTGACTTCTTCTATGACTGGAGCTTCGGATCAACAGTTTGCTCATCTCCTTCCTGCAGGCTCTACTTAGAGGAAACGTGCTGTGCTGTGTGCTGTGCTTGGTCACTCAGTCATGTCCAGCTCTTTGTGAACTCATGGACTGTAGCCTGCCAGGCTCCTCTGTCCATGGGGACTCTCCAGGCAAGAATATGAGTGGGTTGCCATGCCCTACTCCAGAGGATCTTCCTAACCCAGGGATCGAACTCAGGTCTCCCGCCTTGCAGGCAGATTCTTTACTGTCTGAACCACCAGGGAAACCCAAGAATACTGGACTGGGTAGCCTATCCCTTCTCTAGGGGATCTTTTTGACCCAAGCATCGAACTGGGGTCTTCTGCATTGCAGGTGGATTCTTTACCAGTTGAGCTAACAGGAGAAATAGAGTATAAATGCTGAACTTGATAGTAAAATTATACTGCCTGGCTTAGAAGCCACAATCTATGTATCCTATCTGATGAGCCTATTACAACCCAGAGACATATGGAAGACTATAGGATTATGAAATGACAGAGGTAAGTCTAGCCAAGTTTGGTAAGGAAGAAGGAAATTTAGGTGCCTATGATACCGTCTTGGCTAGGCATCAGGAAAGCATTCTGTCTGTGTAGGACTCTGTCTGAATAGGAAAGATGTTAGGGTACCTTGAGGGGGAAGGAGGTGGAAAGGCCTGAAAGGATAAGACTGCATCAGTGTCATTTTACAGTGGCTGGCAGAGTATTCTCAGGCCCAAGGAGAGTTAGGAGTTTGCAGATATTACATGGTGTTTGCTCTTGCTTTCTCTTTTCACTCTTTGGATTTTATACTGTCTTTTCTCTCTGTCCCTCCACATTGGCTAGAACATTGTGTAATAGCTTCGGGTGATGAAAATAGGCTGTAAGTATTACGAAAAATGCCAGAAAGTCCAAATCAGTTCAAAATTTACCTCTCTGCTTTCAGATTTTCTTTGTATGAGTGGATATTTTAGTTATGAAAATTCAAATTATACTAAGGCTGTCAGGGAAAACCCAATAAAGGTAAACTAATATACTTTAATATATCCTAAAATTTCATGCTTGCATTTTTAATTTTAGAAACATACTTAAAGTATGTGGCTCTTGTCTTTGGTGAGAGAGGAGTGGAAAAAAAATCTTTGCATTCCAGGAAGCAGCCCAATTTTAATTAAAAATGCCAGGCTAATTTGTCTCCCTCCCAGAGGCACTGATATTTTGCCTTTGGGCTGTTGTGTAGAGTTGTCTGCCATTTGTCTGAATATAAATAACTCTCATTTTCACACTTGTCTTTTCTTGCAGTTTGTCAAAATCGTTGCTTATTGCAGTAAACTAATTTCCTATCTAATGAACATCTATCTATCTACAAAGATTCAGAGAGACAGACAGTAGACATAGGCAGAGAGAGACAGCTCAAGGGTGCAAGAGCAAGCTAGCACACCACTTATCAACAAAAGACCATTTTATCAATTGTATGAGAACATAATTGAATCAGGGGTCACCAAGACAATTCTCTGGTTGGATGATTTGCTAGAAGGACTCATAGAACTTGGAAAAGCTGTACTCATCATTTTGGTTCATTATGGTGAGAGGATACAAATTAAAATCAGCAAAGGGAAGAGGCATCTAGGGCAGAGTCCAGGAGAAACTGGGCACAGGCATCCACTTGTCCTCTCCCAATGGAATTGCCCAGGTGGCATTTAGTTCTCCCATTAACAAAGTGTGATGGCACATGAAAAGTGTTGCCAAACAATAAACTCATTGGCGCCTTGGTGGCCAGGGTTTTATTAGGGGTCAGTCATAGGCATGGAGCTCCACATGACTGATCTTAGCTATTCAGTCTCCAGCACAGCTTTCCCCCGTACCTTCCCCCTCTCCATGATCAAACTCCAGTGTGGCCCAGAGTCACAAAAGCAGTGTTCAAGTTCAGTCTGCTGTGGTCCAAGGCCCCAGATATACAAAGACATTCTGATCAGGCAGGATATTCCAAGGGTATATAGGATATTTGCCTGTAGTCTGTTAAGGGTCACTCCTGAAGACCTTTGGAATTTGCAGGAGGATTTGAATAAGCCAGGCCTGCAGAGTTAACCCTTTACTGAATATGGTGGTGCCAAATGCAGAGGTGTTTCACACAGTTCTGAATGCTGAATTATTTCTTTGGGAAAGTGTAAAGGCAGCATGATTCCTTTGTCCTCAAAGTGTTGAATGAAGTAGACAATGCTGCCTTCTGTCAAAGGGGCTTCTTTTGTAGTGTACATGTTCTAAGAGGTGATTAACTAGCATTGTGGAAGCCCATACCAGGGACTTGTGGAATAGTCAGTATGGTAGTCTTATGTGTGTTATGCTTGTTTCTAGAGCCCTCTTGTAACCTTTTAAAAATGTTTCCTGGAAGGGGAACTACCACTTGGTTAATTATTTTTGCCTCTGCATAAAGTTCTTTATCCTTTTAGCAACATGTAATCTAGCAGAGGAGAAACCATAAGGGAATAGTTGATGGAAACATTTATTATTTGAAAAATAGGAGCAAAGATCTGGGCATAGAGTGCTCAAAATGGCATGCTTGTGACCATCCATGAGGATTCCTGAGAATCAAGGGAACATTCCAATGACAGGGTATCTGGGCGATTTTCAGTATGAATTCACTATGAAGGTATATTTCTCCAACTTCCCAAATTTTTTATGAAGGCAGGCCCTGGCCTGTTCTTATGCTTTATGTTTACTTGTTGAACTCACTTGATTTCAAACATTTAGAAAAATATAATGGAAATATAGGGTAGAAAAGTATCCATGGCTTATATCAATGGCCTCTTACCCATGGTAGCAAGGTTACTTCTAGAGCCCACCTATAGGTATGAACAAGGATGAAAACAGTGGTGGGAGTGTAAAGGAAAGCCATGGCAGTTTGCTGAAGGTGAACTGGAGTACAGTGCAACATACCTGATCTCATTCAGCATAGATACAGTTTAGTGAAAAGATCAGTGTACTTTGATATTATGAATGTATCACTTTAAATCTAGATAATTTGAGTTACCTAGAAAAAAACAAAATTGTTAATCATGTGATATTTTAAAACCAAATGGAGTCCTCTGTGATTTGGATCTTATACATATAATAAGGGTGCATTTGATATAATGTGCCCTATTATGATTGGGGTCATTTTGTAAAAAAAAAAAAAAAAAAAAAAAAATCTGAATAAACTTGGGCCTCAAGCATTAAACATGATGCCTGAACATGTTTATTACACAGAAAACTTCATAAGGATAATTTATCAAAACAATACTAGGAGCATTTTGGAAGGGCCTTAACTAGTAGTTCAGTTTTATGTTGGCCTTTGTCCCTTATAGAATATGGAATTTCTTGCATTTCACATTCTGCCAAGTTGTTTGCATAAAAGGATTTCCTGCATTTCTTGGTAATTAAACTTTGAAAATGTTTTCAATTTTGTTAAAGAGGGATTGATTTGATATTTGTTTTGTTTTCCAAATGTATTTTACTGTTTAAGCAGTGCAATTTAAACATGGTATAATTTTTTTCTAATTTTTTCTTATATTTATTTTTCTACCCTTAATTTTCCCTTCTTTCTTTCCTGTTGCTCTCATTTTTGCTCTCCTCTGCAACTTTTTCTCTCTCCTATTCATCAATGCAGCTATCCCTTGAATATTTACGTAATACTCCCCTATTTACAAGTACAATACTGGTTATAAGGGACAAAGAGATGAGTAATCAGAGCTTTCTTTTAAGAATTCCACAGCCTTACTTATGTTTCGTGTTGTCAGTTTTCCTCGTTTCAGCCATTCTGTGGCTGTGAAGTATTATCTCATTTTGGTTTTAATTTAGACTTCTGTGAAGAAGGCTGAGCGCCGAAGAATTGATGCTTTTGAACTGTGGTGTTGGAGAAGACTCTTGAGAGTCCCTTGGACTTCAAGGAGATCCAACCAGTCCATTCTGAAGGAGATCAACCCTGGGATTTCTTTGGAAGGAATGATGCTAAAGTTGAAACTCAAGTACTTTGGCCACCTCATGCGAAGAGTTGACTCATTGGAAAAGACTCTGATGCTGGGAGGGATTGGGTGCAGGAGGAGAAGGGGACGACCGAGGATGAGATNGTCTGTCTAGTCAAGGCTATGGTTTTTCCTGTGGTCATGTATGGATGTGAGAGTTGGACTGTGAAGAAGGCTGAGCGCCGAAGAATTGATGCTTTTGAACTGTGGTGTTGGAGAAGACTCTTGAGAGTCCCTTGGACTGCAAGGAGATCCAACCAGTCCATTCTGAAGGAGATCAACCCTGGGATTTCTTTGGAAGGAATGATGCTAAAGTTGAAACTCAAGTACTTTGGCCACCTCATGCGAAGAGTTGACTCATTGGAAAAGACTCTGATGCTGGGAGGGATTGGGTGCAGGAGGAGAAGGGGACGACCGAGGATGAGATGGCTGGATGGCATCACTGACTCAATGGGCGTGAGTCTGAGTGAACTCTGGGAGTTGGTGATGGACAGGGAGGCCTGGTGTGCTGCGATTCATGGGGTCGCGAAGAGTCGGATACGACTGAGCGACTGAACTGAACTGATGGTTAATGGTGTTGAGTACCTTTTTATGTACTCATTGGACATTCATATACTTTATTTTATGAAGTGTCTACCTCTTTGGCTCATTTTTATTGGATTGTTTGTCTCTATTATTGTAGTAATTCTAAGTTCTGAATACAAGTCCTTTTTAAAGATATATATATATATTGAAAACATATTCTCCCCATCGGTACCTTTTGTTATTACTCATTTAATGGTATATTTTGATAAAGAAGTTAATGGGGCAGAATTCATCAATGTTTCTTTTGTGTTTAATATTTTTGTGTTGTAAGAAAAATCTGCCTACCCAAATTAATAAAGTTTTTCACCTATGTTTACCTCTAGAATCTTTCCAATGTTAGCTTTCATGCTTGGCTCTATTATGTATAAACAGTTATTTTGTGTATGCTGTGATGTAGAGGTCAATATTCATTTTCTTTCAATTTTAATAAACTTTTATTTTTTAGAGCAGTTTTTGATAGCAAAATGGAACAGAAACTACTCCCCTCATCACCACCTTTCCCACTATCAGAAATCCCTAATTTTGTGTGGCATGTGAGGTAGGTAGAAGTCAAAGTTAATTCTGCCCCTGCCCCCATTTTAATAGATATTAGAGCAGCTTTAGATTTACAACAAAATTGAGTGTAAAGTACCCCCTGCTGCCAACACATGCACTGCCTCCTCCACTATCCACATTCTATGCCAAAGTAATAAATTTGTTATAACCTATAACTTCATCACACCAAATCCATAGTTTACATTAGGGTTCCTTCTTGGTGTCATACGGTCTATGGGTTTTGCCAGATTTATGACATATGTCCTCCACTGTAATATCATACAGTATAGTGTCATGCTAAAAAGCCAGCATGGGCTTCCCTGGTGGCTCAGAGAGTAAAGAATCTGCCTGCAATGTGGGAGACCTGGGTTCAGTCTCTGGGTTGGGAAGATCCTCTGGAGGAGGTCTTGGCAACCTACTTTAGTATTCTAGCCTGGAGATTCCCCTTGGACAGAGGACCCTGGTTGGATACAGTACATGGGGTCACAAAGAGTCAGACATGACTGAGTGACTAAACATAGCAAAAATCTTTTGTGCTCTGCCAGTTCATTTCTCCCTTCTTCCTAATGTCTGGCAGCCACTGATCTTTTAACTGTCTCAGTAGTTTTGCCTTTTCCAGAATGTCATATAGTTGGAATCATACTGGATGTAGCCTTTTCAGATTGATTTATTTCACTTAAATATGTATGTATTTAAGTTTCCTCCATGTTGTTTGTTTTCTTTTTCTTGATTTATTTATTTTTGGTTTCTCTGAGTCTTTGTTGCTGCACACAGGCCTTCTTTAGCTGCTGACTGGGAGCTACTCTTCGTTATGGTGTGCAAGCTTCTCCTGTCTATCTATGGCTTTTCTTACTGCAGAGCACAGGCTCTAGCTATGTGCTAGAGTTGCTCAGTAGCTGTGACTTGCGCGCCCAAGAGCGTGGGCTCAGTTGCTGTGGTGCATGTCTTTGTAATTATATTTTTAAATAGAGCAAGTCTTTAAATTAAGTAATGTAAGTCTTCTGACTTGGAAGCTGTGGCTCTAATTGGAGAAAATAGATATTTTGAAGTCCTGTAATCCATAAAGCATGATAAATACCATACTTTTTTTATATATCCTTTAATTTCTCTTATCAATATTTTCTAGTTTTCAGTAGGTACTTTATACACATATTTTGTTAAATTTATTTTTATAAAATTATGATTTTGATATTACTGTGAATAATAATTTAGAATTTATTTTCTAATATGCTTGTTCCTAGGGTAAAAAAAATTGTTTCTTGACTTTAAAAAATTGTTTATTTTTGGTTGTGCTGGGTCTTCTTTGCTGCACGTGGGCTTTCTGTAGTTGCAGTGAGCTGGGGCTATTCTGCATTCTGGTGCATCAACTTCTCATTGCAGTGGCTTCTCTTGTTGCAAAGTTCAGGTTCTGGAGCATGCAGATTTCAGTAGCTGTGGCTCTCTGGCTTAATACTTGTGGTGCATCGGCTTAGTTGCCCTTTAGCATGTGGGAGTTTCCGAGACCAGGGATTGCACCCATGTCATCTGCATTGGCAGGCAGATTTTAAACCACTCTACCATGAGGGAAGTCCTGCTTACTGACTTTTTAAATTAATAATTTAAAATAGTTCAAAGGGTTTTTGTGGGTTCCTTAGAATTTTTTATGTATACAGTTATGTTATCTATGAAAAAGGTTGTATTACTTTTTCTTTCTAATAATTACACCTGTATTACGTTTTCCTGTCTCATTTCACTCATTAGGACCTCTGTTCAGTCACTAAGTCATATCCAATTCTTTGCAACCCCATGGACTGCAGCACATAACAAGCTTTCCTGTTGTTCACTGTCTCCCAAAGTTTGCTCAAATTCATGTCCATTGAGTTGATGATGTCATCCAGCCATCTCATCCTCTGTCACCCCTTTCTCCTCCTGCCTTCAATCTTTCCCAACATCAGGATCTTTTCCAATGAGTCAGCTCTTCGCATCAGGTGGCCAAAGTATTGGAGCTTCAGCATTAGTCCTTCCAGTGAATATTCAGGGTTGATTTCCTTTAGGATTGACTGGTTGGATCTCCTCACAGTCCAAGGGACTCTCAAGAGTCTTCTCCAACACCACAGTTCAAAAGCATCAGTTCTTCAGCGCTCAGCCTTCTTAATGGTCCAACTCTCATATCTATACATGACTACTGGAAAAATCATAGCTTTAACTATATAGACCTTTGTCAACACAATGATAACTCTGCTTTTTAATACACTTTCGAGGTTTGTTATAGCTTTTCTTCCAAGGAGCAAGCATCTTTTAATGTCATGGTTACAGTCACTGTCCACAGTGATTTTGGAGGCCAAGAAAATAAAATCTCTCACTGTTTCTACTTTTTTCTGCCTCATTTCACTAATTAGGACCTTTAGATCTGTACTGAAATGTTGATAGTGAAATGGTTATCTGATTTTAAGTTAAGGGCCAAATAGTCACTATTTCACCATTACATATGATTTAAAAAATTTTTTAATTGAAGGATAATTGCTTTATAGAATTTTGTGGTTTTCTGTCATATATCAACAAGAATCAGCCATAGGTATACATACCCATGTCCCCTCCCTCCCGAACCTCCCTCCCATCTCCNTCTTTTTCATAATTTTTTGGTCAGGTATTAGAGTTAAAATTATACTGACTTCATTAAATAATTGAGAAGTATTCCCTTTTTTAAAAAAAACTTAAAGTTTAAATTTGGTGATATATTATGTTCATGAATCCTTTAGTGTTCAAAAAAATATGGAGAACAGTATGGAGCTTCCTTAAAAATCTTGAAATAAAACTATCATATGACCTGGGAACCCCACTGCTGGGCATATACCCTGAGGAAACCAGAATTGAAAAGAAACACGTACCCCAGTATTCATTGCAGCCCTATTTACAGAGGCTAGGACATGGAAGCAACCTAGATGTCCATTGGCAGATGAACGGATAAGGAAGTTGTGGTACATATACACAATGGAATTATTACTCAGCTATAAAAAGGAGTGCATCTGAGTCAGTGCTAATGAGGTGAATGAACCTGGAACCTATTATACAGACTGAAATAAGCCAGAAAGAGACAAATGCCAAAAATTTATACATATATATAGAATCAAAAAAGGTGGTATAGATGATCCTACATGCAGGGCAGCAAAAGAGACACACGTAAAGAACAGACTTTTGTAATCAGTGGGAGAAGGAAAGGGTGGGATGATTTGAGAGAATAGCATTGAAACATATGCATTACCATGTGTAAAATAGATAACCAGTGCAAGTTTTGTTTGACGCAGGGCACCCAAAGCTGGTGCTCTGTGACAACCTGGAGGGGTAGGGTGGGGAGGAAGATGAGAGGGGGGCTTAGGATGGAGGGGACACATGAATACCTATGGCCAATTCATATTGATGTATGGCAAAACCCTCACAATATTGTAATTATCCTCTTAATTAAAAAAATAAGAAAAGGCCTTTGAGCTTGGAATTTTCTTTGTGGGAAGTTAATTATAAATTTAAATCCTTTAATAGTTGTAACATTATTTAGATTTTTTTGGTGAGTTTTGGCAAGTTGTACTTTTTATGAATTTGTCTGTTTCAACTAAATTTTTATTTTTATTTGATTTTCATTGTTCATTTTGGCTTTCTGCTAACTTCTTGAGATGAGTGCCTGGTTAAGACATCCGCAACATCCCCCCCTTTTTTTTTGTAAACATGCATTTATTATAGTTTGCTTAATTTCTATTTATTTTTTTAACTACATTTTTTATAGTTTTAAATTTTATGCAATTTTAAAGCTCCATTTTAGGCTTGTGAACCATGTAGTCATTGTCTCAATTACCTCTTCAGTTGCAGCACAAAAGAAGCCATAGGCAATACTTAAACAAATGGGTGTGGTTATATTTTCCTAAAGACTGCTTACAAAAGCAGATGACTGGCCTGTGGGCCATAGTTAGCAAATTCTTTTAACAGTGATTTTCAGCTTGCCTTCTTTTCTCAGTTATTCATTTAAGATTATAAATTTTCTTTTAAGCCTCAAGTCTTTATATATCATATTTTCCTGATTACTTAGTTCAAAATATTTTTTAAACTCCATTGTGATTTCTTTTTTGACCCATGGTTACTTTGAACTGTATTTCTTAGTTTTAAAACATATAGGGATTTTTTAAGTGATATTTTGTTATTCTATATTAATTCCACTGTGGGCAGAGAACATGCTCTGTGTAATTTAAAGCTTTATGGTCAATTTTAGTATATATTTTTTTTCGTATACTTGCAAAGGAGTCTCTCTTCACTTTGGTGCACTGTTCTCTGTGTGTCAGTTATGTCTAATTTGTTAATTATTTTATACATAGCTTATTTATTCTGTCAGGTAATTGTGTTAAAATTTCCCTATGGTTGTGGATTTGTCTGTTTATATTTCCTTGTGTGTGTGTGTGTGTGTGTGTGGTTTCAGTTTTTTCAAGTTTTATTGAGATATAACTGACATACAGCAGTGTATAGGTATAGCTCATTTTTCTGCACGTAGCTTTTTTGTGCTTTGCAGATGTACAAAATGAAGGTTTGTGGCAATCCTGTGACATCAGATGATGGCTTGCACTTTTTAACAATAAAGTATTTTAAGTATATACATTATTTTTTTAGACAATGCTATGGCGCACTTAATAGGCTACAATATAGTGTAAACATAACTTTCATATGCACTGGCACACCAAAAAATTTGTGTGAGTCGCTTTATTGCAGCATTTGGTTTATTACAGTAGTCTGGAAACAAACCTGAAATATCTCTGAGGTATGCCTGTGTAAGTTTAAGGTGTACAGCATAATGACTTGCCTTACATATATTGTGAAATGATTACTACAATAAGTTTAGTTAACAGCCATTCTATCTCAAACGATACAAAGAAAAAGGAAAAAGAAAAATATATTTGCCTTCTGATAATAGAACTCGTAGGGTTTGTCCTCTTAGCAACTGTCAAATATACCATACAACAGTGTTAACTATAGCCATCCTGTTGCTCCTTACATCCCTAGTGCTTACTGACCTTGTAACTAGAAGTTTGAACCTTTTTACCAGCTTATTTCCATGTTCAAGCCTACATAATTTTTCCTTATATATTTCAAAGATGTGTTATTAGGTTCATATAAACTTAGAATTATTTTCTTAATGGATTGATCCCTTTATCATTAGAAAACATCCCACTCTGTCTCTAGTAATGCTTCTTGCCTTAACGTTTAGTCTGTCTATTAGTCTAGCTTCATCAGCTTTCTTCTGCTTGGAGTGTGCATGACATATCCTTCCTATCTTTATACTTGCAGTTTTCCATGCTCTTATGTTTAAGATGTATTTCTTATATGAAACATATGTATTTGTATTTAGTCCAACAGTTGTTTAATTGGAGTATCTTGTTCATTTACATGCACTATAATTAGTACCTATATTTGCATTTAAATCCATATTGCCAAATTTTTCATATGTTTTCCATTCATTCTAAGTTCATTTTGTCCTTTCTTATTTTGCCTTCTTTTGGATTAACTAGTTATCTTTTCCTCTTCTATTAGCATGGTAACTATATACTGTTTTATTATTATTTTAGTGGATACCCTAGATATTATAGCACACATTCCTGGCTTCTTTTAGGTTTCAAACACAGTGAAAAAAGTGAAAATGTTAGTTGCTCAGTTATGTCCAACTCTTTACAACCCCATGAACTGTAGTCTTCCTCTGTCCATAGACTTCTCCAGGCAAGAATACTGGAGTGTGGGTAGCCATTCCCTTCTCCAGGGGATCTTCCCAACCCAGGGATCAAAACCAGGTCTCCTGAATTACAGGCAGATTCTTTACCATCTGAGCCACCAGGGAAGCCCAGCTAGTAACTTCATTTTAACCTTTTCTCAAATTATATGCTGTTCTAATTGTGTATCTTTCTATACTTTAAACCCCACAAGAGTAAGAATAGTCTTCCTCCTGAAGAATACCCTTTTACTATTTCTCTCAATTTGAATCTAGGTAGTGAAATTTTAATTTTTGTTTTGTTTAATAGTTATTTTCCTTCAGCACTTTGATATTATCATTCAGTTTCTTCCCCCGCCTAGATTGTATTGTCTCTGTTGAGGTAAGCAGCAAATTTAATTACTATATTGAACATAATATATCTTTATTCTCTCTTTTCTTTTTTGTTTGTTTTAGATTTTTCTATTGAGATAAAATTCACTGTTTTATTTATTGTACATAAAAATATTACAGAAAGAATTTGAGTCCTTGTATGACAGTGTCTTCCTAAATAAAGGCTCCTACCTTTTTTTTAAACTGACAAATGCTTATGAGAACTCACAGTCCTGGATCATCTTAATGCAGTTTCAGTGACTAGTAGGCACAGTCTCTGAGTGAGCTGGTCTTTTCCAGTCCATCCTATGCCTAGGACAGAAACTCCTGTGGTCCCAATCTAATGCATTTACCTTGCCTCCCCAGTAGACTCTGGATTTCATTTGTTTCCCTCTAATCTCATCAGATTTTCAAATTTATTGTTCAGTTTCTTAGTCTCTAAGCTGCCTATTCTAGAATGAAAGATCCAGTTTACCTTTCTTGGTTTCCTTCTCCTTTTATATAAGTTTTTGCCACCATTTTAGTTCTCCAGTGCCTTCCTAGAGACTTAAATTTTGTCATTTGTAAATAGGTTTTTTTTTCCTTTCTTTTTCAGACAATAGACTTTATTTATGGCAGGTTTTCTGGTTGTTTTTTGGGAAGTTGGTCTTTATTGTTTCTTAATAGCTAGTTCACTTTATACACAGTAGAAATCTGCTAGTTGGTTTTAAAATGTCCTTATTTGGCCAAATAAAATTTCTGCAATCTTCTATCAGATCCCCAGAGTCATTTTGTGGAGATTTTGCTTGCCCATGAAATCTCTAGGTTTAGGAGCCACTGATTAAGGGGATACAAAAGAAATAAATGTTCCCAATCTTGTGATTAAGGAGCTTATAAAATCATAGTTACCATGGAAGAAGTAATTAGTGACTTGTAGAATATTTATTACAAAGCTTTGATTGAAGAGCATGAGCTCCAATAGTAGTTCATAATTCACATAGAAGATAGGTCTAGAGCTAGGGTTTGAAGGATAGAGGTTGCCATACATGGGGGGAGGGTATTTTGGACATGGAACAACCTAAACTAAGGCTTAGTCAACATTGAACTGATTTAATTCATAGCATAATGACTGAATAGTTTATCCCTTAATCCTTCTTTCCCTTGGTATGTTGTTAATACTAATCAGACTCTGCTGAAAAGTTGGAAATTCATTGGTGCACACTGCGATACATGTGTTAATTTGATTGCCTGTGATTGCTGTAGCAGACCCAGGAGTGCAGCAAACATGCAGGCAATTGTATAAACTCTGCATTGTTCCCTAGCTGGGTGTTTTACAGTCAGCTCCACCCCAGGAGAATCTCAGCTAACCCAGCTGTTTTCTTATGCTCAGTTTAGGGGCTCCCCTGCCTTGATACCTGAGTGAGACATTTGTGATTATAAGCCTAAAGCATAAAAGTAAAGATTAAGAGCCACATTGCACCTTCCTGTTCAGGCTGCCGATTTCACCTGGCTGAAGTGACAGTGTTTTGGAGCTCAGTATTTTTTTCTGTGAATCTGCTGAAGATGCATGAAACATCTTATATAACTTGTGAGGGCACAGAGCCTCTATCTTTTAGGTATTCAGTTGGTCTGAATCTCTGGCAGAGGTCAAGAGAGCTGACAAGGTAGTATTGTGAGCATGACTTTAATTTCATAACTCAGGTGCACAAGAAGTATTTTATGTTTTTTCTAAATCAGGTTTCATATACCCTGAGCCCCCAATTCATCAGGCTAGTTGGAAATTCAGTCTCAGTTATCATTGGTCCTTTATCTTATCCCTGTGCCGCCTCCATTGTTCAGTGGTCTTGGGAGTCTAGCACAGAGCAGAACATGCAGGGAGGGCTCTTTGATCTTTGGTTCATACTGATCACCACTGATGGACTCCTCATCCAAGCCTGCCCAGTCCCTTGAAGGGAAGTTCTGCTTTGGCCTCCGTGGATTTTTGCTGAGTCTTCATGTCCTTGGGCCCATGATGTAGCCTCTTCAGACACTACCACATGTGCTCCTCCAAGATCCTGCCACCATTATAGGGAGCTCTCAGAGGAAGAGGATCCAAGCACAGTCCCCTCCATAGCCTTTTAGCATCTTTTCTTCTTTTCACAGAGGCAAAGATGAAAATATAATGGCAAGTACTCTGAAGTTTCCTCCANGATCCTGCCACCATTATAGGGAGCTCTCAGAGGAAGAGGATCCAAGCACAGTCCCCTCCATAGCCTTTTAGCATCTTTTCTTCTTTTCACAGAGGCAAAGATGAAAATATAATGGCAAGTACTCTGAAGTTTCCTCCAAACTCTGCTGCTAATAGATCTCTCTCTCTTTCCCTGGGTGAAAGGGATTTGTGGGAACCTGGCAACTATGAGAAGCAAAGGGGCTTTAGAGTCGTCAGTTGATTACCTACTTGGCCTCAGGTCCCATGCAGTGAATAACATCTAGTCTGTGTCCTCAGATTCTGTTCTAGAGGACAAAGACTTAGGGGCAAAAGAGGCCCTTATTGCTGCCTACCTCAGCTTCTGAGGGGAGCATCTTAACTCTTAGCTCTCAAATTGCCTTTTTCAGTTCCACTGGTAATTATGAGCCAGTTTTCCTTTGGGGATGTTTGGCCTGTAACTATGGGAATGGATGAGTGTGCCTATTTTTGTAGTAGGTGTTCTTGGGCTGTGTGGCCTCAAAGGCCGGAACTGTGTGGCTCAGGCACTTTTCTGAGATCTGTACCTTTACAAGACTTCCTGCTGCAGATAAGGACACTGACTTCTCTTATCTGCTTGTCCCTAGTTGCCTCTCTCTGGCGAGCTACTGACTTTACCTGCAGAGCTATATTGCTTTTATCCCTGAACTATATACTGCAGACACTCCAGATTAGTGCCAGGAAAGGAGAAAGGGTAACTGATTCTGGGGAAAGGAATTGTGTAGGTGCTAGTTACTTTAAAAAACTGGGGGCTAGAGTGGATTTAGTCAAACATGGCTGCCACACAGCAATGAAAGAGACTTTTGGCATCATTTTCAAAGAGCTCTACACTGACATGCTTTGTACTCTGACAGTTATTCTAGGGAAATGTGTATAAAATGTTTCAGCCTTAAAAAAAAAATCCCTCACCTGTTTTAGCTGTATATCATGTTTTTGCTGAAGCTTCTGGAATACTAATGATGTCAGGTTTTTGTTAATTCAGTGATGCTGTGTTGTAAACTGAAAGTTTATGTTCTTGGCCCATACTGTTTTAATTTTCTAACCATCTGAGCAAACTGTACCTATTACTTGATAAGTATCTGAATGTTCTTGTCAAGTATATGTTTCTCCTAAGAAACTTAGTCCTGGGGAGAGCCTTTTATGTGCAATTTTGACTTTGTATTTTGTAAGCCTCTATTAATGTTTTTTTCCATCTCCACAGAAGTGGGGCTCCTTTTCAGAGTTTTATCCTTTTTTTTTACAAATGTGAGTAAATCTAAGTGGAACTTCTACAGAGAGCCCTTAAAATTGCCCTAATGACTTAGGGGTATTAAGGTTACTGGCATTCTTTTTAATTTAGGCAGGAGGGAATTAATTTTGAGGAAGAAGTATGTTAAACCACATTCTCCCAGCAGAAGTGAGGTTAGTTTCTTAAATATCTGTCTTCCTCTCACTTGAAATCTATCTATATGAGAGAAGGAAAGGCAGCAGGCAGAACTGGAGAGTATTGAATGTATAAAGTAGATCACCTGGTTTCTCTGATTATTTTTTTCCTGTCCCACCTGGATAGTCCCTCTCCTTAGCCTGTTTTTGGAGACCCCCACCTGCTTTCTATACCCTGACAAAACTTGGTCTGAGGAAGGAAGTGGAAACATATTCACAGTAAAGTCTGAAAAACTTAATGGCTTAATATGTCACCACTCTATGACACTTGGAAAACTCAAAAGAAAACCTCTCATAGGAGATTTTCAGGCCTTAGTCCTTTAGTAGTACGTTTCTGTACTCCANAAGGAAGTGGAAACATATTCACAGTAAAGTCTGAAAAACTTAATGGCTTAATATGTCACCACTCTATGACACTTGGAAAACTCAAAAGAAAACCTCTCATAGGAGATTTTCAGGCCTTAGTCCTTTAGTAGTACGTTTCTGTACTCCACTTTCAGCCATCAAAGTATCTGGTTAGGGTCTCCCTAGTGTTTTTTCATATATCTGATTCTGACTCAATACTATCCATGCTGAGTGGCAGTTGAACTGTACCTGACCAAGTCTCTGATTTGATCTCTGACTCTGTGTGTGTGTGTGTAGGGGGAAGGCAGGGGGTTGGTGTGGGGAATGGAGATGTAAAGAGGAAGAACAGTGCTAAGAAGGGAAGCAACTCTGCCATGCTTGTGCATCCTCTGTGGGTTGAATGGGGCTGTATTTCATGGAAAGATGGAAAACCAAGCATAATTCCTGGTTATTACTCTGGTGATTAATAAAGATAAAGGTGTGTCATTTAGAAAACATTTGGAAAGATGCCAGACTTGGATTGTATACATCATTCTAACTTAACTTCTTAACTGTATATTCTTGGATGAATTCTTTCCCCTCTCGAGGCCTGGATTCCTCAAATGTAAAATCAAACTCCTGCCTACCTGGTGTTCAAGGATACCGTGAAGAACAAAGGAGAGAAGAGATATAAAAGCCTTTTGCAAACCCCAAAGCTGTAAGTACAGTTTAAAGCTGAGATGTTTGTAAATAAGGATAACAATTTAATAATATTTAGCTGATTTCTTCAACCTTGCCTTCTCCTTGCTTTTCCCTGCAGTTACATTGCCTTTTGCGTCCTTGGTTGGTAAAGGCCACACCAATGTAAAACTGGTGTCATAGCCTGGTTAGCCAAAATAATTTGGTGCTCCTGGAAAGTCACAGATGGCCCTGTGCTCAGAAGGGCCTTGTACTTGGCTAATGGTCTATTCTCTTTACCTTGAAATTCTTTAAAATGGTGTCACACATTTTCATTTTGCACTTGTTCAGTGGATCAGTCTTGTCTGACTCTTTGCAACCCATGGACTGCAGCACAACAGGCTTTCCTGTCCATCATCTCCCAGAGTTTGCTCAAACTCATGTCCATTGAGTTGGTGATGCCATCTAACCATTTTATCCTCTGTCACGCCCTTCTCCTCCTGCGCTCAATCTTTCCCAGCATCAAGATCTTTTCCAAGAAGTCATCTGTTCTCATCTGATGACCAAAATACTAGAGCTTCAGCTTTAGTATCAATCCTTCCAATGAATATTCAGGGTTGATTTCCTTTAGGATTGACTGGTTTGATCTCCTTGCAGTCCAAGGGACTCTGAAGTCTTCTCCAACACCACAGTTCAAAAGCATCAATTCTTTGGTGCTAAGCCTTCCTTATGGTCTAACTCTCNTGGAGAGGGAAATGGCAACCCACTCCAGTGTTCTTGCCTGGAGAATCCCAGGGATGGTGGAGCCTGATGTGCTGCCGTCTATGGGGTCGCACAGAGTCGGATATGACTGAAGTGACTTAGCAGTAGCAGCAGCAGCAGTAATCTCTAGTTCATTCTCTGTATTTGTGAGTCTGCTTCTTTTATTGTTATATTCACTAGTTTGTTGTATGTTTTAGATTCTACATGTAAATGATATCAGGCTTCCCAGGTATCACTAGTGGTAAAGAACCAGCCTTCCAATGCAGGAGATGTAAGAGACACTGGTTCGATTCCTGGGTCAGGAAGATCCCCTGTAGACGGAAATGGAAGCCCACTTCACTATTCTTGCCTGGAGAATCCCATGGACAGAGGAGCCTAGTGGGCTACACTCCATGGCGGTAACAGAGAGTCAGACACAACTGAAGTGTATTAGCACATGTACACATATGCACACACACACACAGACACACACAACTGATGTCATACAGTATTTGTCTTGCTCTAACATTGTATGTCCAAGTCCATCTACATTGCTTCAAATGGGAAAATTTCATTCTTTCCTGTGGCTGAATAGTATTCCATTGTGTGTGTGTGCACATGCACACACCACATCTTATTTATCCATTATTTATCCATTCATCTGTTGATGAACACTTAAATTGCTTCCATATCTTGGCTATTGTAAATAATGCTGCTACAAATATAGGGGTGCATATATCATTTCAAACTCACAATTTTGTGGGGAGTTTTTTAGATATATATGCAAGAATGAAATTGTGGATCATATCTTAATTCCATTTTTAGTTTTTTTTGAGAAAACTTCATACTATTCTCTACCCTGGCTGCACCTATTTACCTTCCTACCAACAGTGTTTAAGGGTTCTCTTTTTTTTTCACATCTCTGCCAACATTTGCTCTTTGTTATCTTTTCAATGATAGCTATTCTGGCAGGTGTGAGGTGATATCTCATTGTGGCTTTGATTTGCATTTCTCTGATAATTAGTGATGGTGNCAACAGTGTTTAAGGGTTCTCTTTTTTTTTCACATCTCTGCCAACATTTGCTCTTTGTTATCTTTTCAATGATAGCTATTCTGGCAGGTGTGAGGTGATATCTCATTGTGGCTTTGATTTGCATTTCTCTGATAATTAGTGATGGTGAGCATATTTTCATGTATCTGTAGGCCACCTGTCTTTTGTCTTTGGGAAAATGTCTATATTCAGTTCTTCTGCCCAT
Source organism: Neotragus pygmaeus (assembly GCA_006410875.1). Lineage (NCBI taxonomy): Eukaryota > Metazoa > Chordata > Mammalia > Artiodactyla > Bovidae > Neotragus > Neotragus pygmaeus. The sequence goes on from SJYV01004958.1 coordinate 120,906, forward strand.
TTTTAAATCAATTTCTTTTTTGTTTTGAGTTGTATGAACTTCAACTACTTCTGAAAGGAGTTGTTTCCATTTTCCAATCCCTCCTCAACCTCAGCTCACTTCTGCCAAAGGTGGATATTGCACTAAGGGTCGTGAAACCTCCTTTAAGGGTTGTTGGACTTCACCTTCAAAATTCTTGCATTGGTAGTTCAAGAGCCTGACTTCAGAATGGAAGTATACTTGTGAGTAATGTTTTTATTCTTAATCTTTTGAGGTGTCAGATTAAATGGATTGATAGGGCCCCATTTTAATCTCTTCTTATATTCATGAAAGCCCTTTCACTTTCATGAATGCTCAAGTGTCATCTTGGGGATGTGCTGGGAGATGGAAAGCACATTTTAGAAACTGAATTTATGTAGAGACTGTAACTTAAAGAGTTTAAATTATTAGATTAGGCTTAAAATGAACAAATTGAGCTAGAGAAACTTTTCTGTCTTTTTTATCTTCTCTCAAGTGGGTGAGGGTTTATCAGATCATTTATAGAATCAATGAATAAGCTATACTTTCTTTATGCATCTGAGTGCTTGTATGAGTGGATTTTTTCCTGCTATATGGTTGATTTTTGAGTACCTAATGATTGACAAACTCAGCAATGCTTCTTCCATGTCAGGACTATCTTAGGGACTACCGTAGTGATTGCTACAGAAACTGATTACATAAATTTAATTAAAGGTTTTTATTGATTCTTAAGAATAGACAACTTCCCAGGTGTAGACAACTTCCCCACCTGACCTCTGGTGAAGGAAGGAAAACCCATCTATATGTCTTTCATATTTCTAGTTTAGAGATTGCTTTAGTGGGATAAGACATTTCACTTAGGATAGGTATAAGATGCAGAATAGATGTAAGAATAGATGTAAAAAGGAAAATTACAAGTTGCATCCCTGAATCTTAGCCCTGCTTGGTGGACTCTGGGTTCTAGTCTTCATACCCTGCTGTAAGGAGAGTCATCTGTTAGTATATGCAATGCCTGATGACTGCAAGTAATATCTCAAGGAGAAAAAAATCATAGAAATAAACACCCAGAAACATCTGTTGGGTCTGAAAAAGCACAGTGCTAATTTACATCCAGAACCATCATCAGCTGAGAAATGAATTAACAGGATGGCATGTTTAATGCATAGCATACAGCATCTTAGTTGCAAGTATCTCATCTTCAATCTGGAGAAGGCAATGGCACCCCACTCCAGTACTCTTGCCTGGAAAATCCCATGGATGGAGGAGCCTGGTAGGCTGCAGTCCATGGGGTTGCTAAGAGTCGGACACAACTGAGCAACTTCACTTTCACTTTTCACTTTGATGTATTGGAGAAGGAAATGGCAACCCACTCCAGTGTTCCTGCCTGGAAAATCCCAGGGACGGGGGAGCCTGGTGGATTGCCGTCTATGAGGTCGCACACAACTGAAGCGACTTAGCAGCAGCAGCAGCAGCATCTTCAATCAGAATATAAATTTGTCTATTACACCTATTGCTCAGATGGTTGGTTAGCAAATAAAACTTATGCTTAGAACACAAGTGATTTCAGGAAGCTAACAATATGATTTTAGCTCTATTAAGTGAGTATGTTCATGTGTTTTGTTAGAAGTACATGTGATAATCATCTGAAAAACACGGAGCAGGGGTTACGAAGTATAGGTTCTCATCCCACCTTTGTCATGTGTTAGCTCTATTGATCTTAGACAATTCACAACTTATCTGGGTTTATTATTTTTCATCATTTTATTGTAGGTACTGTTCTCTGCCTTGTCTGTTTCATAAGGTAGCTGTGAAGCTCAAATGAGGAGATACACATGAAAGAGCCTCACATAATATAAAGTGCTATACAGATGAAGATTATTATGTTAGCTTTAGAAGGACTCATGTATGCGGTGTCTTTATTGAATTCCCTTTCTCTCTCACTTTCCCTCTAAGGAATTCCCATCACTGTCTCAAGAGCAGTCTATTTTCAGTGGGCCATCTTGAGTGTGGTCTGCTATTTTAGTTTCTCAAGACATTTCTCTCTTTATTTAATGAATTTCCATTACAGGGAAGGATGGTGAGAGTCTGTTCATGCCACCTGAAATTGCCTGAAAATTTATCTGTTAATTTTTTTAATGTTAGAATTACTGTATTTAATGTTAGAATTTAATGTTAGAATAACTGTATTTGCAGGCATATATTTCCCTTTTTGCATGTTCTTTTTCTCTGTTCATAGTTCCAGTGATTAAATACAAGATTGCTTTTCTCTGTATTATTTTGTTCTTGGTGGAATGTTAATTGCTAGCAGCAATTAGATTCTAAGCTTTGAAGAATGGGTCAGAGCAATTTAAGGGATATAAACTATGTTGATTATAGTGAACCAAGTTGTATTTGGATAGGATAGATTATGCTGCAGGAACAAAGAACCAATGAAATCTCAGTGGCTTCAAACATAAAAGGTTACTTTCCTATCTATTCAAGCTGTGCATCCATCACAGGTCTTTGGGGGCTGAACTTGCCTCTGCATTTCCATTGCTGTCACTCTGACTCAGGCTGATGGAGAAACAACCATAGGGAACATTGCTAGTATATAGCAGAAGGGAAAAAGAGGCCTTTGAAGATTCTTACAAGAAGAATTCTCTACTTCATAATCAGCATATATCACTTTCAGTAACAACCCATTGACCAGAGCTAGTCATGTGAGAACCACTGAAAAGCACATGGAGGCCAGGAAGTGCAATCCTACTACATGCCCGAAAGATGGAAAATCTAAACATTTTGACAAGTTTAACAAAAGTGCTCACCCTTTTTTGAGGCCTCTGATCTGCAAGAGAGGAGATTGGAATCATTTGTCAGTTTTGCTGTAGATAGTCTTTCTGGTATCTGAGTCGTTACTTTCCCTTTGAGATTTGATTTATAGAGTTAAATCCTCTGATAAAGTCAACACACACATTCTTTCTGAAGTCTTTCTCTGGTTTCAGTGATGCCGTTTGTTATTTTCATGGCAGGATTTGGTAATCTGTAGCCCTTCTGTGTTTCTTCTTAGTGGTATTAGTGAAAAAAATGTCATGTCTTAGTATTGGTAAGAAAACAGAAGGATTCTAGTTTGTTCATGTGACTCTGTTAATATTTCAAGTTTCCTATCATTCATTCATATCGATCCATGAAGTCTACTGACAGCCTTGCCAAACACCTCCTGTANAGTGGTATTAGTGAAAAAAATGTCATGTCTTAGTATTGGTAAGAAAACAGAAGGATTCTAGTTTGTTCATGTGACTCTGTTAATATTTCAAGTTTCCTATCATTCATTCATATCGATCCATGAAGTCTACTGACAGCCTTGCCAAACACCTCCTGTATGCCAAGCTCTGTTGTAGGTGCTGCAGATAAAAGGTAGAATTAAGCATGGTCTCTTTTCTAAGGAAATTTCTATTTTCTAATTCATGTCCCTTTTGATAAAAGTGTCACACCATTAATATTTTAAATATCAAAATGGCGTAACTGAAAACACATATAAGAAATGACCATTTTATAATTTCTTTTTAAAAATTATCCACATAATTCTTTCCCCAAAAGATTATATGTTGCATGGCGAGCTTCCTCACTGCTCCCTGTCTCTGTAGCACTCTTTCATCCCCACTTCCACCCCAGGTTGAGAATCTGTAGATTAATTGTATCAGTTGCACTGATATCCATTGTTAGAATGGATATTGGGGACCTTTCAGGCCATGTGTATGAGCCCACAGTGACCTTGCAGGATGAAAAGACTTTGGTGGTCAGATTCAGATGAGAAGAGTTTTTTAACTGAATTAATACACACTGTATTACGATTCTTGTTCCCATTCTTTTTCTGTTTTTAGTTTCCTTTGTATCCCTTCACAGTACTGTGAACATAGTAGATGATGCTTCTAAACTTGCTTGTTCTGTGGATAAAGGAATTGACCTACCCTAAAACTCTTGTTTGGAGGCTCAGGTATTGACAGGCAGGTAGCTGTAAAATGTATTAACTGCAGCAGAAGCAAAGTCTCAAATATTAAAGCCTTCCTAACCTTTCACAAGGGGTTCTAAAAAACTATAATAGTCTGGATATAGAAAGAGACTTTGGGGAAAAGAAACTCCAGTTCATTAATTGGCTGATTTAGAGACAGAAACATATAATCTGGGACTGCAGAGCCTCCCACTGCTCCCTGGAAACAGCCAATCCCTCGCCATGTTGTAAGAACTTTGTATTGTTCTGATTTAGCCTTAATGCTCTAGGTATTACCTGGCTTGAAAATCCCATCACTGATCTAATTTTGCAGGTAAAGACTAGGACATTGGCTCTTCAAGACCAGCATTAAAAATAAGGGAGATTTCCTGGGTGTGCACCCCTTACCATATTTTTGGTTTTTTGGAAGTCATAATGTATGACAAGAAGGGACAGTAGGAATGAGGGCTTCATGAGAATACCTAGGAAACTGTGTGTCACATTGACTCTGCTGATGCCTGTCACCAGTCTGGCCCTGGCTCCATCTTTTTCTTCATTCTGTTTTTGCCATCACCTTTCCTTGCTCCCAGACAATGTGACTTTACCACCAGTGTGGCTTCCTTCCAAACTGGAGCCTTGCTGGTTTGCCTAAGGAATGACCTTCCTCACTTACTTGACAGTTTCAATGATTTTTACCAAAAGATCGAAATCTATCATCAGCACTTCTTGTCTTCACCTCCAGATTTTACTTTGTATAATTGCCCAAGTAGATTCCAGGGAGTAATTGCCATGGAACATTTGGTTTACTGCTTTTTAGAAATTTCTTAATATCCATATTATTATTGTTATTTTATTTGCAGCAAAGAATGATTTTGTAAATCTGATAATTGACTCAGATAATCTCTTTTGTAAAGGGCAAAATAAATCACATACCAGGTTTCCTTAAAGAGAGACCTTCCTGTCAGTCTGCACTTTCCTGCTGTTCCTTTTCCTGCAAAGCAGTCCTTTTATTATTGCTCTGGGAAATTTCAGTGGGTTGTCTTTGGGAAATGCAAAAGGATAACAACCTAATATTCTTCTCAAAGGGTAATGCTTTCTTCGGGACAAGGCCACTTTTCTTTTGTACTTCAGATACTCAGCAGCTCTGTGTGCTGTAGAATGAGACACATGTATAATTTAAAAACCATTTCCTGCATCTTAATATCTGACTTTACCAGGAAAGCAAAGTCCTATTTTTCCCCTTTCTTCATCCCTGTGCCCTTCACAGTCAGTATTCCTTGAGGCTAAATGAACCCAGAATGTTTATTTTTGCTCTTTTTTTCCTCTCTCAGTCCTCCTGGAGGATCAAGATTAAAAAGGACCATATTACGGTTCAATTTTTTGCAAGGTATGTTTCCATTCCCGGAATGCAAGGCTCTTCTAGTTCCCCGATCATCTTTGGCATTTAAGCATTTCTAACTTTGCCTTGTGCATAAAATCATGAAACTCAGAAAGTATGTGGATCAAGGCCAGGCCCCTCTTCTGTTTATAAGGTTTTTCTTCCTAGTATATTTTCTAGCTCTTGGGGAGTTGCAGTCATAAAAAGTTGTAAGATTCTAATTGAAATTATGAAAATGCCCAGGAAGATCCCTATGAGGTGAAGTTGAGAAGGGAAAACAAATTTGATACTGACCAAAGGCAATGGCAACCCACTCCAGTGCTCTTGCCTGGAAAATCAATGGACGGAGGAGCCTGGTAGACTGCAGTCCATGGGGTTGCTAAGAGTCAGACACGATTGAGCGACTTCACTTTCACTTTTCACTTTCATGCGTTGGAGAAGGAAATGGCAACCCACTCCAGTGTTATTGCTTGGAGAATCCCAGGGACGGGGGAGCCTGATGGACCTGACTATGGGGTCACACAGAGTCGAACACGACTGAAGTGACTTAGCAGCGGCAGCAGCATACTCAGAGAGTTCTAGGAATATCAGCTTGGAGAGGCTTTTCATTTTATAGACTCTGTGGTCATCAATATCCAGGACAAAACTCTTTAGCTGAATAGTCTTCATGGTAAAGATTAATAGTTTAAAGTATCAGAACTTGTTCCAGTTACTTTGTTACTTACTAAGCCATGGTTAAAAATCCCAGTTATGGTTTATATCCTCTGGGAAGCCTTCCTTGATCACTCTAGACCAAATAAAATTTTCTCTTTTATGAACTCTTAGCAGTTATCTGACAATTACATATTACTCTGCACACGAATTGTCTCAAATTGCTAATTTACTCTGATATGATGATTTAAATGTTTGTAAATACATGTGTTAATATATCTCTTACCCTCCTCCTTGAGGACAGACTTTGTATATTTTATTGTAGCTCCTAAAACACTTATTGTCATCCTTTGTAGAACCCCTGTAGATGCTTTTTGAATAAATGAATGTATTAAGTGAAAATTCAATTTTAAATTATCAGCGAACCATAAATTATTCCAGTCGGATAAGCATATCTTTTTTTTTTAAGACCCTTCCAGCCTTAGCTTGGGCATGCTCTTTTGTGATTAATTTGAATCCTTTTTGTTGCACTCTTGTGTAACTATTCTTAAAGAGAGGTCCTGCTTATTATCTCTCCTCACTTCTTAAACACTTCCAATGCTTTCCTTATCTTTTTCCATCATTTTGGTTGTTCCTCCTGGCTCTGCTATTCATACTCTGTTCTCCTGATATATTCATCCTCTTGACAGATTTATTTATGCCTGACTTCAACTATGATTTCCTTGTAGTTACTTCCCAGATCTACCTTTCCAGTCCTGTCCTGTGGACTTTAGTACAGTGTTGTCAACATGGGTGGACTGTCACTTGGGCATATTTCAATTGCCTAAATATCATTTCTATATAAAACAGAAAAAGTTATATTTTTATATAAAATAGAAAAATATTTTATAAAAGAAATGTATTATCTTTTCTACCTAAAAACATCAATATTTTATAAAAGAAATGGATTATCTTTCTACCACCCAGGCTCCCTACTCTTTCTTATTTCCTTCTCCATCCTTGCTGGTTGTGTCTTTTCCCATCATCCAGTCTCCTAGGTCTTAGGATCTTCTTTCTCACACTGTTCTTCTCCAGCCTTTACATGCAGCCTAATCCCCAATCCTGTTGAATCTCCTCTTGGAATGTCTTTGAGAGTCAATCCCTCCTCTCTGTGGCCTCTCTCTAGGCCTAAATGTAGATTAATTCTGGATTATTGCCACAGCCTCCTAATTACTTGCCCTAGTATTATTGGTAATAATGATAATAATGATTTATTAGTATAAATATCTACTATTTATCAGTTATCTAGTATATGCTAGGTATTGTAATAATGTACTTTATGAAGATTCTCATTTGAGTCTCACAACAACCAGATGGAGTATATATTACTATTCACATTTTAGAGATTAAAATATCTGTGGCTCAGAGGGCTTACATAACTTATGTCTGGCCTTACAGGTAATGAGTTGAAAAAACACTAAGGTTTTAACTTTGAAGGCCATGCATCAGTAATACCCTAAATGTCACTGCTGGACTATTGCACTCTTTTCACTATGCCACTCATCTAGTCACAAATTCGTGGAGATTTCCACTGTCTACAGTAAGAGTGAACTTCTTTATCTGATTCTAAAGCCTTCTATGATCTTATACCACCGTTTTCTCCAATCTTATTTCTTTTGACTCTAAATATCTACCCGTTGCTCCATCCAGGCTGACTTCATCCTTGTTTCCCAGTTTTTCCCCAGTGCTCACTTCTGCTTAATGGTTTCCTCTAGACCTGGGATACCCTTTCCTTACATTTTCATATCCTGCCTCTACTTTAAGGTCCAGTGCCGAGGTCCAGCCTCAGCAGAGTCCAGGGATATTCTCAGGATGGACGATGTTGGCGAATGAAGAAGGATAGAGATAAGAAAGAATGACACAGGGTGACCAAGCTTCAGTGAGTGAGGCCCATTTACTTTATTCTTCTTGGGGCTTTTATACCCTGAGTTATACATACAGCAAGGTGAAAAATGCAGAGTCAACTCAACATTCCCTCAGTAATAACTTTTATCAATATCATGTTCCTTCCTGCCAGAGTCTTATTTTTTGTACATCGTCTTCTGTCCTGGAGGCCTGTTGATATTCTATGACCTCTTTTTGATAAATGTTGGTCAGCCAGAACAATAATCTTCCCTTAAAGTGTTTTTTCTTAAATTGTTAGCCTGCGTCACATTTAAAGTACAGAGTTACATTTTTATAGAGCAAAGATTCAGCAGGTTACAGTAAGGAAAGAACTTAACTCAAAGTCTAATGTTGCTAATGCTAAGGCTATTACTTGTTTCTACTACATCCTGACTATATGCACTCCCAGGAACACAATGGATAAGGGAGGTGAGAGCTTGGCACCAAGCATAGGCTCAACAATGTTGCAAGAGTCTAGATAAACCTGCCAAGTAAGCTAGAATGCTAACAGGGGGTTTAAAACACTCCTTTCATGCCCAGGAGACTTATTAACTAAAGCCCTAGGTTAACTCTTTCCAGCGAAAGGTGGTCAGGGCAGCCCCCTGTTAATGTCAGAGGAGTTGATGAAAGGCATAAAATAGTAAGACAGACAGATTCTGGTTTGGGGGTAGATGCTCAAGCAAGTCCAGGGGATCCCTTGAGTCCCGATCTCACCTTTGCCCATCAGGCCTCTTTCTCATGAGGCGGGATTCTCCACGCTGGCTCCCGGCAGTCTAGGTCATACCATACTTCTCCAAGAAGCCTTCCCAAAATAGTCCAACATACAAACAGTTTTTGTTTCTTTTCTTAACTGTTCTGCCAGTTATTGCATGTACCATAACACTTAGGACTCCATGATGTACTCAGGTAATACTCTGTAGTACGAGATGATTCAAGGGAACATTTCAAGTTTAGTAAAATTTGTCTTTGATACTCTTTCTTTTCCTCTTACCTCCCACCATTCTCCTGCATCTAGTATCTCCGTATTCTTCTCTGAAGGTCTAAGTCCTTACCCCTACCCAAATGCTGATGTACTCTGCCCAGACTCCTTTTAGGTCTTCCCAGATAGAAGTAACTTGTCAGTCATTGACCTCCCATAATGTCTTTTATTCAAACTCAGCCAGATAGGTATAAGGAACCTATGTAAAAGTTTATGTGATTGTCCATCTTTCTGAAAGGGTTGCATTTGAGTTGTGATTGCTTGTGAAACTGTGTCTGCTTTTGTTGTTTGAATTTCAGAAAGTTGAGAGTGTAGAGTATGACAGAGGGAAATAAAAGATCTCAGGGAATAGGGAAGGGAATATTTGGTGGCAGGTAAATATTCCTGGACTCCAGTAAAACATTATACTAAAAGTGAAAGTCGCTCAGTTGTGTCCGACTCTTTGCCACCCCATGATACAGTCCATGGACGTCTCCAGGCCAGAATACTGGAGTGGATAGCCTTTCTCTTCTCCAGGAGATCTTCCCAACCCAGGGAATTGAACCCAGGTCTCCCACATTGTAGGTGACCTCCAATTCTGCCAGAGTATAAATTTGAATTTGGCTGCAGTGTCTTCAGATTTTCCTCTACAGCAGTAGTTCCTGTCTGTGGTCTCCAGCTATGAGGTATTATAGAAGTGTGCTTACCAAAAACTATCCTGAAGTGTAAATAAATGATTTCTCAAAAATGCATACATATACTTTTTCAGAAGCATGTGCAGGCTTTATTTAAATATAAATGGATTTAAGAACACAATTCATAGCAGCTTTTGCTCATTATTTTCATAATCAATGAACACTAAAAGGATAATTGATATCATGATCAGATCCACAAAATATTGTGATTTTTTCAAGGATCCTTAAAAAAAAAGCTCTATAGCTAGAGCTCAATCAGAAGTTCTTGGAGGGCAAAGACTATATCTTCTACTTTGTTTACATTTTTCAGAACATGCTACAGTATACNGGATAATTGATATCATGATCAGATCCACAAAATATTGTGATTTTTTCAAGGATCCTTAAAAAAAAAGCTCTATAGCTAGAGCTCAATCAGAAGTTCTTGGAGGGCAAAGACTATATCTTCTACTTTGTTTACATTTTTCAGAACATGCTACAGTATACAACCGGGCTTTGAGTCTCTTGAATGAATGATAGAAGCTGGATGAGGAATTCCTATTTTTATGTCCTAGTCCCTTTGTTTGTCAAGTAAGTTTTTGTGGTTATTCAGTCTCTAAGTCGTGTACGACTCCTTGCAGCCCCATGAACTACAGTATGCCAGATTTCCCAGCTCTTTCCCTGTCTCCCTAAATTTGCTTAAATTCATGTACATTGAGTTGGTGATGCTATCTAACTGTCTCATCCTGTGCTGCCTTCTTCTCTTTTTGCCTTCAATCTTTCCCAGCATCGAGGCCTTTAAGAGTTTTCGACTAGAGGATATCTGAATTTCTCTCTAGCTGTAGCACATCCTACGCTGGTATATATTTGGATATAACCCAAATGCTTAACTGCTTCCTTAGGCTAGGGAAGGTTTGAGAGGAGCTGCCTCTTCCTAGTGTACGGTGCTTGGTATCCATTTTGACTTCATTTATCCATTACCCAAAGTGTTGATGAATCACAGGACATTGATTAAAGCTTTTAGAAGTTTTCTGAGTTTTCACTACACAGCTACACAGCAATGTTTGGGGGTGACCAGTTAAAGGTAAGCCACAGGTTAATTTGCTGGCTGTTGGTGGCTTGTGAATTATCCTTCTCTGTGGAATAAAGTCTCAACCTTTCCTTAAGCACAGAGTCTCAAGAGTTCAAACTATTACTATCTCTCTGATCATGGGCACAATTCAGTAAGAGGAGAAGCAGAAGAAAATGGCTTCTCACAGGAGTGGTTTTATCTAGCCTAGCCATGGCAATATATCAAGTGGTTGTCCCTCTCGGACTAATTGTGGTATGGAAAATAACTTCTTGCTCATCTTGCATTAGGCAGCAGCTCTAACCAAGTAGTATCTTTCCTCTTCTTCCTTATTTTCTAATAGCTAGTTTCAATCCAGATTCTGTATCTCATTATCTATATAATCTTCAGCAAGTAGTTTTACTGTTTGCAATCTGTTTCCTCTTCCATAAAGCTAGTCTAGTATTGTTGAAAGGATTAGACATAGTGGCATATTAAAATGCCTAGAGAAGTATCAGATATGTAATATGTATTCGGTAGAAAGGTGTTGTCACTTCTTTTTTTTTTTCTCCTTTCCTTTTATATTCCCTTTGCCTCTTATGTCTGTCTTGAGAAGAGAAACGGCATTTACCTACTTATAACAGACTTTATGTAGGTCAGGAAGCAACAGTTACAACTGTACATCGAATAACAGACTGGTTCCAAATTGGAAAAGGAGTTAATCAAGGCTGTATATTGTCACCCTGCTTATTTAACTTATATACAGAGTACATCATGAGAAATATTGGGCTGGATGNTGCCTCTCTTCACATTCATGTGGACTCTGCCTCCCCCAACTTCTGTCATGGAACAAATGAGTCAGTGCCTGACGGTGCCGGCTTGCCGGTCAATTACTTTTAAGTTTCCTCTGGTGGGTAGGTGCCAGAAAAGATGCTGTTGGCTCATAGAGGGGGCTGCCTGTCATGTCGCCAAACTGCCCTGAGAAGGGGGAAACAAATGGCCACGTTTTCCAGAATGAATTTTCAGGAAGCATTCAGGATAGACATGGTCAAGGGAAAGGGTGTTCTCGTTCAGTAGGTGGCAGTGTGGTCTGGCTTGAAGAAGTACCACAAATGCTTGCATGTATTTGCACTGCTTTATCCTGATGCTTTTGACAGCTCGGCTTGAGATTTTATTCTGAGTATTTTAGTGCTNAGGGAAAGGGTGTTCTCGTTCAGTAGGTGGCAGTGTGGTCTGGCTTGAAGAAGTACCACAAATGCTTGCATGTATTTGCACTGCTTTATCCTGATGCTTTTGACAGCTCGGCTTGAGATTTTATTCTGAGTATTTTAGTGCTTTTTGTCAAGTGCTCTTTGCTCAAAAAGAAAAGGAAAAAAAAAAACCCTGCTGCTTTAGAAACTTCTCTTGGGAGTGGGCGGCATGTGTTTGTGGCAAGTACCGTGATCTGAAGCTTTCTGCAGCTCGGTGACAAATTGCTTAGTTGGACATCTAGCCTGGTAGGCTGGACTTGTGTTTCCCAGCTGTGGAGGTGGGGAGGTGGGAATTCTCTCCTCATGGACGCGAGGCTATTTCACTGACATTAGCAGTGGGGAGCACTTCTACAGCCCCAAGGGCTGACTGGTTTCTCTGTTGGGGAGGGAGGTGCCTCAGACCCAGTGTGTCACCTCTCTCGGAGCCCATTCAGCTTTTGGGGAATAGCACGCTTGGCACAGATGAGTTGGGACTGCAGTAGCATGATGTCCTCTGTCAAGTTGAGCACTGGGACAAATCCTCTACTCTGTTTTTGTACCTTGCCTCCCACCGCAGAGCCCTTTCTCAGAATGCCTTATTTCTCAACAAAAGTAGAAATCTTTGAAAAGTTTTGCTTTCAACTAAGAAGCTGAGTCTCCAGTATAAGGCCTGAACAGGAAGAAGGAAATATGTCTAATTAGTCCACAGGCAGTGTCATCCTTGGGAAGATTGGTGGCAATTTGGTTGGGATTGAAAAGCCCAAGCAAGGGCTTGGATTTGCTGGTCTCCCTGTTGCATAGTTGAAGATACTGTATCTTAAGGAAGCTGAGTTTCAGACCTTGGAGTCTCTGTTTGGAGGCCTCTGTTCCTTGTCTGCCATGCTGTAGCCCATGTGCATGTAGATGTGTACATGAGAGCTCCAGGAAGCCAGGCTGGGATAGGAGATATTGAGCCTAGACCCCTTTTACCTCAGACAGGAATAGGAGAGTCTCAAAGAATATACAGTTGATTCCTGTTATTCATGGTCATAATGCTCTATAAAATTGCCACAAATGCTGAATTAGGTTACGTTAGGTTCCTCTGAACTGATTTGTCAGTTGATCAATACATAACCTTGTTTTATATGTGTTTCTGTTTAATGACATCTTATGTAATACATATTGTTGATTCATTAACATTGAACTCATAGCCAAGGGCACTACATATAACTCATGCCAGAATGAAGCGTATCTAACACACAAATTTTCTCCATAAGTCTCATCACAGCCTCTTGCACTTAAACACCAGACAGCTCTACAGCACTGGCCTTGGGAGCCATTTTAAACAGTGAAATCACCAAGAAAAAATAAAAAAATGTGTCTGTAAACAAACTGTGAAAAGGACACTTGTTTCCAGTATGAGAGCTAAAAAAAAGAAGGGAGAGTATTCCCTTGTTTTGTTTCAACTGGGAATGTGCACATTGGAAAACGAAAAATTTTCTCTACTCCGCACATGTGCATGCCTATGAGTTACTGTGAAAACGCCATAAGTATTGATCTAGGAGTCACAAATAAATTTAAAGGAGAGGCAGTTTTGCAAATATGGAATTCATGAATATCAAGGATCAAATGTATCTGTCCAATGATAGGCCCACAGCATTTTCTGTGTTTTAACTGTTAAAATTCTTGTCCAGTCCACATTTCTCCACCGTGGTAAACCAGGCTGATGTGAATGAGGTGGTGGTCAATTAATAGATCATGAGGACTGGCTTCTAAGCAACGGACTAGAGTGAACAAACTTTGTCAAATAACATTGATTTGTTGATCTCTCATATGTATTGGTTAGCAATTCTATGGACTAGTTAGACAGGCTTAAAGATAGAGTTGGAGTAGAAAAATTCAAATCACATTATGAAACTCAAGCAAACTACCATTTTACATACACAGACACGGACACACACACACTTGGGTTTCAGCATTTAAGGTCAAAGTTGTAATTTAAATTCAAAAGGTGAGGACGATGCCCTAAATTTGAATGATCAACCTGATGACCTCTAGTAAGTCAGCAATCCTTTCTGTTCTTCTACTCTTTGTACAAGGAAAACAAAAAAACACAAAACTGTCTTATCTGTTGATTATCAAGAAAAGAAGATAGTTCCTCTGGCAAGACATTTGGGACTTTTCAAGATAACCCCATTCTCCTGCTGGACTATATCAACCCTTAGAAAAATCTCTATTATGTTTAATTACTATCGGATACCTACAGCTTCTGACACTAGAGTCAAATAGATTATTAGAATCATGTCTCTTCCACATGATTAGCCTTTATAAACATATTAAGGTAGCACTGAAGTCATTTTGGATGGCATCACCGACTCAATGGATGTGAGTCTGAGTGAACTCCGGGAGTTGGTGATGGACAGGGAGGCCTGGCATGCTGCGATTCATGGGGTCGCAAAGAGTCGGACACGACTGAGCAACTGAACTGAACTGAAGTCATTTATTCATCTTTTCCTCCATTAATTAATTCATCTATTTATTCAACAAATATTTATTGAAAGCCTAATGTATTAATAGGTGTCGTGGTAGAAATTGGGGATATATGGGTGATTAAAAGATATAATTCCTGAATTCATGAATCTTATGGCCACCTAAGTTTTATTCTCTGATTAATACCTTTAGCTTCTGGAACTTTTCCACTCATGGCCTGGTTCAGAGTCCCCTCCCAGCCTTGGTGATCTTCCTCTGGACATGTTATCAGTTTCTCTGTAGGAGTGTGGGTCTTAAATTAGGAGTGATCTGACAAAAGATTGGCATATCTGGGTTAAAATAGCAAATCTATGTCTTACTGTGTTATATTCAGTAAGGTATTTAACCTCTCTGGACCCCCATTTCTTCTATAAAATGGGAAGAATAATTGCTAGGCTATTATGAGGATTAAACAAGATAATAGACATAAAAACACTTAGCATAGTACCTAGCATGTAAGTGCCTAATAAAGCATAAAACACTATTTTATTCATACTTGTTAAACAGTCTTAGCTGGCATTCGCATGTTTGGCATATATATTTCACTGTGACTGACTCCTGAGGTTGCTATCACCCTAAACCCCTAAGTCATTTTCTGTCTTCCTGGGAAATTACTTCTGTCTTTGAGAGCTGTGCTCAGATGTCAATCCTCTATCAACCTTGTTGAGACACATTTTGACCAACTCTGTCTGTTTGACTGGCTTATGTGTCGTCTTCCTGAGAGATGGATGTAATTTCAGTGCCAGATCCGCGTCCTTGACTTGACTTTTCTTTATCTCTAGGTTTGCTATGAATATGGAAATGTGGCTTGTGGCCTCCCTCAGCGTCAGTCTTTTCTATAGAGATGGATAGATTATAAATATAACACTTTAAGAAACTGGGGAGAAGTGTTGCCCATTCTATTTGTGCCTTGCTTTATTACATTTAGTCAGTGATGAATATGCCTTTACATGATGATTGTTGAACAAAATTAATCCCATTTCTTAATGTGATGCACTTAATGATGGTTTGGCTGCCTTTGCCTGCTCCATCATTTTGTTTTTGGACTTTACCTGGACTGCTATTTATGACTTTATTTCTTGGATGCCCACAAAAACACATGTGTAATTTTTCCCTCCCCTCACTATTCTCCAGATATCTTTGGCAATAATTCAGAGAGTAAGGGATCAATGAGTGGGAATAGGAGTGAAGAGAGGATTTGAGCTGAAGATTACACAAATGAATATAACCCTGTGGATAAGGCTTTTTGTCAGGGTTTCTGAGCCAAACATAAATCAGGAGCAGAGGAACCAGGGAACTGGAGAGTTAGAAGCCATTTGCGGAAACTAGTGTGAGAGCAGTACAGAAGATGAAACAGTGGAGGTTAGAAAGGTGATCCAGAAAGAATGCTCACTTAATTACTTAGGGCCTGTCCAATCTTAGACCTGGGCAAAGTGGGCTACTGTTCTGGGCTTCATGCTCTTAAAGGGATGTATTCTGGTCTTGCTTTTTAAATATTTATTATTTATTTATTTGGCTGTGCCAGGCTTAGTTGTGGCACATGGAGTCTTTTTTTTTTTTTTTTAATTGAAGCATGTGAACTCTTAGTTGCGATATATTGATCTAGTTTCCCGACTAGGGACCAGGATGGAACCCGGGCCTTTGCGTTGGGAGTACAGAATCTTAGCCTGTAAACCACCCGGGAAGTCCCTTTGGGCCCTCCTTTGGCCACCCCTCCACACAGGGAGAGGACTTAGTGCTGCCAGTGTGTGCACCCTTAGGCCTAAAGGAAACTGTGTGGAAGGGAGTACGGTCTTAGGGTTGCCAGATAAAATGTACAACACCCTATATTTCTATTTGCTGGATCTTGACAACCCTAATAGAGGAAGGAAATGGCAACCTACTCCAGTGTTCTTGCCTAGAGAATCCTAGGGATGGAGGAGCCTGGTGGGCTGCTGTCTTTGGGGTCACACAGAGTCGGACATGACCGAAGCAACTTAGCAGTGGCAGGAGACAACCCTAATATAGTCAGAACTCAGATTTGGGGGCTGGCACATCTACAGGCATGTGTACAAGGCCCTTTCCTCTGTAGAACGGCACCTGGAGTGGGAAAAGAAGAGAGCAGGCCAGTGACCCTGGGGCCACTTCTCTCTACACTGGCATATTCTGGTGTAGAAATCTGAGAATGCAAACTTTTAACCTGACCTTCAAAGTTATGAATTATATTTTTCAAGGTAGGAGGAGAGAACATATTTTATTTTACTATTTTTAAATTCTGATTTGTATTTTTAAAACATGAAGACATCTGGTATGTGGGCCTCCATTTGTGCTCTTGTCTCAGCCTCCATAAACACTAGTGGAGGGCCTTTAATAATGGCAACAGATTACCCCATCAAGTTCTGTGCCATATGCTTCAGATCCAAAATGTTATTTAATCTTCATAGCAACTCTGAGTTTGGCACTGTAATTATTCCCATTTAATGGATAAGGAGACTGAGGTTCAGCTAATCGAGACATACAGCTTACCCAAGTTCAGAGCAAGACTGAACAACAGAACTGAGACTAGGCACAAACCTCAGCCTATCTGAATGCGCATGTGAGCTTTGGATCTACACTGTTTGAGTCAGAATCCTGTCTCTGCTACTTGCTAACACTTTCGTCTTGTGCAAATCACCTCTCAGTTTTAATGCCTTAGTTTCTTGAACAGCAAAATGTAGGAATGTATGTTGTAATAATATGCCGGGGGTCACTGGGGTGGGGGCTTATCTTTGAAAGCTGCCTACCAATAGTACATGGCATTATGCCAGCGTGTATGATGCTCCACAGGATAAACTTGATGTATCTTCTTGGAGAGGCGACTCTACTTATGTGGCAAATGCATCTTTGTGTCCAAATGCAGCTACACTGTGTAATAGATGGAAAAATTCACACAGATTAAAAATAAATAAAAACAAAATTCTAAAGATGTTGTATGTTTGAAGTCACTGCTCTGACTGCACTGCCTTCCCAAGTTCTGTTGATTCTACTGCAGTGATTTTCAGAGCTCAGGAAAAAAAAAAAAAAGATTATTTCAAAAAGACTTGTTGTTAGGGTGTACATTCTTTCTATGTGCCCTAGGCTTCTGCTCCTTCTGGAATAAGCTGAGCTGGTCGTGTCTGTTGCCTCACCTCTGTAAGATTGGGTGGAGTCAGGGAAATAGGGTCCAGTGCAATGGTCTTCAACCTTGGCCTTCAATCATCATGGAAAGTTTTGCAAAAAAATGATGAGGTCTGAGCCACATCTCCAGAAATCGCTGTTAACAAATAATGTCCAGGAGATGATGTTATATCACATGTTAACTCTCTGTTAGAATGATGGAGGGGTTGATTTTCTTGTGCTCTTGATGCCTCTCACCACTGATAATAACGATAGTTAATATTTCATGTACTGATGATATACAGAGGATGAGATGGTTGGATGGCTCACCAAATCAATGGACATGAGTGTGAGCAAACTATGGGAGATGGTGAAGGACACAGGAGTCTTGGCTCACAAAGAGTTGGACATGACAGAGTGACTGAACAACATGAATGATATGCCTAGCATGTGCTGTACTACGAGCTTTGTGTGTTGTATTTTCCTTAGTCTTCACAAAAATATTATCCCCATTCAGCATATAAGGAACTTGAAGCTGTGTTAGTAAACTTTTCAAGGTTACAGAGCTCACAAGCAGTAGATGTGCTGTGCTGTGCTTAGTTGCTCAGTCGTGTCGGACTCTTTGTGACCCTGTGGACTGTAGCCTGCCATGCTCCTCTGTCCATGGGAATTTTCCCATGGAGCATACTGGAGTGGGTTGCCATTCCTTTCTCCAGAGGATCTTTGTGATCCAGGGATTGAACCTGGGTCTCCTGCATTGCAGGCGGATTCTTTACCACTGAGCCACCAGGGAAGCCCAAGAATGTTAGAGTGAGTAGACTGTCTCTTCTCCAGGGGAATTTCCAGACCCAGGAATTGAACCGGGGTCTCCTTCATTGCAGGCGTATTATTTACCAGCTCACTGTGTGACATCCTCTCTCAAACATGATTTACAGAATTATTTAATCTTCACAGCAGCCCAGTGGGGGAGTAGTATTATTATTGTTGTTTGACATATGTGGAAACTAAGGCACAGAAAGCTTAAGTAAGTGATTTGTGTCCAAGATCACACAGCTGGAACATAACAGAGCCATTATAAATACATAGCCATTATAAAGTGTTAGTCACTCAGTTGTGTCTGACTCTTTGCAACCTCATGGACTGTAGCCCATCAGGTTCCTCTGTGGAATTTCCCAGGCAAGAATACTGGAGTGGTTTGCCATTCCCTTCTCCAGGGGATCTTCCCAACCCAGGAGTCGAACCCAGGTTTTCTGCATTGCAGGCAGATTCTTTACTGCCTGAGGCACCAGGGAAGCCCAACAAACCACTATAATAAATGATGAATAATTTTTAAAAGATTTTTTTTGATGTGGACCATTTCTAAAGAAGTCTTTACTGAATTTGTTAAAATATTACTTCTGTTTTATTTTATATATTTATTTATTTTTGCCACTAGGCATGTAGGATCTTAGCTCCCTGACCAGGAATTGAACCCACACCTCCTGCGTTGAAAGGCGAAGTCTTAACAACTGGACTACCAGGGAAATCCCCACAGCCACTGTTTAGACAGAGTGTATGACAGGGTGGTTTCAGAATCCACCCTTCTACCCACCTTGCGTAGTGTGTCTTGTATAAGAGTCAAGCCCAAGCCACTTGAACCAGAGTCTAAACCAACTGCCATGCTACGCGCCCTCCGAATACTAGTATTACTGAGCTATCTTAACATGATGGACACAAAGAAGGCCTTCATTTTCATTATCTTATTTAATCGTCCTGATAGCCTTGCTATGCATGCGTGTAAAGTCGCTTCTCAATCGTGGTTTCTCTTATTAGTTTAACGTGTCTTGTTGGAGATGGATGTTATTTACATTTTAGACAAGAAAGTCCTATACACATGTAGGATTATCTTACACACTTGTAAGAGTTTTGGCATCTCTGGTCCTACCCAGTGGATGCGAGTAGGTCTCCTGAATCATTGTAACAACCCAGATACTCCCAACACATTTCCATATGCCCACTGGGGGCACTGCTACCTCTGGATGAGAATAATCATAACCAAACACAGAATCTTATGAGGAAGAACCACTTTGTTTTTTGGATCAAGTGCCTAATTTAGCCTATTTATTGGTTTTGTAATGACTGATGTATTGTTGTGCTGCAACCCCAGGGACTGCAGCCTGCCAGGCTCCTCTGTACATGGAATTTTCCAGGCAAGAATACCTGAGTGAGTTGCCATGACTGATAGTACATTTCCTTGAACGCAGTTACGCTGACAGTTTTAAGGAGCCATGGCACTCTGTTGACTCAACAGAATTTGTTGTTAACAAAAGCTTCTAACACCTTTTCATGTGTCACTTCTCTCTGTCTGGTACCCGTACATTTAATTTTGGGGACATGAATGTGGTACTTTATTCCTGTTCTGTTTTGACTCCTTATGTTTTGATTCTGTCAACCAGTGTATTTGCTCTTCTTTCAACCCATTTGTCACTTGGAATTTTGACCAGCAGGCTTTCTCTCTCTTCATTTAAATTATTATCCTGTTGTATAGGATCAGGTGAAGGACAGGAGCCCTGTGTGTTACAGTAGACCTCTTCCCAGTTCAACATTGAGCTTCTAGGCAGTGTCAGTTATGGTTGCACCTCACTGTATTGTAACCTAAACATTTTGCATGTCTTTATTTTGCCTGTATCATGGTATACAATTTCAAGGTATTATGAAATTCCTTTCTGAAAATGCCTTGAAATGATCACGTATCACTCTGGCAACAGATTTCCTTTGATCTACCACTTCAAAGAATTTTGCTTATAACTATCATCTGTAAGGGTCATTATTTTACAGACCAGTTCTATTAGCAATTAGAAATTACATGGAAATAAGAAATTTGATAGGTGATTTTGGGTTTAGTGATATTATTGGTTCTAAAATTCATGAGTAGTATCAAGATGCCAGGCCTGTGCTTGGAATCTGTCTTAATTTTGGACAGATTCTGTGAGTTTAGGGCATGGGAGAAGGGTTGTAATTTCCCCCACCCCAAATTGATCACTAAAATCAGAAATCTTTTCAACAGAAAATGACAGAGCCTATCATTTGACAGTGAGAGAAGCCTTGAAATGTACCCACCGGTGGGAAAAAAGCATGGCATCCTGTCCTTTTATAATGGGCTACTGGAAGGGTATTAATGACATTGCAGCTTTAGGGGAGCAGAATTTGATGAAAGGAGGGGAGAGAGGATGAAGACACTGATTACCTGTTTAGGGACAGACTGATTTTATGAGGAAGGCCTGCAGGAAAGAAAAACGAAGTGCAGGAAGGAAAAACGAAGTGCAGGAAGGAGAGACCATAAACCATTACTCTCTTTGGTCATCAGGCCATGGATCAATTCTGTCCTCTTCCCAGTGTCTACAGAGGCTGAAATTTGAAGGTGTTTTCTTCTGTGCCTTTTCCCTGGTTAGAGGTGTCTGTTATTACGATTCTGACCTGTAATCATCAAGGGGAGAGCCAGGTGTTAAAGCCAGAGGGCTTCCAGAAAAGTCAGGGGGCAGACAGCAGAAGGATCCTGAATACTTGGGGTGAGGAGTGGGAGCCCAAAATGGTTAGAGGGCTGCAGTCAGAGAGGCGGCGGGATTGATGAACACCCACATTTATTTAATTAGTAATTTCAGGGTTTGCCCAGAGCATGGCTGTACATATGGCCAGAATCTGCACCCTCTCATCCCATTTGGACACACATCTCAGCCTGGAAACCTCCCCCACCCTCCATCAGGTGCAGCTCTGCCACCAGTTTTTCTCTAGTTTGCATTTTTGCTCTTGCATGCTTCTGTACAATGCTTTATTGGTGATGTGGTTTTTGCATCCTTTTCTAAGACTGGACTTTGATGAATTTGGCTGTACTTCTTATGGTACATGCAGCATTAAATAATTTGCTCATGTGTCTTTTTCCTTTTTTCCTTTCCCTTTGAAGTTTGAGAGGGAAGTTGGTCAGCTGACTGAGTGGCAAAGAGGGTTCTTGTATCCTTGAGCAATGCTTGAGTGAATATGACTTGGCTCACATCTCCTCAGCCCTCCTTTTCCTTGTTTCAGCCCTTGGCTTCCTCAGCTGCTCTGCCCACTAGAACTGAATTATGGATTCTCACCAAAGGAGTGACAAATAAGCCTCAAAGAGGTAAAGTGAAATGAGAGGTGAGCCTGGTCAGGAACTCAGACCTCCTGACCACAGTCCGTGGCTCTCACTGTGGCATCATGCTGCCTGGAACATTTGTGGGACTATCTTTCATGATGCCATGGTGGTCTTCTATATCTTTTGCCTCATGGTGCTGCCACCCTTAGTATAAGTGGGTAACCAAGAGAGATGGCAGCAGACATGATGGCAAGGGGCATTTATTGATTGGATAGCCATACTTCCTGGACAGTTACTTTTTTTGTATGGGGCATGCTTACTGCAAAGAAAGTCAAGGATATCAGTTCTTTACCACTTCTATTTTAATCTGGCTTCATCATTACTGTTCATCTTATGCCCATACACAGCCCCAGGCTGCCTCTGGACTGACTAAGGTCCCCTGTTGCTGTTCTCTTACCCCAGGAGTACCTCGAGTTCCAGTCTTCCTCTTCCTTTTATTTCAAGGAAAATCCTACACAATAATCAAGTTATTCTAGTAAGTTCAGTGTCATTAGAGAGCTGTTAGGATCTCATGGGTCAATATGTTCATATTATGTGTCTTTTATGATGGGCTACTGGAAGCGATAGCTTAACTGAAGGCATCGGAATCATTTGGAGTTTTTGATAACAATATGTGCATTACAAGGACCTAGCACAGATTTTCAAAATTAGAAACTTAGGGAGTTAGGACCTGAGTGTCTACATTTTGATAAAATTCTTAGGTGATTCTGAAATATACAAATAGTTGAGGATTACTACTCTTTCTTGTGCTTAGAATTAAAGCATTTGCTGTAAGTGTGTAAATATGCTGGGATGTGCATGCACGCTCAGTTGCTTGAGTCATGTCCGACTCTTTATGACCCCGTGGACTGTAGCCCACCAGGCTCCTCTGTCTATGGGGATTTTCCAGGCAAGAATAGTGGAGTGGGTTGCCATGCCCTCCTCCATGGGGCCTTCCCGACCCAGGGATCAAACCCATGTCTCCTGCATTGGGAGGTAGATTATTTACCATTGAGCCACCAGGGAAGCCTGGTAAATAGCAACTGTCATTGTTGAGCTAGTTGATGATATCTTGCTTTAAAAATTATATTTCACTGGTCATTGTGGCTTCCCCACCCCCTCCCAAATACATACAGTGGATCAGAATCTTTCTCTGAGCCTGGATTTGTCTTTCCAAGGGTCTTGGGCTTCTTCTCTGTATGTTGAAGGTATATGCTTAACCTCTGGGCTCTGTAATGATTTTTTTACTGGAAAAAATTCTAATTTCCATTTCTAGCTACACTGCATGATGTATTTGATAAATACCTATTGAATGTACAACTCTGTGTACCACATGGCAGAAAGCACTCTATTTCACCAGAACAAGGGCACCTAGCTCATTCCTCCATGATTTAAAAGCAGTTATAACATGAATGAAAGAGGGAGGTTGGTAGGTAAAGGGAAGGCTTCAAACGATGACTGTATTTATTTCCCATCCTGTAGTCTTTTCCTCTCTGGAAGGATTCATGCTTCATGGGTGTCCTAGAAAGTGAGAAGGGGAAAAAAGAAGAAAATAAGAGTAGATTATAAAACTATTTCACCCTTGGACTTCAATGTAATCTCTTCACAAGGCAGATGTTTTAAAACTCAGGTATCTGCATTCACTGAAGAGATATATGGTAAATAAACCTATGACTCAAATGCTACCTTTTAGCCAGAGGCGCTGTTTCCTGCCTGTTTTCAGAATTGGTGCCATAACTTATCTATTGACTTTCTTTTTTTGTTTGTTTGTTTGTTTTACTTTATTTTACTTTACTCTATTGNTTAGATGTGTATAAGAGACAGAATCTGAAGTCAGGAGGGTTGATTCCTCCAGCTCCATTTTTCTTTCTCAAGACTGCTTTGGATATTCAGGGTCTTTTGTGTTTCATTACAAAGTGTGAAATTTTTTGTTCTAGTTCTGTGAAAAATACCATCAGTAATTTGATAGAGATTGCATTGTATCTGTAGATTGCTTTGGTTAGAAGAGTCATTTTCATAATATTGACTCTTGCAATCCAAGAACATGGTCTATCTCTCCATCTGTTTGTTTCATCTTTGAGTCTTTTTATCACTGTCTTATAGTTTTCTGCATACAGTTCTTTTGTCTCTTTAGATAGGTTTATTCCTAGTTATTTTATTCTTTTTGTTGCAGTGGTGAATGGGATTGTTTCCTTAATTTCTCTTTCTGATTTTTCATTGTTAGTGTGTAGGAATGCAAGGGATTTCTGTGTATTAATTTTATATGCTGTGACTTTACTGTTCATTGATTAGTTCTAGTAACTTGGTACGAAAGAGTTTAACAGGAGAAAATCACACAAAAGTTTAACAACATGTTTACTTACTTGGGAAAGATCCAGGAGAAATGAGAAACTCACAAAAATAACTGAAACTCTCACCTTAAATACTATCTTCAGCTAAAGACAAAAGAGGATGTTGGGAGTTGTGGTTTGGGACTTCAAAGGGGAAGAAGGCAGTTCACATAGAGATGGAAAAACAGATGTTTGGTAAATAAATGTTCATTGGCCACTTAGAGATATTGGAATATGATGGATTCTGATCTCTAGGCCCTACCTAGAGTTCCCCCCAACAACACCTAGCCTGTGTTCTTTGCAGATAGCTTTAATGATAGTTTTATTCTAGGAGCAGATCCTGTCTAAATTCTTGATGCAGCTAAGAGGGAGGTGAAAAAGAAAGATTTCCTGAGTCTTCTATTTTTCAAAAATAATCAGCCTAAATTCATTCCCATGCTGAAGAGAAGCATTTTGGGACAGTAAATTTTGCTCCCTATATCAGGAAATAGGAGGAGGTCTTTGAAGGTGTCATAGGGCATGGGAACTCCCCATTCTGGTCTCCCAAGTCTATTTAATTAAGGCTTCTGTTTATCAATTTTTATATAGACCACACATTGCCCAGATATCATTCTTGACCTTTTGTGCATGAAAAAACACATTCTTAAGGCTCTTTGTGATTGTATCATTTCCCACCCTCTGTCATCTTGCAACCATTTCTCCTTCCAATTCCATTTTCTTCAGAGAAAATAAGTTTCTTAACTTGGGATAACTTGTTTTCTTTAATTAACAAGCATCTTTTGATGATTTGACTACCTACCCTTTTGTTACAAATCTTTTATATAAGCTGGCTCCTCCTGTCACCTCCTTGGAGCAGCTCTCTCAGGGTTGCTTGAGATGCCACTTCCTGGGCTTAAGTCCTAAAAATTCCAACTTTAGGCTGTGACTGTTAAGTCAACGTTAGAATACTTTATCATATAATCATGATATCTCATACGCTGTTATTGTAAAACTAGTTCCTGAGGTGCCTGGTTACCTTGTGAAGTGAAAGTTGCTCAGTCGTGTCTAACTCTTTGTGACACCATGGACTATACAGTCCATGGAATTCTCCAGGCAAGAATACTGGAGTTGGTAGCTGTTCCCTTCTCCAGGGGATCTTCCGAACCCAGGAACTGAACCCAGGTCTCCCACACTGCAGGTGGATTCTTTACCAGCTGAGCCACCAGGGAAGCCCTTGTAGGCACCAGGTTACCTTATAGGCAACAGATTTTCACACTCCCTTTGAAAGGAGCTTGCAGTCTCCAGTTAATTCCAGAGGGTTTCTGCAGGTTTTGTAAAACTGCTGTAGAAAAGACTAAGAGGTAATTTATCTTTCAATGAGAGCTGTCTTTCTTCAAGGCCATCCTCATCCCAAACCAAGTCATGAGAAACTGTATTTAGCAGAAAAGCAGTCCAAGCAGTTCCTCCAGCTGTTTGGAGGAAGCCTTTTCAAAGAAGGGATTCTTGCCTCTCAGCAGCCAAGCATGAAGTTTATATTTGGATTTTCATGTGAATAAAACTTCAGAAGTTAGAAGGGGCCAGCTGTAAAAGGCTTGGTTGCTCTTTGATCTGTGGAACAAGAGCTCAAAACAAAGAAAAATAAGAGAGAGAAATGCCACCTTCCCAGTCTTTGTCTCTGTAATGAAAGGAGTTTTCAAACTGCCTTTAGCTGCAAATAATTTCAATTAGCATTTTAGAGGGGACTGAATGTAAATACCAATTCTGCTTAGGCTGGAGCCAGTTGATTAACCATTGTTTGAAGTGCTGAAAGCTTCTGGTTGGGAGAGGAGGAGAAGCAGGCACTCTTGTTTGGCATTCTGTTCTGGCTCCCACTGGAAGCTTTGAGTCTTATCCTCCCTCCTCTCTTATTCATCCACCCACCCCCAAATTCACATGGATTTTTTTTAATGAGTGGCATCTGAAAGCTAGGATGACAAGGATAGATATAAGGGCAGGATTACAGATCCATCCTAGTTTGTCCATCCATTTTTAACACTGAAACTCCTGGGTATATCCTCAGTTCTGGGCAAACCAGAATGGACACTTTAACTGGAGCAATCAGAAAATATTATGCCGGAAACCATGGGTTAAGTCCCCTGTGAAAACCTTGACAGGCAGGCTGAAAGGTAGTGTCTCCATATGGATAGATCCCCTAGACTATAGTGAAAGTTCTTGAGACTCAATAAATAAGCTGAAATATACCAACTGGAGGAGAAACGGTATTAATAATGAGGAGAAAGAGTCACAGCTAGTATTTACTAAATGCTTTCTACATTCCAGTTTCCATGTTGTTATTTTATAGATACTACCTAATTCAGTCTGCTATTATGCTCTTTTTATGGGTGAGAAAACTGAGGCCCAATGATCCTGTTCCTTGCAAGGTCATGTGGAGCCAGGATTCAAATCCCTGTGTAACTCCAAGGTGTACACTCTTAACCACTGTATGATACTGTCTTTTTAAGATTTTTATTTATGTATTTATTTTTTTATGGTTGTGCTGGGTCTGTATTGCCTCACAAGGGCTTTCTCTAATTGCAGTGAGCAGGGGCTACTCTTTAGTTGCGGCGTGTGGGCTTCTCACTGGGGTGGCCACTGCAGAGGCCTGTTGCAGAGCCCAGGCTCTAGGTGCCTAGCCTGTAGTTGCAGTTCCTGGGCTCTAGCTGCTGCTGCTAAGTCACTTCAGTCATGACCGACTCTTCGCGACCCCATGGACTGCAGCCTACCAGGCTCTTCCATCAATGGGATTTTCCAGGCAAGAGTACTGGAGTGGGTTGCCATTGCCTTCTCCCCCAGGCTTTAGAGCACAGGCTCAATACTTGTGGTGCATGGGCTTAGCTGCTCCGTGGCCTGTGGGATCTACCTGGATCAGAGATTGACCTATGTCTCCTGCACTGGTGGGCGGATTCTTCACCACTGAGCCACCAGGGAAGCCCGATATTGAGAACTTGCTATATTCCAGGCACTGCACTAGGCCTCTGGAATAGAGCAGTGAGCAAAGCACACATGATCCCTACCCTCACGGAACTACAATCCATGTTAGAATTATACACATGGAACTAGATTCTTTGGTTTTGAAATCAATGCAATTGCATGAATGCCAGAGAGAGAGGTAAGCTGCTGTTTATTGATGTCACACCTAAGCAATTACAGAAAATGACTGGGCTAGCTATTGACTAGTCTTAGAAGGATGAGGCTCTTGTTTTAGGAAGCTAAATCATGCCAGAATGAGCAGCTGCTGATGAAATAGGAAAGTGCAGGTGATAGTTCTCTTATCAGTTTCTTACTATATATCAAACAAAAGGAAATGATTAGACATCATTTACTCATGGTGTTTCTTTGGAACCAAAAAATACCTATTAACATGGATCTCCTGCCAGTTGCAAGGTTTTTTTTTTTCTTTTTTTCTGCTATCAGAAACTGTCAAAATTAGGATGTCATATTTAAAGCTGCTATTGTGGTTGTTTGTGACTCCTCATATCTGAACCTTAACAATATTATGATATATGACACTTCAAGTGATCCTGATAATTGGTGTTGTCTATTAAGTTCTGTCATTACTCATTTCTGAGTCTATAGGATCAATATCAAAGTCAAAATATATCACCTCCTTTTAGGATCTGCTTTATCCCTACCTAGGTTAGGCATCGACCACTATGGTATCAAGACCAAATCCAGCCTGTTGCCTGTTTCTGTATAACCTGTGAGCTAAGAATAGTTTTTACATTTTTTAAATGGCTGAAAAAAATAGAATGAAGGATATTTTGTGATGTGAAAATTGTATAAAATTTCAATTTCAGCACCCATAAATAAATTCTTATTTGAACACAACCATCCACATTCTTTTATATCCGTGGCTGATTTCCTGCTACAGTGGCAGAGCTGAGTAGTTACTACAGAGAGTGTATGGCTCACAAAGCCTAAACATTTACTATTTGATATTTTATGAAAGAAGTATACTGAATCTTGGCCTAGAGGAAAGGGATGTTCCTATCTATAGAACATGTACATTGGAAAGCTCATAATGTTACCAGTGAATTTAAGGTTCTTGCTTTCTCATGAAATAATTTGGAGATGAAGCAATAGTTAAGAAGTGGACTTATTTAGAGAGAAACATATTCCACAGTGTGTGGCCATCTCAGAAGCTAAGAGAGAAAAACGGGGCTTCAAAATATGGTGTGGTTAGTTTTAATAGGCTGGTTAATTTCATAGGCTAGTGAGTGGGAGGATTATTCCAATTATTTTGAAGAAGGGATGGGGATTCCCAGGAATTGGTCCACTGCCCACTTTTTGGTCTTTTATGATTGGTCTCAGAACTGTCTTTGTGATGGTATGTGTGTCATTTAGCTAATGTATTACAATGGGCATATGATGAAACTGAAGGTCTGCTGGAAGTCACATCTTCCATCGTCTTGGACCTAGTTGGTTCTAGCCAGTTTTTGCATATTTTATGACCATATCATTCTTTAAAGTTGTGCCCTGCCCTTTTCCATGCTGTTTCAGTAATTATGGGAAAAGTGAACCATCAGTGCTTTGTTTTGCAAGAAACAACCATAACAGCAAACATTAAGTTGATCCAGTAATTGCAAGTCATGTGGAATTTATAAAAGTTAAGAAAAACCTTACATTATATGTCTAATCATAAGCTTCCCAGATATTTTTAAAAACTTCTGTCATGGCTCTTATCAATGCCATTGATCACTGATAACTAGACACTAAAAACATTTACCTTAAGATGCATATTTTAGCTGACATTTACCTACATAGTATGTATAATACATATAGACAGTGTAAATATTATATATGTCTCTGTTCATTTGAGTTTGCATTCTGACTTCATTTGACTGATGTTAACCCTGGAGAAGCCACTGAGTCAAAATGAAAAGTAAAGACATGATTTACTTTTTGTTAGGTATTTCTGAGTTTCTTAGTAATAAGAAACTGACTCAAAAGTGAAACTCTACTTTTTCTTCCAAAGCAAAGAAGGGAAGATTTTCTCCCTTGCTCTCTTCTCCATGGCTTTTTTCCCCCCTGCAGCAGCACCATTACCTGCTATATAGAAATGATGAGCTCAAAAATTATTCAGTTAAGATATCCCTGTCAGTGTTGGTTTAATAAATCAATGCTTGAAATTAAACAATTAATTTTTCAAAATATTAAACAGCAAAGGAGCACCAGAAGAAAGATGAGGGGAACAGAAAATTAGCACCTAAGAAATATTTACCCTTCACAATAGCCCTTGTATAAAATTACAGATTAAGTCTCTACCATTTGTAATTGAATAATAAAGCAAAGGAAACAGGTTCCTGTATATCTTTTCCAGAGCTGGCTTGGATGCGGGGTAGGTGAGCAAATGAGCAGATGTCTAGGGACTGAGTAGGCCAGGTCAGAGGCCACCGTAATGAAATATGGAGCAAACTCATATATTCTCATCATGCTGAGGAAGTTGATGGGGTTCAGGGCAGACAGCTCCAGGGTGTGCCACTTTGGCATGTGGATTATTGTGAGCTGAAAATAATCAAGGCCCAGATGACTCAAGAGGAGCTTTTTACTGACCCCTTAACTGTCTAAAAGAATTGAGATAGGGCACCTGGTCCAGGAAGAGAATTAACACAGAGATGACTACAAAGAGTAAAGGTGTGTGATAAGCTGGGGGGAGCTTAGCAGGACTTCTTTGTTCAAATTTACCTCTGTGCCCCATTGCCTCTGTATGGCATGGAAAACATTGATTTAACCCAAATTTGCTCTTCCCATCTTCTTGGGAATTATCTCTCTCACCCTTTGAAGTTCCAGACACCAATCCCCTTATTCTTAGCTCAGGATGCGTATAAGCCTTAATTGCCTGATGATCTTTGAGCCTCTCCTGTCTGTGAGAGACTCTTGGACATATAAAGTTAAATTTGTTTTCCTTCTGTTAACCTGTCTTATGCAAATTTAATGATTAAGTTAGCTACAAGAACCTAGAAGGGTAGAAGAAAATTTTTCCTCCCCTACAAAGCACAGGGATTGAGAGCATGGACTCTGGGATCAAATGGACTTGACTTTGAAATCTAGTGTTGCCATTTACTGTCTGAAGGGTCTTAGGTTATTTAATCTTAATGAACTTTGATTTCCTCATTTGTAAAACTAAAACTACTTTTGGGGTTGTTGTGAGGATTGAATGAGATACATATAAATGTGCTTAACACAGGACCTGCAAAAGCACTCAATGATGTTGTTCAGGTGTTCAGTCGTGTCCAACTATTTGTAACCCCATGAACTGCAGCATGCCAGACTTTGCTGTCCTTTGCTATCAGCCAGAGTTTGCTCAAACACATGTTCATTGAATTGATGATGCCATCCAACTATCATATCCTCTGTCATCTCCTCCTCCTCCTGCCTTCAATCTTTCCCAGCATCAGGATCTTTTCCAATGAGTCAGTTCTTCACATCAGGTGGCCAAAGTATCGGAGTTTCAACTTTAACATCAGTTCTTCCAATGAAGATTCAGGGTTGATTTCCTTTAGGATTGACTGGTTTGATCTCCTTGCTGTCCAAGNAAGGACACAGACATAGAGAATGGACTTTTGGCCTCAGAGGGAGTAGGAGAGGGCGGGATGATCTGGGAGAATGGCACTGAAGCATATATACTATTATGTAAGAAACGAATCACCAGTCTATGTTTGATACAGGATGCAGGATGCTTGGGGCTGGTGTACGGGGATGATCCAGAGAGACGTTGTGGGGTGGGAGGTGGGAGGGGGATTCGGGATTGGGAGCTTGTGTGCACCTGTGGTGGATTCATGTCGATGTATGGCAAACCCAATAGAATATTGTAAAGTTAAATTTAAAAATAAATAAATAAATTAAAAAATAAAAATAAAAACATTTTTCTTGCCAAACTTTCCATAGGCAAGTTGCCAAATCCTAGTTGTCACATTCTTATCTTTTTTGACTTCACCAGCCATATCAGTGACTGTTATCACAGCCACATCTTTGAAACACTTTCTTCTTCTGCTTTTCTGGTTTTCTCTTAGCTGAGTGACTTTTGTCTTCTTAGTAGCTTCCCTCCATGGCTTATCCAATAAATATTGAGGTGCTAGAATTATTACTTCTGAGCTCAATTCTCTGTTCTTATTATTCCATTTGACTATTGATATCATATGGTCACATGCCTTTAAATGTATACATAAAGCAATTTTTAAAGTCATCTTCCATTTTGTATTTCACACTTGTTTATTCACCTTAATATACTCATTTTTTTATCTGTAGTAAAATGTCTTCATTGAAGACCATGTAAATTATGATTCATGGCAACACAAAATCGCTACTATATATATAAGATTAAAAAGTCCATGAAAGACCTTTTGATATCTAGCACTCTGTAATCTACTTTCCAATCAGTTTTTTTGTTTGTTTGTTTTTGTCTGAGGAAATAGTAATACCATTTACATTACCCATGAATTTTAAGACTAATATTCTTCTTTTTATCTAGTTTTACTACAGTCTCAAATCAATTCAACACAGTCTTAAGCAACTCTATCCTAAACTGTACCCAGAATCAGGTCAGTTTGGAGGATTCCACTGTGGTACTCTAGTCTAAGTCATTGCCATCATTTAGCTGAATTACTACTGCTATCATCACTTTTTTACCCCTTTAACTCTAGTATTGGTTTCCTATTAGAGTAAAAGGAAACATATATATTTTTAAAATATCAGGGTATGCCATTATTCTGTTAATATTCTACAGTATTTTTTTATCCTATCTTCAAAAAAATTCTAATAATTGCCTACTCTTCTTAACACACTCTTATTTTTGATTAAAGGAGACTTGACAGAGTAAATTAAGAACTATGGATGGAGGTTTGCAACATTGTATAGGAGGTGGTAATCAAAATCTTCCCCAAGAAAAAAAGAAATGCAAAAAAGCAAAATGGTTGTCTGAGGAGGCTTTAAAATAGCTAAGAAAAGAAGAGAATCTAAAGGCAAAAGAGAAAATGAAAGATATATCCATCTGAATGAAGAATTCCAGAGAATAGCAAGAAGAGATAAGAAAGCTTTCTTCAGAATTCAGTATAAAGAAATAGAGGGGAATAAATAGAGTGGGAAATATTAGAGATCTCTTCAAGAAAATTAGAGCTACCAAGGGAATATTTCATGCAAAGATGGACACAGTAAAGGACAGAAATGATATGGACCTAACAGAAGCAGAAGATGCTAAGAGGAGGTAGCAAGAATACACAGAACTATACAAAAAAGATCTTAATAACCAGATAACCACCATGGTGTGATCAGTCGCCTAAAGCCAGACATTCTTGAGTGTGAAGTCACGGGGGCCTTAGGAATCATCATTACAAGCAGAGCTACTGGAAGTAATGGAATTCAGTTCAGTTCAGTACAATTCAGTCGCTCAGTCCTGTCCAACTCTTTGTGACCCGATGAATCACAGCATGCCAAGCCTCCCTGTCCATCACCAACTACCGGAGTTCACTCAAACTCATGCCCATTGAGTTGGTGATGCCATCAAGCCATCTCCTCCTGCCCCAATCCCTCCCGGCATCAGAGTCTTTTCCAATGAGTCAACTCTTCGCATGAGGTGGCCAAAGNTGAAGGGAGACCGCGGCACACAGCCCGGAAATCTGTGCAGGGCGACCGGGGTACAGAGCTCAGAACTCATCGCTAGCTGACCGTGAAACACAGCCAGTTCCTCTGCGCAGGGCGACCACGGCACACAGCCCGGACCTTGGCGAAGTGCGACCGAGGCACACAGCCCAAAACTCAGTGAAGGGCGACCGCGTCACACATCCTGGAACTCGTTGCTAGCCGACCGCAGAAGACAGCCCGGACAACGGAGCAGGGTGATCGTGGCACTGAGGCCGGACTTCAGTGCAGGGTGACCATGGCACAGAGGCCGGAACTCGGTGCAGGGTGACCGCGGCACACAGACCGGATTTCGGCACAGGGCCACCGTGGCACACAGCCGGACCTCGGCCCAGGGCGACTGCGGAACACCAGCCGGACATCGGCTGAGGGCTACCGCGGCATACAGCCCAGACCTCAGCACAGGGGACCAATACACACAGCCTGGACTTCTTGAGAAAGCTACCATGGCACACATCCTGGAACTTGGCAAAGAGGAATCACGGCAGAAAGCTGGGAACAGGTCGCAAGCCGAGGGTGGAACACAGACCAGACCTCTTGACAGGAGACCACAGTACACAGCCTGGACCTGGGTAGATGGCGACCTCGGCACACAGCCCGGACCTCAGCACAGAGGAAACGCGGCACAGAGTCCGGAACTCGTCGCAAGTCAAGGGCGGAAAACAGCCTGGACTCGGTGCAGGGCATCCGGGGCACACAGCCTGAACCAAAGTGAAGAACGACTGAGGCACACAGCATGGACCTCGGCTCAGGGCAACCCTGGCAAACAGCACCGACCACGGGACATGGCGACCATGGCACACAGCCCGGACTTCGGAGCAGGGCGACCATGGCAAACAGGACGGAACTCGACCCCAGCCGTTGGCAGAACACAGCCCGGACCTTGGCACAGGGTGACCACATTACACAGGCCAGACCTCCATGCAAGGTGACCGTGGCACACAGCATGGACCTTGGCTAAGGGTGACTGCGGCACACAGCCCGAACCTCAGTGAAGGGCGACTGCGGCACACAGCACAAAAATCTGTGCAGGGCCACTGTGGCACAGAGTTTGGAACTTGTCACTAGCCAACCGCGGAAACAGCACGGACCTCCACACTGGGTGACCGCGGCACACAGGCCAGACCTCTGCGCCACACACAGCCCGAACTTCAGAGAAGGGCGACTGTGGCACACAGCCTGGTACTTGTCTCCAGCCGACCGAGGAACACCACCCGGACTTCGGCGCAGGGCTACCATGGCACACAGCCCGAACATCAGTGAAGGGCAACCGCAGTACACAGCCCAGAAATCTGTGCAGGGCGAAAGCGGCACAGAGCCTGGTACTCGTCGCTAGTCGTCTGGAAAACACAGCCAGGATCTCGGCGAAGGGCAACCGAGGCACACATCCCGAAACTCAGTGAAAGGCGACTGCGTCACGCAGCCCGAAACTCATCGTTAGCCGACTGCGGAACACAGCCCACAATTCAGCGCAGAGTGAAGGTGGCACACAGGCCGGACCTCCGCACACGGCGACAGCAACACACAGGCTGGACCACGGCACAGGGCGATGGTGGCACACAGCCCGGAACTCAGGGCAGGGCGACCGTGGAACACAGGCCAGATTTCGGCTCAGGGCAACTGGGGCAAGAGCCCGGACCTCAGCTCAGAGTGACTGCGTCACACAGCCCGAACCTCAGTGAAGAGTGACCGAGGCACACAGCAAGGCCCTCAACACAGGGTGACCCTGGCACACATCACGGACCTCAGGAGATGGCGACCACAGCACACAGCCCGGACACCAGCGCAGGGTGACCGCGAAACACAGCCTGGACCTCGGAGCGCAACTACTGCGGCACAGAGCCTGTAACTCGTCACTAGCCGACCACGGAACACAGCCCGGAGCTCGCCACGGGGTGACCATGGCACACAGTCCGGACCTTGGCAAAGGGCGACTGTGGCACACTGACTGTAACACAGAGAAGGGTGACCGCGGCACACAGCCTGTAACTCGTTTCTAGCCGACTGCGGAACACAGCCCGATTTCAGCACAAGGCGACCGTGGAAGAAAGGCCGGACTGAGGCACAGGGCGACCATGGCACACATCAAGGACATCGAGCAGGGAGACCGCTGAAAACAGCCTGAACATCAGTGAAGGGTGACCGTGGCACACAGCCCAAAATTCAGTGAAGGGAGACTGCAGCACACATTCCGGACCTCGATGCAGGGCAACCCTGGCACATAACATGGACCTCGACCGAAGGCGACTGCGGCACACAGCCCGAACCTCAGTGAAGGGTAAATGCAGCACACATCCCAGACCTTAAGGCAAGGCGTCCCTGGAATACAGCACGGATGTCAGCAGATGTTCACTGCGACACACATCCAGGAACTCGTCGCATTGTTACCGCGGCACACAGGTCGGACCTCGGCTCAGGGCGACCGCGGCACACAGCCCGGACCTCGGGGCAGGGCGACCATGGCACACAGCCTGAACCTCAGTGAAGGGCGACTGCGGCACACAGCCCAGAAATCTGTGCAGGGCGACCGTGGCACAGTGTTTGGAACACATCGCTAGCCAACCCTGAACACAGCCCGGACCACGGCACAGGGCAACCGCGGCACACAGGCCATACCATGGCACAGGGCGACTGTGGCACACAGGCCATACCATGCCACAGGGCGATTGCGGCACACAACCCAGACCTCAGTGCAGGGTGACGGCGGCACACAGCCCGAAATTCCATGAAGGGCGACTGTGGAACACAGCCAAGAAATCGTCACCAGCCAACTGCGGAAACACAGCCCGGACCTCGGCACAGGGTGACTACGGCAAACAGGCTGAAACTTGTCACAGCGCGAACAATGTTCACAGCCCAGACCTCTGCGAAGGGCTACCGAGGCACACAGCCTGAAACTCAGTGAAGGGCGATCGCATCACACAGCCTGCAACTCGTCGCTAGCTGACAGCGGAACACATTCCCGACCTCGGCACAGGGCAAATGCGGCACACAGCCCGGACCTTNTGCCATAAGGGTGGTGTCATCTGCATATCTGAAGTTATTGATATTTCTCCCACCAATCTTGATTCCAGCATGAGCTTCATCCAGCCCAGCCTTTTCTATGACCTATTTACTCTGCATATAGGTTAAATAAGCAGGGTGACAATCTACAGCCTTGATGTACTCCTTTCCCAATTTGGAACCAATCTTTTGTTCTATGTTTGGTTCTAACTGTTGCTTCTTGACCTGCATACAGGTTTCGCAGGAGGCAGATAAAGTGTTCTGGTGTTCCCATCTCTTTGAGAATTTTCCACAGTTTGTTGTTATCCACACTGTGAAAGGCTTTAGTGTACTCAATGAAGCAGAAATAGATGTTTTTCTGGGACTTGCTTTTTTTGATGATCCAACAGATGTTGGTAATTTAATCTCTGGTTCCTCTGCCTTTTCTAAATCCAGCTTGAACAATCTGGAAGTTCTAGGTTCATGTACTGTTGAAGTCTAGCTTGGATAATTTTGAGCATTACTTTGCTCACAATTGAAATTAGTACAATTGTGCAGCAGTTTGAATATTCTTTGGCATTGCCCTTCTTTGGGACTAGAATGAAAACTGATTTTTACTAGTCCTGTGGCCCCTGAGTTTTCCAAATTTGCTGGCATATTGAGTGCAACACTTTCACAGNGAAATTAGTACAATTGTGCAGCAGTTTGAATATTCTTTGGCATTGCCCTTCTTTGGGACTAGAATGAAAACTGATTTTTACTAGTCCTGTGGCCCCTGAGTTTTCCAAATTTGCTGGCATATTGAGTGCAACACTTTCACAGCCTCATCTTTTACGATTTGAAACAGCTCAGCTAGAATTCCATCACATCTACTAGCTTTGTTTGTAGTGATGCTTCCTAAGGCCCATTTGACATCCCACTCCAGGATATCTGGCTCTAGGTGAGTGATCACACCATCATGTGATTATTTGGGTCATTGGAAATGGCAACCCACTCCAGTGTTCTTGCCTGGAGAATCCCAGGGACAGGGGAGCCTGGTGGGCTGCCATCTATGGGGTCACACAGAGTTGGACATGACTGAAGTGACTTAGTAGTAGCAGTAAGATCTTTTTTTGGATAGTTTTTCAGTGTATTCTTGCCACCTCTTATTAATATCTTCTGCTTCTGTTAGATGGATCCATACCATTCCAGTCTTTTATTGTTCCCTTCTTTGTATGAAATGTTCCCTTGGTGTCTCTAATTTTCTTGAAGAGAGCTCCAGTCTTTCCCATTCTGTTGTTTTCCTCTAGTTCTTTGCACTGAGCACTTAGGAAGGCTTTCTTATCTCTCCTTGCTACTCTTTGGAACTCTGCATGCAGATGGGTATATTTTTCCTTTTCTCTTTTGCCTTTTGCTTCTTTCGTTATCAGCTATTTGTAAGGCCTTCTAAGACAACCATTTTGCCTTTTTGCATTTCTTTTTCTTCAGGGATGGTTTTGATCAGTGCCTCCTGTACAATGTTATGAACCTCTGCCATAGTTCTTCTGGGACTCTATCAGATCTAATCCCTTGAATCTATTTGTCACTTCCACTGTATAATCATAAGGGATTTGATTTAGGTCATACTCAGTGTATGTTTGTTATTTTTGTTGATCGTATGGATACTAAGTGAAACAGTACCAGATCATTGCAATAACTAGCCACTATCTTGTTAAATGACAAATCTTTGCCTACCTATATAAAGGAAGGAGGTGAGAAGAATAATGAGTGGAAATTAGGTTAGCTGCTTTTTAGTTTGAGAAAATAATGTTTAATAAAATAACCCTAAGTATATAATGTCATTATGCCCATTTTAAATATGGGTAAACCAAGGATTCAAAAGATTTGGCTAACTTTTATAAGGTAACACAGCTAGCAATTATTACTAGACGTGGGATTTGAATTCAGGCTGATGGACTCCACAGCCTCCATACTTAACCATGAACCTTCTTGGTTCTACAGTTAGTTAAATCTGACAAAGGGCATACAGGAGGTTGTTCAGGTTATGCACTGCACAACTCAAGGGTTGTTGTACTCATATTAGTTACATGCAGTGAATAACCTGTACACTTCTGTGGGTGGCCTTAGCTATCTGCGTTTCAGTTCAGTTCAGTCGCTCAGTCATGTCTGACTCTTTGCGACCCCATGAATCACAGCACGCCAGGCCTCCCTGCCCATCACCATCTCTTGGAGTTCACTCAGACTCGAGTCCATCGAGCCAGTGATGTCATGCAGTGATCTCATCCTCTGTTGTCCCCTTCTCCTCCTGCCCCCAATCCCTCTCAGCATCAGACTCTTTTCCAATGAATCAACTCTTCGCATGAGGTGGCCAAAGTACTGGAGTTTCAGCTTTAGCATCATTCCTTCCAAAGAAATCCCAGGGTTGATCTCCTTCAGAATGGACTGGTTGGATCTCCTTGAAGTCCAAGGGACTCTCAAGAGTCTTCTCCAACACCACAGTTAAAAAGCATCAATTATTTGGTGATCAGCTTTCTTCACAGTCCAACTCTTGGGATCCAACTCTCCGGGCAACTCTTGCATCCATACATAACCACTGGAAAAACCATAGCCTTGACTAGATGGACCT
>SJYV01004960.1:0-23166 GCA_006410875.1 Neotragus pygmaeus
TGACTGTGAGCAGGTTACCTCACTCTCTGGGACAGATGAGCACTATGATCATACACTGCTTGTGGGTCACTGTGCAGGTGAAAGGAAGCACTGTACTAAGGCTCTTGATTAAGCACTTAGCAAGGCCTCAGTGAACGACAGCTGGATGAAGCATGGTAGATGCTTGACAAACCAGAGGGGAATCGAATGAATGGGAGAAAGGAGAATTTCAGGCAAGAGGTAGTCACACGAAGCAACACGTCTCATCTCCTCTATGAAAATGCTCTCTAAACCCAGTGAAGTTTCACTGATGGGGGAGAAGCTAGGAGGGTAGACCAGATTAGGATAATTGTTTTCCTTGGAAGCTGAAAAGTCACAGCTAGTTTGCCACAAGCACCTCTATTACCATCACTTCAATGCAATCCCCAAATCCCACTGAAATAGTGAATGAAACTGAAAAGCTGCAAAGGAAGAGAAGGAAAAATCGGGAAGAGGAGCCAACATGCCTCAGGCTCTGTTGGCATCCTCTCTTGGCATCTCCCCACCCTGTCTTGGGCCCAAGCCTCTGCAAGCTTCCTCTCTTTCTGCACCTTTCTGGGGAGAGGTGGGAGGGAGGGAAATCTTCATCCCTGCTGTTGGCCCTGAGAAGTTCTTTTCTCTAAAGGCAAGGGCAGAAGATGGGTGAGTAAGCTGAGGCGCTGAAAGAGAGAAGCCTGAGGAATAAGGGAGCAGGGCCTTGGTCTCAGACTGAAAACACAAAACAGTACAGCTCTCCATCAAGGTTCTCATCAAACCACTGTAGCTGCCTCTTTACCTTGTGTTTGCACCAGACAGGAGAGTGTCCGGACCTCAACGCCAAGGAATGAGCAGTCAGGTTTGGTGTTAATCCAGGCCCTTCAACAGCTTCATAGTTTATCTGTTGAAACCAAGGTTTCAACGTTTGTAAAATGAGATAAGGTGGGTAAAATACTTGGCACCATGCTTAATAAAATGCCCTTTTCTCCTCCCTCTTCTTGTTCATCTTTTCCTTCTTTTGTGCCTCCTCTTTTCTCTGTCCTGTTTTTAAAATACGGACCGTTTTTAAAGTCTGTATTGAACTTGTTACAATATTGCTTCTGTTTTATGTTTTTTTTTCCCCACAAAGCATATGGGGTCTTAGCTTCCTGACCAGGATTCAAACCTGCACCCCTTGCATTGGAAGTCAGCATCTTAACTGGTGGACCACCAGAGAAGTCCCTCTTTGTCCTTTTTAATCCTCATGCTTTTCTTCCTCTCATTCTGTCTCCACTCCTGAAGTCAGGGGCTGTGTTTAACTCAACTCCGCCTCTCCTTAGGCCTTGTACACAGCAATTGTTCAGTGGATACTTGTATAATAGAGAAAGAAAGAAACTATCCATTGCCCTTTCTCTGTGTATCAGAAAGCACTCTCATATATGTGTTCTCACCCATGAGTACTTAGCTTCTAAGTAAAGAATTAGAATCATGACAACTTAAAACAACCCATGCACTGGTCTAGGCTCCAACTCTGACTTTACATAAAGGACCCTGGAGACTCAGAGAAGACTACAGATTTACTTTTGGCCCTTGTGGGGGCAGGGGCAGAGTTATCTGTCTTCATCCTCATCCATTTCTATTTCTCTAGATCATAGCAGCTCCCTCTGTGGATGTGACTCTCCTGATTGTCCCATTGATACATTTGCCCAATTATTCATTCAGTGAAGAAATGTCTCATAACACAGTGTGTCAGATAGTTATGCTACCAAGGACAACCATACATTGAGATAGTCCTAATATCTATTCTCACAGAGCAAACAAAGGAGACTGCTGCTAAATGAAAACATGTGAATGTCACCCTCCTGTCCTCAACACACACGGATAGATTTTCAGTTTTAAATAATAACAACATGCTTCACAGGAAATATGCCTGTTATTAAATAATAACAACATGCCTTTTCACAGGAAAACGGCAAGAGGCTATGAAGGAGTAAACTAAAAGGTGGATGGTATGGAACTGGGGCATAGAGGAAAACATTTCTGACTGAGTGGCTTTTAAGAGGAAGCCTAAAGATGAAAGAATATTCTTGGGGGCAAGTTCTGCTAGTCCTCTCTGTCTCTCCACCTAGAATGTCCTCTCCTGTTTCTTCCTTCATCTAAGCCCACATGTTCTTCAAGTCCCACTACAAAGGCCACACTCCTTTCCTTATCATCTTAACTCTGCCCTTAAAAAAAAAAAAAGATCTAGTCTTCCCTCCAAAAATAGATTTTCATCATTTCAATTCATATTCAGCAAATACTTTAACAGAGATGTTTAACTCTGTTTGCCAAGGCAAATTCATCAGTATCCTTTATGTGGATGAACTTGGTTATGCTTATCTGGTTTATTTAAAGCATATTGGATTTATAGGAGCTGAAGCCTGGTATAATAAGTTCTACAAGCAATATATTACCTAATTGCTTCATAGATATGTATGAGAGAGACAGGCAGATAGATAGGTAGGTGATAGGTAGATTTATCACCAGGTATTTTATACTGGAACAATGAACTTTGCTGGAAAAAATGTAAACTCTTCATCAAGAGATTAGAAATAACAGAGTGGAGAACAAAAGGTGAATTTGAAGATGGTAGACATGAACATAGATTCTACTTTTAGTTTTTAATGACTAAACCAGCAGCAATTACAACAAGACGAATCTCCATCCTTTCGGAGCTCTTCCTATATTCTAAGCGTTGTGCTAAGAGTTTCATGTATATTACCGTGTTAATCCGATTCAACAGAAATTACGATGAGTTTTACTCCAGTTTTTCCAGATAAGGAAACTGAAGCTTGGGAAATTAAGTAACTTTCTCAAAGCAACACACTTAACAAGTAATAAAGGCAGAATTTACCCTGGGTGGTTTTATTCTAGAACTCAACACTACATGCTCACTTGCAAGTTCAGAGCAAGCTTAATAAACAATTTAGCTACAGTTTGCATCAATTTTTCTAACCTAAAATAACAAGGGGAGCAGACAACTCAGCTGCTGCTGCTGCTGCTAAGTCGCTTCAGTCATGTCTGACTCCATGTGACCCCATAGACAGCAGCCCACCAGGCTTCCCCGTCCCAGCATCTCTGTTTTAAAGGGCCACTTCTTCCTGTTCTTTCATAATCTGGGAGGATCAGAGGGGCTTCCTAGAAGAGTTGCAGGAAGATCTGGAATCTGGAGAAACTCTCAGTCTCCTGGGTTCCTTTCACTTCATTCAAACCCCCATCCTGAAATTCTTTGATTATTTATAGAAGATATTCCCAAAGGAGGGCAGCTCCTTATTCTGCCTTAGAGATTGCGAAGAGAGATAAATAACACATTCCTCATTCTCTTACTCGCTGGGGAAATTGGGGGCTGTGTTTACATCGCTTCCTTGGTATTTATCCTCCTGCTGACTATTCCATCCCCTCTATTTCACGTTGTTATTTTACTTCCATTAGGGGAGCAGAAAAAACATGAGAAGCCATTCTGATCCAGCCCAATCCTCAGAGGGCATTGCTCGGTCAAAGTCAGCATCCTCTCCCTTGTAATTTTCCCTACAAACATCTCATTCAAGAGGCATTTTCCTCCCTCTGAGTGCTAATGTCCTGATGATGATAAAAATAAATAAATATCACACACACACACACACACACACACACCCCAAAACAAAACAGAAGGGAAGAAAAGAGAACAGAAAATCAATTGCACGCTTGGTTCATTTCATGTTTATGTACTTCTGGATTTCCTTCCTGGGCTCCTGAGAATTGCCTAGTTAGCAGTTAGGAAGGGCTGGCGGGGTCACTGCAGTTTTAATGTGGCACGCCTGTCTTCCGTGGCTTTTCTTCTTTGAGAAGGGGCTGGACTTTATTAAGAAAACTGAACATATGAGCTCCTTTATTTATCCATCATGTCTACGGAGACATTGATGCAGTCCATTTTGTATGGGGAACTGACAAGATTATTTGTTATTTTCTGTTCTTTTCCAGAAATAGAGGCTTTGCTTCAAGAAAACCCTGTGGTTGGTTAAAACAATTTTGACCACTGGAGTCCTTATTTGGTTAATTTTTCGTTATGCTGGCTCTTCAATGAAGGACAAGATACTCTGAGCATCTAGCTGTATGTTAAGAACTATGCCAAGCACTTTTCACATGTTATTCAATTTGATTAAACAAACAAATATATTGACGTAAACAGCAATGTCCTAATGCCATAGATGGAGATAATGAGACTCAGAGTATAAATACAATTCTGATTGGAAGATTGTGAGTCTTTGCAGCTCACTGATATAAATTTACTTCCCTCTGATGACTTTTAAAAATTCTAGATTATAGTTGATTGACAATGCTGCGCTAGTTTCAGGTGTACACAAGCGAGTTATTTGCACATACACAAGCATGCATTCATTTTTCAGATTCTTTTCCCATATGGGCTATTACAGACTATTGACTATAGTTGCCTGTGATGGAGCAGGTCCTCGTTGATTATCTATTTTATGATGGCTCAGAGGTTAAAGCGTCTGCCTGCAATACGGGAGACCCGGGTTCAATCCCTGGATTGGGAAGATTCCCCGAAGAAGGAAATGGTAACCCACTCCAGTATTCTTGCCTGGAGAATCCCATGGACGGAGAAGCCTGGTAGGCTACAGTCCACAGGGTCGCAAAGAGTCGGACACGACTGAGCGACTTCACTATACACTATTGACTATACTCAGTTCAGTTGCTCAGTTGAGTCCAACTCTTTGTGACCCCATGGACAATAGTACGCTAGGCTTCCCTGTTCATCATCAACTCCTGGGGCTTACTCAAACTCATGCCCATCAAGTAGGTGATGCCATCCAACCATATTATCCTCTGTCGTATCCTTCTCTTCCTACCTTCAATCTTTGCCAGGATCAAGGTCTTTTCCTAAGGAGTCAGTTCTTCGCATCAGGTGGCCAAAGTATAGGAATGTCAGCTTCAGCATCGGTCCTTCCAGTGAATATTCAGGGTTGATTTCCTTTAGGATTGACTGGTTCAATTTCTTTGTTGTTCAAGAGACTCTCAAGAGTCTTCTTCAACACCATAGTTCAATTCTTTGGTGCTCAGTTTTCTTTATAGCCCAACTCGCACATCCATTCAT
The DNA here is from genome assembly GCA_006410875.1 of Neotragus pygmaeus. NCBI lineage: Eukaryota > Metazoa > Chordata > Mammalia > Artiodactyla > Bovidae > Neotragus > Neotragus pygmaeus. The sequence goes on from SJYV01004960.1 coordinate 5,105, forward strand.
GACTACTGGAAAAACCATAGCTTTGACTAGATGGGCCTTTGTCTGCAAAGTAATGTCTCAGCTTTTTAATGTGCTTTATAGGCTGGTCATAGCTTTCCTTCCAAGGAGTAAGCATCTTTTAATGTCATGGCTGCAGTCACCATCTGCAGTGATTTTGGAGCCCAAGAAAATAAAGTCTGTCACTGTTTCCATTGTTTCCCCGTCTATTTGCCATGAAGTGATGGGACTGGATGCCATGATCTTAGATTTTTGAATGTTGAGTTTTAAGCCAGCTTTTTCACTCTCCTCTTTCACCTTCATCAGGAAGCTCTTTTTTTCCTCTTTACTTTCTGCCATAAGAGTGGCGTCATCTGCATATCTGAGGTTATTGGTATTTCTTCTGGCAATCTTGACTTCAATTTGTGCTTCATCCAGTCTGGCATTTCTCATGATGTGCTCTGTATATAAGNGGAAGCTCTTTTTTTCCTCTTTACTTTCTGCCATAAGAGTGGCGTCATCTGCATATCTGAGGTTATTGGTATTTCTTCTGGCAATCTTGACTTCAATTTGTGCTTCATCCAGTCTGGCATTTCTCATGATGTGCTCTGTATATAAGTTAAATAAGCCATGTAACGATATACAGCCTTGACGTACTCCTTTCCCAATTTGGAACCATTGTCCATTGTACCATGCTTGGTTCTAACTGTTGCTTCTTGACTTGCATACAGGTTTCTCAGGAGGCAGGTAAGGGGGTCTAGTATTCCCATCTCTTGAAGAATTTTCCACAGTTTGTTGTGATCCACACAGTCAAAGGCTTTAGCATCTTAGGTTAGCTTTTCCAAAAGCAATGTTTGGAATGTAGATTCACGCATGTGTTTTTTGTTAAGGAAATGGTCCTAGGAGAGAATGACAAGTGAGAAGCAGGAGAGGGATAGGATGAAATCAAGCAAGGGTGTGATTTCAAGTGGGTTCCCATCTCAGTCTGATCCTGCTCTGGAACATGTTACTCCTCAGTGACATGTTTGGCCCTGACTCAGGGCAAAAGAGCTGGATCTGCACACTGCCATCCCTGTCTATCATTGATAAGAGCTGCCTGAGAAGGCTGTGAACGCCTATGTATTGTTTTTTAATTGCTTTCTTTTATATTTTAATTTTTATTGGAGTATGGTTGATTTACAACATTGTGGTAGTGTCTGCTGAACAACAAAGTCAGTCAGTTATGTGTTTATATCCGCTCTTGTTTTTTAGACCTTTTCCCATATAGGCCATCACAGAGTATTGAGTGGAGTTCCTTGTGCTTTACGGTAGGTGCTTATTAGTTATCTGTTATACTTCTGACTCTGCTTGCACTGAGCAGAGGTCAGGGGTAAGACAGACCTAAGCAGACCTGATTGGAGCAATCTGTGTTTCTAGGTATGATGTTTCACATTTCTATTTTATCTTCCTGTCTTTAAATTGNGTAGGTGCTTATTAGTTATCTGTTATACTTCTGACTCTGCTTGCACTGAGCAGAGGTCAGGGGTAAGACAGACCTAAGCAGACCTGATTGGAGCAATCTGTGTTTCTAGGTATGATGTTTCACATTTCTATTTTATCTTCCTGTCTTTAAATTGGTCAGCCGGATTCCACCACTTCAATCTATATAATTGCTCCACATGAAATTGGAAGAAAAAGCTAAGTTCCTCCCAGTAGAACTTAAGTTTCTTGGGCCAGGAGTCTTGACTTTATACAGTCACATAGCTGATACTCCTACAAGGCAGATTGATAGTTTTGTTTAATCACCAAGTCATGTCCCATTTTTTGAGACCCCAGGGACATCAGCATGCCAGGCTTCCCTGTTCTCTGTCTCTCAGAGTTTGTGCAAACTCATGTCCACTGAGTCTGTGATACTATCCAACCATCTCATCCCCTGCACCCCCTCCTTCTCCTCCTGCCTTCAATATTTCCCAGCATCAGGGTCTTTTCCAGTGAGTCAGCTCTTCATGTCAGGTAGCTAGTAGAAGGAGCTAAATAAATATCTAACAAAGGAATGAATGGTGAACAAATTGATATCTACCAATTGCTGAAGAAGTGTTGTATCCATGATTAGATCAATTTTCTAACTATATCATCAAATATTTTGTATTCTCTCATTGGGCTTGTCACATATATCATAGAGCTTTAATCATTGGAAAGACACCAATGGACCCAGAGAATATAAAGTTACTTTAATGAAAAATGATACAGAAACATACAAAGATATATAATGAAATAAGGAGATAACACAGTATATTCTAGACCAGGGTGTAACTTTCCAGGCTCCAACCCCACAGGAAAAATTGCTATAAATGATAACAATGCTTAGAATGAAGATGATCCCTTTTCCATTTTTATGGGATTTTATGTCCTCTGAGTGCCTCCCATCTTGGAGACTTGGCTAAGCAATAGCCTTCTACTCAATATAAGAAACTGGAATTTGTAACAACCCCAGACTCCATAAAATATCAACTTGAGCATTATGTGGGTTCAAGGATTTAATTTATATAACTCTGTCAATTAGTCTTCATGCTGAGAAAATAATATAAAAATACTTTTATAAGTGAAAGAATACAGTCACAAAAAACACATATTGTATGATATCATTTATGTGAATAGTTTCAAGACATCCTTTGTACCCTTGGAGACAATAGTACCTATCCTATAGGATTTATTATCAGGAATAAATGAATACTAGCAAGTCAAGCATAGAAAATGGTGTTGATGCCAAGACATAAATGCCTTATAAATATTAAGTATAATTAACTATCAGTAAGAAAAAGGCACTAATGGTAAAGAAATCGCCGGCCAATGGAGGAGACATGGGTTTGATCCCTGGGTCGGGAAGATCCCCTAGAAAAGGGCATGGCAACCCACTCCGGTATTCTTGCCTAGAGAATCCCATGGACAGGGGATCCTATTCAGGCTACAGTCTATAGGGTCGCAGAGTCAGACACAACTCAGTGACTGAGCATGCAAGAAAAACAAATGAACAAAAATGCACCCAGACTGGAAACTGGAAATTGACACATAGACATGTAATAATAATTCACAACTGACACCGTTGAAACACATATGAAGGGATGTTTGGACTTCACAGGAAAATAATTTCATGCACCTTAAATTTTAAAAGATACGTTATTCTATCATATTGGCAAAGATGACCTTTGCAGCACACCCAGAAGTTAGTAAGAAGAAACACCAAAGGGCTTTGTCAGACACAGTTAGGAATGTGTAAACTGCAACAAACCGTTCTAATGAGCATTTGGACAAGTTTATCAAGAAGCACTTCATATCTTTATGAAATCTCTCATTATATTATTTTCAACCAAGAGCCAAGGGCAGGAGAGAGAACTTCCTTTAATGGGAAATGATATAGAACGTGTAGAGGTATTTACATACAAAAGAGGTTACCGCACTCTTTAGACTGGGTTGTAAATTTCCAGGCTCCGAAGGGATCGAGTGCTGTGAAATATACCTTTGCTGAGAAGGGCAACTTCAAGTTCACTTCAGCTTTAATTGAGGTGTAGAATACTGAGAGGCCTGACTTGATGATGATGGTGTCTAAATTTCAACTATTATGCATGAGCGGGCCCAAGTTCTCCTTCCCCTATCCTTACATCACCAGGACCCCAAGAACAGCCCTCCGTATTTTCCATTACTATACTAGGACAGCTACAGCATCCTTGTACTTGATCATTTTCTGGATCTCAATTCCTTCTTCATTTGTGTGTGTGTGTGNTGGTTTGATTTTTTGTTTTTTTTTTTTCCCCTCATAAACCAGAATAAGTTTGTAGAGTCTGAAATTCCTCCTTCACTCTGTCCCTTCTTTTCTTTCCTCCTCGATGGGGAGGTGGAGGGATTAGTTGCCCTTTGCAGCTAATCGGTTTGCAGTAATCAGATCGCCGTTGATTTGGGCAGTCCCGGCCTCCTTTGAGAGAGGCTGTGATTAGGAACACTGGCACCCACAGCACCGGCCACCTGGAGACAAAGTCCAGTTTTCCCACCTGCCAGCGGAAGATTCTCAGCCAATCTCTTAATTCTCCCTTGCCTCTGTGTTTTCTCCTGTCCAGTGAGGTCAAGTGTACCTGCCTCAGAGCTCTGTTGTGGAGTGGAATGATTCACTGTGTGTGAAGTATTCAGGCAGCATCTGATCACACAGTAATTACCATTGTTTGTATACAACAACATAAGTGCCTTTTTATTTATTTTTTGTACATACATAGGGTCTTACTGCACACACAGTGGGAAACTCCTCTGCCCTTCACACTTCCCCACAGTGCATCCTGATCAAACATGTTCTTTTCTTCTTCTTCTTCTTTTTTTAAATTTTTGACTGTGCTGGGTCTTCGTTGCTGCGCACAGGTTTTCTCTAGTTACAGCAAGTGGGGGCTTCTCTTCGTTGCGGTGCACAGACTTCTTATTGCGGTGTTGTCTCTTCTTGCAGAGCACGGGCTCCAGAGCGCACGGGTTCAGTAGTTGCAGCTCACGGGCTTAATTGCTCCATGGTACGTGGAATCTTCCTGGACCAGGGATCGAACCTGTGTCCCCTACATTGGCAGGCAGATTCTCAGCCACTGAACCACCAGGGAAGTCCTCTTTTCTTGTTTCTTAAATTTTACTGAAGTACAGTTGATTTACAGTGTTGTGTGAGTTTCTTCTCTACAGCAAAGCAACTCAGTTATATATATTCTTTTTCATCCCATCATGGTTTATTACAGAATATTGAATATAGTTCCCTGTGCTCTGCAGTAGGACCTTGTTCTTAATCCATTTATATGTCAGTATAATAGATTGCCTCTGCTAATCCCAAACTCCCAGTCCATCCCGCCCCCAGCCTCTTCGCCCTTGACAACTGTAAGTCTGCTCTCTCTGTCTATGAGTCTATTTTGCAGATAAGTTCGTTTGTGCCGTATTTTAGTTTCCACATGTAAGTGATATCATAGGGTGCCGGTCTTTCTCTAACTTACTTCACTTGATGTGATCATCTCTAGGCTCATCCACGTTGCTGCAAATGGCATCACTTCCTTTTTATGGCTGAGTCGTACTCCACTGTATGCATGGGCCACATCTTCTTTATCCGTTCCTCTGCTGTTGGACATTTAGGTTGCTTCCATGTCTTGGCTCTTGTAAATAGAAGCACACTCTTTCCTAGCGGCTGTGTAGGCATTTTCATTTAACCCACATCCCCAGCTGATGGGCTTTTGGGTAGTTTCCCTCCTTTCATCTTCAGAACAATATTCTGCTGAACACCTATGGATGCAGCATATTATTTTGAATCCTTACAGAAATTCCTGTAGGAATCTGAGCCTTGGAAAGTACAGTAACTTGCCCAGGCCCCTGCAACTCCCCAAGGAGTGTGGACCCAGGTCAGCCTAGATTCTGTGCGTGAATTCTCCACTCCCACTGGCCAGGTTTCTCTTCTGTGAAGTTCCTGTTTTCCCTGTTGTAATCAATTTGTATTGGGCTGGACAAAAGGTGCCTTTGGATTTTTTCAGGAAGAGCATCTGGAAAACCCAAATGAACTTTTGGCCAACCCAGTATTTTATGACAAGTTGTCCTGAGGCTATGTCAATAGCCTGTTTTTCATTTTTGCTCAGTTTTAGCATTTGTTGGTGATTCTTGCCTGAACCCATTACTTTTTTTAAAAAAACTTATTTTTAATTGAAGCATAATCGCTTCACAGTATTGTGTTGGATTCTGCCATACATCAGCATGAGTCAGCCACAGGTATACATGTGTCCCTTCCCTCTGGGGCCTCCCTCCGCCTCCCACTCCATCCCACCCCCCTAGGTTGTCACAGAGCCCCAGTCTGAGTTCCCTGAGTGATACAGCAAATTCCCGCTGGCTATTTTCCCTATGGCAGTGTGTATGTTTCCGTGCTCCCCTCTCCATCTCCATCTGTCCCACCCACTCCTCCCGCTCCCATCACGTCTCCATTGCTGTCCTGCACGTGGGCTCATCAGTGCCACCTTTCTAGATCCCATGCTGCTGCTGCTGCTGAGTCGCTTCCATCGTGTCCGACTCTGTGCAACTCCACAGACGGCAGCCCACCAGGCTCCGCCGTCCCTGGGATTCTCCAGGCAAGAACACTGGAGTGGGTTGCCATTTCCTTCTCCAATGCATGAAAGTGAAAAGTGAAAGTGAAGTCACTGAATCGTGTCCAACTCTCAGCGACCCCATGGACTGCAGCCCACCAGGCTCCTCCGTCCATGGGATTTTCCAGGCAAGAGTACTGGAGTGGGGTGCCATTGCCTTCTCCTCTAGATTCCATGTATAAGTGTTAATATTTGATATTTATTTTTCTGACTTACTTCACTCTATATAATAGCCTCTAGGTTCATCCGCCTCATCAGAACTGACTTAAAATGCATTCCTTTTTATGGCTGAGTAATATTCCATTGTGTATACTACCACAGCTTCTTTACCCATTCATTTGTCGATGGACATCTAGGTTACTTCCATGTCCTAGCTATTGTAAATAGTGCTGCAAGGAACACAGAGGTACGTGTGTCTTTTTCAATTATGATTTCCTCAGGGAATATGCCCAGTAGTGGGATTGCTGGATTATATGGTATTTTTATTCCCAGTTTTTTAAGGAATTGCCATACTGTCTTCCATAGTGACTGTATCAATTTACGTTCCCACTAACAGTGCAAGAGCGTTCCCTTTTCTCTTCACCCTCTCTAGCATTTTATTGTTCAGATTTTTAATGATGGCCATTCTGACCAGGGTGAAGGGATGTCTCATTGTAGTTTTGATTTGCATTTCTCTAGTAATGAGTGACGTTGAGCATCTTTTCATGTGTTTATTAGCCATCTGTGTGTCTTCTTTGGAGAAATGTCTGTTTAACTCTTCTGCCCATTTTTTGATTGGTGAACCCATTACTTTTAGAATATTTCAGTTCAGTTCAGTCGCTCAGTCATGTCCAACTCTTTGTGACCCCATGAATCGCAGCACACCAGGCCTNGCCTGTCAGCCTATAGGCCTGTCTGTCCATTAGCCTGTCTGTCCTAGAAGACAGTTGCCTCTCTAGAAGAGAGCACTCCTATTCTTATAAATCTGTATCCCAGTTTCTAGACCTATATCTCCGCCTAGAAAATATATGCTCTTGCATGTTTGTTGAAAGAATTAGTGATTTCTCTTTTAGAGATAGATCTGATGAGGTGGTAGAGAGAGAGAGAAGGTCTTGGATGAAATGCTTGGGGTCAACAGTAATAAAGGATGTATTTTTAATTTCACAAATATCAATTGAACACCAAACATAATTGTACCTATATTCTGAGTCCTGAAGGATGAATAAACTTCATTTGATTAAAAAAAAGGGGGGGAAGGCTGCTTTTTAAATCAGGATTTCATTTACATTATATAGGAAGAATTTCTGTGGATGTGTATAGTATGTATGTGTGTGTATGTGAGAGAGAGACAGAGAGATTTATCCCTTGCAAATTGTCAATATGATTTTTCATAGGATCTGAAGAGAAATGCTTCACTATAGTAGCAAAAACATTTGCTGCAGCTCTGTGACCTTTAGCAAGTTACTTCCTTTCACCAAGTATCAATTTTCTCCTACATGCCTTCAAGGGTTGTTATGAGAATTGAGAATTGTAAATAATGTCTATAAACTACCTAGCCCCATAGTAGATGCTCAATAAATCAGAGTTGCTGCTATGACATCATAACATGAGACTCCTCACATGTGAGGGTCAACTCCCTTGTTGAGTTTCTCTTCCAAGTTCAGGGCCTGGACACTTGTTTTCTTTAAAATCAGGCACAGTGTGACTCCTTGGTACTGATTCTAATCCTGTGAAAAGCATATTATGATGGGCAATTCTGCCAGTTAGGAAAAGACAAGATTGAGCTTGCACATTCTCTTTAGACATCAAGTAAGCATAAAGCAAGCCTCGTTTATTGGCATTTCCGATTCAGAGCCAGCAGGGAAAATGTAGATAGTGCCATAACCTTGATGCCTTGAGATTCTCTAAAAGGCAAACCTATTTGATATGACAAAAAGTCAACCACATTGGTTACTAGGAAAACCTCAGGATGTCCAGAGGAGCCCTGAGGGCATCAAGGGCTAGGGTATCTCAGTGCCCCTCTGTCTCTAAATGGATAGCATCTCACAGAGACATTTTACCGCATTACCACATTACTCTCATCTGGTGCCAAGAATGTGCTGGAAAAGCCAACAGGAAACAAAAACTAGCCAATTTGTAAAATTTTCTCATGCCTCTTTTATTTCTCAATGTATGCTTCCATTGATCTCTTAGAGTTCTTGAGGCTGGAGTGGTGAATAATAACCTCAGGCAATGCATGGTCTGACCTTGGCAGAGGTCGTTCCTTTTGCCTTTCCTGGCCGCCTTCGGTCAGATTCCCATGGGTGTGCAGCATAGCCCCGGAAGAATCGCCTCTGTAGTTCCTCTGTCTGCTTATTGAGAGGAAAGGGGTGGCAGGGAGAATATCAGACTCGGAGTTCTACCACTCATGGACTTAGAGGTCTTGGGTAAATCATTTTATATCCCCAGACCATCATGTTTCAACTGTAAAACAGGATCAACTTCTAGCTCCCCTGAGAAACCATTGGTGAGAGTAGTTTATAAACACTAAATCCCAAAGCATGTGGAATCTTTTTATTTTTGCCATCTCTAGCACTAGAGGGAAATGAAACACCCTCCATTCATCTTTCAAGCTAATACCATTTCCAACACTGTCTTATCCACAGTTGGAGCAACAAGCTAGAAATAAGATTTTGAAAAGATCTTGTGTTGCAGAGAGAGGAGGGGGAAAAAAAAAAAGGCAGGGCAAGAAAGAGAGAAGGTTATCACAAGGGACTGGGTTATGTGAATGTGGAGTCCTTTTTGTCCGAAATCCATAGGGCAAGTTGGCAGGCTGGAAATTCAGGTAAGAGTTGATGTTGCTACTGCAGTCTTGAGTCCAAATTCTGCAGGGTAGCAAGTTGGAAACTCAAGTAAGATTTCTATCTTCCAGTCTTGAGAATTCCTTTCACTTTGGAGAAATTTAGCCTTTGCTCTTAAGGCCTTCAACTGACTGGATAAAGTCCACCCGTGTGATGGAGAAAATTTTACTTTCTTGAAAATATAGTGACTTAAATGTTAATCATATCTAAAATATACTTTCACAGGTATTCGTATCATATCCAGACTAGTGTTGACAAAACAAATGGATGCCATAGTCTATTCAAGTTCACACATAAAATTAACCATCACTGCACCAAAAGCAATAGAGGATTTCCAACTGGAAAGGACTGGATGGTGGTTTGGAAACAAAATGACTGAGGGAGCACATGACCTCTGACCTGCACCAGCAGAAAGGCAGGTGTTGAGGAGGACTTGCTTTTAGGAGTCACTGAAGACCCAATAATGACTAAGAGGCCAACTCCAGCTAAAAATAAGGACGAATATATGATCTGTGACATGTGTTGGAAACTAGATGTTTTGATTCAATGGAGGTCTTCAGCGTAAAGAGGAGCTGTTGCACTCCATGAATGCTGTGCTCAGATGGGATGCTGCATCAGGTGGGAAGCCCCTAAAGTAGCATCGAAGGTCTTCCTGAGGTATGAGATTCTGTGATGTTAAATAGATACTCCAAATAATTTCGAGCAAATTTCAAATTTATTTCATTACCCTGTGTGCTACTTTCCTCTTATGAGGCTAGATTGCTTCTTGAAGAGAAGCAATTCATTAATAGCTTAATGTAAAATCATTTATTCTTTTAATAGTACCTGCTACCTGCCTCTGAAATAAAGATTGCAAGCATGACCTGTAGGTTGTCTGCTGTTCAATGCAGTTAGTTTTCTGCACGGCAAAACCACCCATCTTTCATTTGCCCTTGACTCATGCATAGTAGCGGAGAAGGCAATGGCACCCCACTCCAGTACACTTGCCTGGGAAATCCCATGGACAGAGGAGCCTGGTAGGCTGCAGTCCATGGGGTCGCTAAGAGTCGGACACGACTGAGCGNCAAAACCACCCATCTTTCATTTGCCCTTGACTCATGCATAGTAGCGGAGAAGGCAATGGCACCCCACTCCAGTACACTTGCCTGGGAAATCCCATGGACAGAGGAGCCTGGTAGGCTGCAGTCCATGGGGTCGCTAAGAGTCGGACACGACTGAGCGACTTCACTTTCACTTTTCACTTTCATGTACTAGAGAAGGAAATGGCAACCCATTCCAGTGTTCTTGCCTGGAGAATGCCAGGGACCAGGGAGCCTGGTGGGCTGCCGTCTATGGGGTCGCACAGAGTCGGACACGACTGAAGCGACTTAGCAGCAGCAGCAGCAGCAGCAACAGCAACAGCATGCATAGTAGTTTAACCACTAGCTGGAAGGAGGGGTCCTCAAATGAAGCAGGCACAAATGAAGTGCCAGGTTGAGCTAAGTCTTTCAGATCCTGTGTAAGCTCTTGATATATATATATTGCCCATGGGATAAGCAGAGGTAGGGTGGCACTGGAGCTAATGTTGTTCCCTTGCATAGAAGGATCAGGGCAAGGGAAACAGTGGAAGAATCCAGTTTCTCTAACAGAAGGGAGTGAAGAGAGCCTGAACTCAGATAAAAAGTTGGATGTGGTGGTCTCTGAGATATCCTTAAAATTCTGAGATCAGGTGACCAGTGAGATACAGGGGATCGTCTTTAGGCTTGATCATCATTGATTACATTAATAATTGATAAATGCTTTGCAAACAGCAAAATCACTGGGTGATAACAGGTCTTTTCATACATTATATATTAAAGAGCAATTAACTACAAAAAATAAGCAAATTCATTTATTCATTTTACCTAACATTTTCCTTTTCTCTCTTGGCATTTTTTTCCCCCAAATGTGCTCATTCCTATCTGATGTAAGACTTATTTTATGAGATTTATTCTGATTGTTTTCTTAATATTATGCCAGAGCAAGACTGAAGTACATGAAAGATGGTGCTACACTCAGGAATTCTTTTTCATTGGTGGATTGATCATGTAAGCTTTAAATTGGTATCAGAAGGGCTTTGATCACACTTCAAAATATTGTACTCAACTATACAGGATACAAATAAATATGATTATTTACCGACATATTTCAGGTTTTCCTAAATGTGATGGTATGGGTAGCATTTTGTTTTTGCATGCCTGCTGAGTTCCTCAGTCATGTCTGGCTCTTTGCAATCCCATGCACTGTGGCCCACGAGGCTTTTCTATCTATGGGATTTTCCAGGCAAGAATACTGGAGTGGATTGCCGTTTCCTTCCCCAGGGGATCTTCCCCACCCAGGGATCGAATCTGCATCTCCTGTGTTGCAGGTAGGTTCCTTACAACTGAGTCACCAGGTAAATCCCTGTTTTGTCTTTGACTCATTCGCTAATCTTCGGCAAGTGAACTTCTCCATGTCTTAGGTCCTCCACCTGTAGAATGGGTATGTTGGATTTACCTGAGCATTCAAATTTCCGATTCTAGCTCTTACATTTGGTGACAGTGATTCCAAGTTATCTTCAGAAGTCTTTCAGAATTCTACTAACTTTTGATGTAGGCTACTATTGCTAAACCCCTATAGTATTTGGGATTAATTGATACTTTCTTCTTGCAAACCAAATCTGTTAGAATATCAGAGCTTCCCAGACAAGTATTGGCTCAGAGTTCAAACCCAGCATCATGAAGAAATCCAGCTTATTTTCCATTATAAGAGAACACATTTAATAGAACTTATCGTATTTTTCTCTCAAGTGAAAGGCATTTAGAGGTGCAGTTATGTCCCTTGGTACCAATCTGATTGGAAAAACAATCCTTAAATACTCCCATGCGACGACTCGCAACACAGCCATGCTTTTATCCCATGCTGTTCATCTTCTTCTGCTGTGTACGTACCTTTGTGAGGCTCATGTATTCTTATCATTTCCTAGGTTTTAAATTCTTGTTTCCAGGGTAGAATTACAAAGGAGGGAGCAATTCGAAACATCTGCTCTGGTTTTGGACACCGGGAGGGCACCTCCATCACGCACCTTTCTGCTGTCGAGAGATTAGATACAACAAAAAGCAGAATCTAGACTTCCCAGTTAGTGCAATGGTAAGGAACTTGCCTGCCAACACGGGAGATGTGGGTTTGATCCCTGAGTCAGGAAGAGCCCCTAGAGTAGATAAATAGCAACCCCCTCCATTAGTCTTTCCTGGAATATCCCACAGGCAGAGGATCTGGCAGGCTACAGCCCATAGGGGTCACAAAGAGTTGGATGCAACTGAGCACAAACACACAGAGACAGAACTGCTGTAACTTCAGGCTGGGATTTTCTTCTTGGCAGTGAAAGAATGAAATGCACAAGATGGAACTCTCTCTTCTCACCCACTGAATGGATGTGATCTGTCTGTCGCTCAATCTGATTAGGAATATGGATCCTACCAAGACAGGAGTGGAAAGAATCATGAATAGTTGAATACCCCAAAGCCAGTTTGTTTTCTAATGTTGGGCTGATTCTATGGCAGCATAGTAATGGATTTTGTCTATGTTGCCATGAGGGCATGGTTATAAAAATTAAAAACAAAACAAAACAAAACTCCTATCATGAGTTTCCAAAGTAAATGAAGGCTGCAGATGCTGAACAACAGGTTTGAGAGGTGTATGAACACAGTTACTGAGAATTGCACACAGCCATTGATGATCAGAGCTAGAAAAACTGTGGAGAATTCTAGTCCAGATATGGGCATTCAGAAATGGGTAAACCATGGCCCAGAAAAATAGGTTGACATAATGTTATTGATAGCACATAAAATTTACTGAACAGTTACCATGTTAAGTACCATGGAAGACACTTCACAAAGGCAAACTAAATTTTCATGAAATCTTTCAGAGTTTGTTACTATTTTCCTTCCTTCCTTTTTATTTATTTTTTTCTTCTCTTGGAATTCTCCAGGCCAGAATACTGGAGTGGGTAGCTGGTCCCTTCTCCAGGGGATCTTCCTAACCAGGGAATGAACTCAGGTCTCTTGCATTGCAGGAGGATTCTTTACCAGCTGAGCCACCAGGGAAGCCTTATATAGAAAATAGCAATTACCTCATAGGGTGGTCACTGGAATTAAATCAGTAACATGGAAATGATGGTTTTAGTATATGATGGGTCCTCAGAAAATGGGACAGGTACTTGACAGATATTTCAGAGGGCGTGATGTTACCACCCTGTGCATGGAGGGGTTGTGGTGAGTGGTCTGTTAACATTTCTAATGCTTTTCAAGCTGGTGCTCCCATGATACTGTGAATCATTTGCTTGGGATCAAAGATACATGTCCTTCCTAATTCACAGTCCTGCAATCTTAAGTCTAACTCAGAGAGGTCAAAAAGAGACAAGCATACATTGCTTCCCAAAACTAACAGATATATTAAATATTGATTCTAAAAGCTTTAGATTTTCAATTAAAGTTTCAGTCCCTTCAGTATATACTTATAGAAACAAAAAGCAATGTTTTACCCTTTGGAATAGAAGCAATGCACTATATTACCTTTGGAATAGAAGCAATGCACTATTAGATTTTTTTTTTTTTCTTAGGAAAGAATAAGCACAGATGTGGTAAGGAGGGAGCTGGATAGGGAGTTAGATGTAGCAGATTCTTCTCTGCTACACCTACTGAGTAGGTGGTTTTGGCACTCTCTACTGGGATGGACATACCCTAGACTCCTAATCAGGCTTAGTTTTCCCATTTTTTAAATGAATAAATTAACTTAGAACTAAATGGACCCTTAGAACCTTTCCAACACAGTGTAGCATCTGTAAGAAAAACAGAAAACTCTAATCTTTTACCTACCTGGTAGCCACCATGCAACAGTGTCTACAGATCTTGCATTGAAATGGAATCGAGTACCTCCCAATGTGCCTAGCACTGTGTCATTTAATCCTTGAGAGCACCTAGTGACGAAAGTGATTTAAGACAGCAAGCAGACCTCATCATTCTCTTCCCCCAGATCTTTCCCACGTCCATCTTGACCACTGCAAGAGTGAGTCTGGCAGATTGCATTCCACTGTGGTTGAAGGATGCATCCGGGGTCTGCAGTGTATTCCCCTTCCTCATGTTTCCATTACTCAAGGAACATTTTCAAAGGATGAGATCTGCTCGATTTTCGAATAGTTTCCAGAGGGATGTGGCAGAGTGCCACCTCATTCGATTCACTTAAAATTAGACCACAGTGAGGAATCCCAGTGTCCCGCTGGGAACAGCTCTGTACCGGTGGGAGGGTGGGAGGAGAGACCTACCCATTTGCTGCTGGAATACAAGAAGGGTTCTCCATCCATGTCTCACAAGTTTCTCCAGTTCTGATTATTTTGAGCACTAACCCTCTCAATGAAAACAGGATATAATATTATTCCTGAGTTTCCCCTCCCCTCTTCCACCTATCACCTCACCCTACAGTTAGGAATTCAGGGATACTAATTCTAACTGAAATGAAGGCACTTATTGGAAAAGAAAAAAGTCATTGCAAGTTCATATCCTATTTTCAATCTCTAAGAAGTCAACCACAGGTTACATTTGGTAAAGACTTAAAATATACTCACACTGCATATTGTTGTTCAGTCTCTCAGTCTTGTCTTACTCTTTGCTACCCCATGGACTGCAGCATGCCAGGCTTCCCTGTCCTTCATCATCTCCTGGAACTTGCTCAAACTTATGTCCATCAAGTCAATGATGCCATCCCAAACATCTCATTCCGTCATCCCCTTCTCCTCCTGCCTTCAATCTTTCCTACCATCAGGGTCTCTTCTAATGAGTCAGCTCTTCACATCAAGTTGCCAAAGTATCGGAGCTTCAGTCTCAGCATCAGTCCCTCCAATGAAAGTTTATGATTGATTTCCTTTAGGATTTACTGGTTTGATCTCCTTATACCCAAATACAGTACTTGGGTGCAGTCTCAAAAATGACAGAATGATCACTGTTCATTTCCAAGGCAAATCATTCAATATCCCAGTAATCCAAGTCTATCCCCCAACCACTAATGCAGAAGAAGCTGAAGTTGAACTGTTCTATGAAGACCCACAAAAATCTTCTAGAACTAACACCAAAAGATGTTCTTTTCATCATAGGGGACTGGAATACAAAAGTAGGAAGTCAAGAGATACCTGGAGTAACAGGCAAGCTTGGTCTCAGAGTATAAAATGAAACAGAGCAAAGGCTAACAGAGTTTTGTCAAGAAAACACATCAGTCACAGCAAACACCCTCTTCCAACAACACAAGAGAGGACTCTAAACATGGACACCATGAGACAGTCAATACTAAGATCAGACTGATTATATTCTTTGCATGTGGGATACAATCCTGGATATATTAGCTGACTTGGGTTATCATAACAAAATGCCATACGATTTAAATCTATGTTCTCACACCTGTGCGTGCTGGAAACCCAAGACTAGGGGGCCAGTGTGAACAGTTCTGGTGAGAGCATAAACACAGTAAAAAAGAAAGAGAAGCTCTCATCCTTTACTTATAAGGCCACAGTCACATCACATTGGAGCTCCATCCTTACAATCTTCTTTAACCTTAATAACTCCTAAAAGGGGGCTTTCCCAGTGGCTCAGTGGTAAAGAACCCACTTGCAATGCAGGAGATGTGAGCTCAATCCCTGGTTCGGGAAGATGCCCTGGAGGAGGGCATGGCAACCCACTCCAGGATTCTTGCCTGGAGAATCCCGCGGGCAGAGTAGCCTGGAGGGCAGGCCTCAGTCCATGGTGTTGCAAAGAGTCTGACGTGTCTGAAGTGATTTAGAACACATGCACAAGCCTTGAAAGGACCTTCTCTCCAAATACAATCACATTGAGAGCTGGGGCTTCAGCCTGTGAATTTTGGTAGAGAGGAGAGGGAAACAGTTCAGTTCATAGCACTGGGGTTTCCAAAATTTTCTTTAATTTCTCTGTCCTCAGAGATAAGTCCCCAAAGAGAAATCAAACTCAGCTTAGATTTCCCAAGGATTTCCATATCCACAAACTAAAGGAAAATTTGGACTAATTTGCCTGAAATGGGTGATCTGTTTTTTTTTTTTTTTTTCATGTACCTATTTATGGGTTGGAAAGAATTCAATATTTGGAGAGAGCAGATTGAGTTCTAATCTTGGTAATATTACTAACTTGCTTTATGACCTCAGCTTTTTCCATCTGTAAAGTGAAATCTTCTGGGAAGACTTCTTCCCACTCTGATNTTTTTTTTTTTTTTTTCATGTACCTATTTATGGGTTGGAAAGAATTCAATATTTGGAGAGAGCAGATTGAGTTCTAATCTTGGTAATATTACTAACTTGCTTTATGACCTCAGCTTTTTCCATCTGTAAAGTGAAATCTTCTGGGAAGACTTCTTCCCACTCTGATATTCTGGGGATCTGAGATGTATGGATTGGCATTTGTGTTCCTTTTGGAACAGAGACTTGTAAGCAAAATCCAAAGGGTGCTCTAATGTCATTGATCTACATTTTCAGTGGCCTCATGGCTAGGATGATGGAACAGAGAAAGCTGAAACAAAATATGAAAACAAACTTCCTGGGGAGAGGTGGAAGACAGACACTGAACTATAATCTAGAAGCAGAATTGGAAGGAGGCAGGTGAAATATTCATATGTCAAAAGCAGCAGTGCTTGGAGTGTTCCTCCTGCCCGCTGGGGTACATCTTATGGAGTGTTGGATAGATGAGACATCTTAGTGATTTATAGAGTCTAGTCACTAGTTAAAGGACAGAATCATGATAAGTGTTTTCTTAACTAACAGGCATTTTCTAAAAGTAAGAGATTTATTCATAAGCACTTAACATATATTATTATATTCAAATTAATTCTAACCACAAACCTTGGAGTATCACTTTTATTCTTAAATTCCAGAAAAGAAAAAAAAAAATGTCACTTGGAGCACTTAAAGCAATTTGTCAGAAATCGTATGGTTGGAGAGAAACAGGGAACAGATTCCAAACAAATCAGTTGACCTGAGATCTCCTAAGGACTAGCCCATTCTGTCTTATCAGGAAAACTGAGGTTTAGTAATGTCTTCTCCACTAGACAGTGTTCCAAGAAGGTGGGGCTGCATGCAACCTTTTACCTCCAACACAACATAGTGTAAAACATACTTGAGTGTAGAAAATCCAGGATAATGGCAAGTTCCAAATAAGTATCTCAAACTTAAACACAATCAGGAGCATCCTCAAGAAGGAAACAAAGTCTATGGTGAGAAGGAAAGACTAAGAATGCCTTACACAGGTGAGAATAGGGGAAATGCAGCAGGACAAGAAGGGACAGAGTGGAACATGCCAGGACCCAGGAAGAGTCACACCAGACGGTATCTGTCTTCCATGCTCAGGTACTCCATATCCCCCAAACATTATTTATTCAAAAGTACATTCTGAATACCACAATTACGTATGCCATAGCATGTTCATCACATCCTAATGGCATGTTTATTCATCTCTCTTTACTGACAGTGAATTCTGGCTATTTGTCTTGGATTTACCATTGAATCTTATCCAATTAATGTTTTCTTTTCACTTCATTTGCACTAGGTGGGTCTTCTAGGCATCATGGAGGTGAATAACCAAGATCCAATGCACTGCTTTCCAGGACTTCATCATCTCTGTTGGAGATGGTAGACAAATATGCAAGTTGCTAAACCTCAGGATCTTTATATGTAAACTGGAGATGAGAAAACCTCTACCACCTATCTCTCAGGAAAATGGAGTGCCCAGTAAAATAATGCCTCAAAAATACTTTACAAAGTATCATTTGGGTGTAAGCTTATAGCTATAAATAGTTAAATGATGATGGTGTGATCACTCACCTACAGTCAGATATCTTGGTGCAAAGTCAAGTGGGCCTTAGGTAGCATCACTACAAATGAAGTCAGTGGTGGTGATGGAATTCCAGCTGAGTTATTTCAAATTGTGGCAGACGATGCTATTAAAGTGCTGCACTCAATATGCCAGCAAATTTGGAAAACTCAGCAGTGGTCAAAGGACTGGAAGGGTCAGTTTTCATTCCAATCCCAAAGAAGGGCAATGTCAAAGAATGCTCAAACTACCACACAATTGCACTCATCTCACATGCTAGTAAAGTAATGCTC
>SJYV01004965.1:0-10712 GCA_006410875.1 Neotragus pygmaeus
TTCACAGTCCAACTCTTGCATCCATACACAACCACTGGAAAAACCATAGCCTTGACTAGAGGAACTTTGTTGGCAAAGTAATGTCTCTGCTTTTCAATATGCTATCTAGGTTGGTCATAACTTTTATTCCAAGGAGCAAGCATCTTTTAATTTCCTGGCTGCAGTCACCATCAGCCATGATTTTGGAGCCCAAAAAGATAAAGTCTGACACTGCTTCTACTGTTTCCCCATCTATTTCCCATGAAGTGATGGGACCAGATGCCATGATCTTCGTTTTCTGAATATTGAGCTTTAGGCCAACTTTTTCACTCTCCTCTTTCACTTTCATCAAGAGGCTTTTTAGTTCCTCTTCACTTTCTGCCATGAGGGTGGTGTCATCTGCATATCTGCATATCCGTTTAGAAGTCTGATTACATAGCTATGAATTAAATTTGTGGCACAAATTCAGGTAAGATACTAATTTCATTATGTCAGTCTAGACCATATATTACAGTACAGCACAGTTGCTCAGTCATGTCTGACTCTTTGTGACCCCATGGACTGTAGCACGCCAGGCTTCCATGCCCATCACCAATCCCTAGAGCTTGCTCAAACTCCATCAAGTTGCTGATGCCATCCAGCCATCTCATCCTCTGTCATCCCCTTCTACTCCTGCCTTCAATCTTTCCCAGTATCAGGGTCTATTCCAGTGAAGTTCTTCACATGAGGTGGCCAAATTATTGGAGTTTCAGCTTCACCATCAGTCCTTCCAATGAACACCCAGGACTGATCTCCTTTAGGATGGACTGGTTGGATCTTCTTGCAGTCCAAGGGACAGGTACTTCTGCTTTATTTGAGAAAAGGGTAGTTTCTATGTTTTTTTTTAGTATACCCCATTCCTGACAGTAAAAGTTACATCTTGTATTTGTACATTAAAAAAGGAAGAAACCTTTCACTACCCCAAAACGACTACAGGTCATCAGGACTCTGTGTGTGTGTGTGTGTGTGTGTGTGTGTGTGTGTGTGTGTGTGTGTGTGTGTAAGACATCCTGCAAATGATTTTTCAAATTTTAATTATTTATTTATTTTTTGGCTGTGCTGAGTCTTCACTGATGCTTGCAATCTTTCTCTAGCTGTGATGAGCCAGGGCTTCTCTCTAGTTGCAGTGTGCAGACTTCTCATTGTGATGGCTTCTCTTGTTGCACAGCACAGGCTCTAGAGCACGCAGGCTTCTGTAGTTGTGGCCCTTGGTCTCAGCAGTTGTGGCTCACAGGCTGTAGAGCACAGGCTCAGTAGTTATGGCACATGGGCTTAGTTGCTTGCACTGCAGCATGTGGAATCTTTCCAGACCAAGGATCAAACCTGTGTCCACCACATTGGCAGGCAGACTCTTTAACTACTGGCACACCAGGGAAGTCTTAAAAATGTAACTTTTGAATCCACATATTGTGCCAATATATGATCATTGCACACATCATTAAAAACAGTCTCTATGAGTACTGTTTAGTATCCCCATAATATTCCATTGTATATTTCTCCTACTAGATTGAGCTGAATGAAACTGATGATCTTTAATCTTTTAAACCTATAAAAATGGTAGTTTTACATGGTTTGACCTAATAAAATTTGTTTCCCAATCATTGGACATCATGTCTAGCTTTTAAAATGTTAAATAATTGATCTATGACTATTTTTAACATTTTTGTATCAATACTTGTTCATATATTTAATCTTTTCCTCAGGATAATTTCTAAGAAAAGAATTGATTCAGAAAATATGAAAACCATGGAAGCTCTTAATACCTATTTTAAAATTCCATGCAAAGAGATTATAGCAATTTGTGTTCTTCTTGATTATATTAAAAAATGCAAGTTTTACCTTATCCTCACAAAAATTGAGAATTAAAACACTTTTATCTTTGCTAATCCTATAGGTATAATATTATATTCCATATTATTTAACCAGTATGACTGTAATTGACATAATTCATATGTGCTCCAATTTTACTTCTAGGTGAAAAATTAAATTTATAAATGTGTGAAATTAGTTACGAGGCAGAGCCTAAGATATAAGATAGAATTGGATTTGATGTTGTGATATTGAATTACTTCATTACCCCAGATGAAGAATAACAGTGTCTTTGGTAAAATAGAGGAAACAATAGAGGTAACAATTTCATTTATACTCTCTTTGATTTAATATGAGAAGGACATGCAATTTGTCATTGTAATTTATTTTTATACAAAAATATATGTGTGGATTTTCCATATTTCCTCTGCAAAGGACACTTTTATTTTAGTGTTGTTTTGTTACAAAGCCTCATTTAAAATGTGTTCTTTTCCTGTCCTTCAAAGTTGTTTTAATTAATAGTCAAATAATATTTGAGCATAGCGCATTTGTGGAATGACTTGGTTGAAAAGACAAATGAATTTGATAAATGCTCTAGTCAGATTGATTAAGGAAGAAAAAAAATGATAGAAGACCCAGATTACTAGCATCAGGTATATAAGAGGAGTCACCATGGATTTTAAAGATATTGAAAGGAGAGTAGACTATTATGCAGTAGTTTATGCCAATACATTTGACAACTTTGATGAAATGGATAAAAATCTTAGAAAGCACAAACTATAAAATGTTTTTATTGGATTATAGTTGGTTTATAGTGTTCTGTTAATTACTGTTGTATAGCAAACTGGACGGAGGAGCCTGGTAGGCTGCAATCCATGGGGTCGCTAAGAGTCAGGCACAACTGAGTGACTTCACTTTCTCTTTTCACTTTCATGCATTGGAGAAGGAAATGGCAACCCACTCCAGTATTCTTGCCTGGAGAATCCCAAGAACAGAGGAGCCTAGTGGGCTGCCGTCTATGGGGTTGCACAGAGTCGGACATGACTGAAGTGACTTAGCAGCAGCAGCAGCAGCAAACTGATTCAATTATATATACATTCTTTTTAAAATATTATTTTCCATTATGATTTATCATAGGATATTGAACATAATTCTCTGTGCTATACAGTGGGACCTTGTTGTATATCCATTCATTACACAAAAACTTACAAATGCTAGTCCCAGCTTCCTACTCCATCCCTCCCCAACACCCTCGCCATTGGCAACCACCAGTCTATTCCCTACGTCCATGATTCTATTTCTGTTTCATAGATAAGTTCCTTTGTGTTATATTTTATATTCTACAAATAAGAGTTATCATATGGTATTTGTCTTTCTGACTTACTTCAGTTAGTATGATAATCTCTAGTTGCATCTGTGATGCTGTGAATGGCACTATTTCATTTCTTATGGCTGAGTGATAGTACATTGTATATATATTACATCTTCTTTACCATTCATCTGTTGATGGACATGTTTTGGTGTTTCCATGCCTTGGCTATTACAAATAGTGCTGCTATGTACATATGTGTGCATGTATCTTTTCTAAGTTTTGTCTTTTTTCTTAATATATGTCCAGGAGTGGGGTTGCTGTATCATATGGTAACTCTATTTTTAATTTCTTTCTATATTGTTTTGATAGTAAAACAATGGTAATAAATGCACAACTTTAGATAGATATAAATTGTGATTTATCTACCTGATTGAAAACCATGCACCAGAAGATAATTATTTAGTAACATTAAAAATGTTTATAATTTCTTGCTAATAACATGAAAGTCACTCAGTCATGTCTGACTCTTTGCAACCTCATGGACTATAGAGTCCATGGAATTCTCCAGGCCAGAATACTGGAGTGGGTAGCCTTTCCCTTCTCCAGGTCTCCCATATTGCAGGCGGATTCTTTTCTGGCTGAACCACAAGGGAAGCCCAAGAATACTAGAGTGGGTAGCCTATCCCTTCTCCAGGGGATCTTCCCAACCCAGGAACTGAACCGGGGTCTCCTGCATTACAGGGAGATTCTTTACCAACTGAGCTATGAGGGAAGCCCCAATAACATAGTAAATGTAAACAATATGGATCCATGTTTTTATTGTATGTACATATAGATTAACATGCAGGAAAGCAAGAATGAAAATGCCTCAGTATAAATTATCTCTGTGTGGTGTACGCATAGATGACATCATTTTCTTCTTTACACTTTTCTTCATTTTTCTGTTTTGTTTCCTGTACCATACATGAAAATAGCTTTTAAAATAAGGGGGAAAATATTTAAAAGGTATTTTAAAATAAATATAAGAACATATATAGCAGTGATTATATTGAAATGATATACAATATTAAGCTAATGATATATAAATAGGAATTAATCGAAAGAGACTAAAATGTTTCTAAAGTTTGGAAGCTGGAAGTCTAAAAATATGGTGAATTCTTGACAAATAAAGTGTGGGAGGAGAACAGCATGAGGAAAAATTGAAGAGTTCTACCTTAGACTTGCTGAGTTTCTATGACAGTGTACTGTTCATGTATACAAAAGTCATTTGGAAATGTGGGACTGGAATTGAAAGTGAGAGATAATAGACACAGAAAGTCACATGAAGTAAAATATGAAAATTCTGAGAACAGATGATTCCACAAGGAAATATAACAAGAGAGCAAATCTGAGGCTTAGTCCTTAGGAAACACTCCCACTGAGGGATAGAAAGAGCATCTAGAAAAGGAGACAGAGCTGAGCAAGGAAACTCTGAGCTACACAGACCAAGTTATCCATCTTGAGGATGATGGAGACAGGGAAGTTTTCATTGAGCATGTGGATATTCTGCCATGGCCAAGAATGTGACTTTATTTCTGCTCTCACTCTTCTGAGTAGGAGTAAGTGCCAGTGTTCCCCTGTCACCTTTCACCGTAGAAACCTCCACTTAGACTTTGCTACAGCCAGTTCTACACCCTGTATGTATGTATCCTCCAAATGCAGAATGCCAAAGGAGCATTTGGAGATAGGGTCCAGGAGAATTTGAGAATTAGGTAGTGCCATGGCAATGAAGTTCTCTCTTTAAAGAGGGGGAAAAGCAGTACTCCCATCTCCTGGCACCCCAACAGAAGGAGAAAGATTTCTCATCTACTAGGGTCTAATTCTAGAGAGAAAAAGACTACAATGAAGAAAAGAATCTAAATAAATGCGGAGCAAGAATGAGTTTCTCATTACTTAGAAAAACATGAAAGAAAGACCATCTGTTCCTTGAAGACCCAAGTCAGAGTCAGCATCTGAATTCTGCTGCAGGACTGTGGTGGAAGAGATGAGAACTTCCCCTTTATGTGGAACACACATCAACAGGAACCCCAGGTATGGCTGACCTCTATCAACTTGCCAAGGCCAAGCACATGCTACTCCAAGGGCTGGACCTGAGAGACCAGTGACTCCTGTAAGCCTGAGGCCAGCTGAGGAGCTCTCCTTTCAACACAAATGTCTGCGTTATTTTCATTTTGTTATTGTCTTTGTTATTTCCTTCCCTCATCAAAGATGAAAGGCACAAACAAGGGCTTTTCTTCTTCTTTCTTTCTTTCTTTTTTTTTTTTTTTTGAGAAAGTTAGGCAAAAATAAGGCTCTATGAAAGAGAAAGATATGGAGTCAAAGGTTCAGAAAAGTTGAAAAAAAATACTAACGANGCACAAACAAGGGCTTTTCTTTTTCTTTCTTTCTTTCTTTCTTTTTTTTTTTTTTTGAGAAAGTTAGGCAAAAATAAGGCTCTATGAAAGAGAAAGATATGGAGTCAAAGGTTCAGAAAAGTTGAAAAAAAATACTAACGAGCTAAACAAAGAAGAAAACAGATCCAGAACAGAAAACAAATCTCAACATTTCTCAAATTTAGTAAAGAAAATTTGCTTTGCAATAAAACATATGCCTTCCCCAAAGATGACAACAAGCCATGTCTGCTTGGGTGTATTGTGATTGGCTTTCCTGGGGACAGAGCAGAAAGGCAGGGGTCAACGCCATGGATACCACTTAGGAAAGTTGGAGGCAAACCGAAAAGCCTCAGTGGAAATAATTGGAGCAGCAGCCTTTTTAGGAAAGGAGGGCTTATGCATTTTTCCCTTAAATGTAAAATGAAAAATATTAAAAATGAAAAAAAACATTTTTTTAACTATAGTTGCTCTTGGAAATGAGTAACAAGGCCACTTTGTTCATTGCTGTGGGCCTAATAAATTTAAGGCACCAAATGTGTAATTGGGAGTTTGTTATCATTTGGAAAGATCTTTCTCTTCAAAAGCACAGGCATCCACTAGCAGAAGGTTGGTGTCAAGCAAACAGCCAAGCCAAAATAGCAGTTGCTTACTGTTTGGCATGCAGGTGGTAGGGCCATCAAACCATTTTTCAGAGAAATCCAGTCCCTTGCAGAATGCCTGAAAGGGGGAAAGTGAGTAGGAGTTTGGAAGAAAGGGTGGCAGGGCCATCACGGAGCCATGGAAAGAATGTTAGTACCTGTACTGGGACTGCGGATGTGAATCCCCCCGCTCAGGTGCTCTCCTCACTTCCTCCAGGTACCTCCCAGTTTTCACCTGCATTGGCTGCAGAGATGGACTGAAAACATGTCCCGCAAGAGTGTTTTCTCCTTCTTTCTCTGCTTCTTTATCTCTAAGAGAAGACTCATTGACAGAGTGTGTGTGTGTGTGTCTGTCTGTCTGTCTATTTGTGTATCTGTGTGGTGTTTGTGTGTCTATCTGTGTATATGTGTGTGTGTGTCTATCTACCTGTGTATATATGTGTGTGTGTATGTCTATCTATCTGTGTATATGTGTGTGTATGTTACCCCCTGCTGCATGCTGCTGCTTGTCCTGTGTGTGGGCCTTTCCTAGAATGAGTTAAGACTGAGAACTGAAAATTTAGGACTAAAGCTACTTCCCAATACCAGTTTCACGACAACAGTTATGATGGTGATTGCTGNGGATTTGATTTAGGTCATACCTGAATGATCTAGTGGTTTTCCCTATTTTCTTCAATTTAAGTCTGAATTTGGCAATAAGGAGTTTATGATCTGAGTCACAGTCAGCCCCCGGTCTTGTTTTTGCTGACTGTATAGAGCTTCTGTCTTTGAATGCAAAGAATATAATCAATCTGATTTCGGTATTGACTATCTGTTGATGTCCATCTGTAGAATCTTGTCTACATGTTGTTGGACGAGGGTGTTTGCTATGACCAGTGTGTGCTCTTGGCAAAACTCTATTAGCCTTTGACCTGTTTCATTTTGTACTCCAAGGCCAAAATTGCCTGTTATCCACGTATCTCTTGACTTCCTACTTTTGCATTCCAATCACCTATAATGAAAAGGACACCTTTTTTGGGTGTTTGTTCTAGAAGGTCTTGTAGGTCTTCATAGAACCATTAAACTTCAGCTTCTTTGGCATTACTGGTCAAGGCATAGACTTGGATTACTGAGGAGATATGGAATGATTTGCCTTGGAAACAGAGATCATTCTGTCATTTCTAGGACTGCACTGAAGTACTGCATTTTGAATTCTTTTGTTGATTATGATGGCTCCCCTATTTCTTCTAAGGATTCTTGCCTACAGTAGTAGATATAATGGTCATCTGAGTTAAATTCACCCATTCCAGTCCATTTTAGTTCAGTGATTCCTACAATGTCTTTGTTCACTCTTGCCATCTCCTGTTTGACCACTTGCAATTTGCCTTGATTCATGGACCTAACATTCCAGGTTCCTATTCAATATTGCTCTTTATAGCATTGGACTTTTATTTTCATCATCAGTCACATCCACACCTGGGTGTTATTTTTGCTTTGGCTCCGTTTCTTCATTCTTTCTGGAGTTATTTCTCCACTGATCTCCAGTAGCATGTAGGGCCCTTACAGACCTGGACAGTTCATCTTTCAGTGTCCTATCTTTTTGCCTTTTCATGCTCTTCATGGGGTTCTCAAGGCAAGAATACTGAAGTGGTTTGCCATTCCATTTTCTAGTGGACCACGTTTTCTCAGAACTCTCCACCATGACCCTCTGTCTTGGGTGGCCCGACATGGTATGGCTCATAGTTTCATTAAGTTAGACAAGGCTGTGATCCATGTGATGAGTTTGGTTGATTTTCTGTGATTGTGGTTTTCATTCTCTCTGCCCTCTGAGAGATAAAGATAAGAGGCTTATGGAAGCTTCCTGATGGGAGAGACTGACTGAGGGGGAAACTGGGTCTTGTTCTATGCTCAGTAAATCTTTAATCCAATCTTCTGTTTATGGGCGGGGCTCTGTTCCTTCCCTGTTGTTTGACCTGAGGCCAAACTGTGGGGGAGGTGGTGAAGATAATGGTGACCTCCTTTAAAAGGCAGGCACTGCTACACTCAGTGCCCCTGACCCTGCAGCATGCCACCATTCACCCATGCTTAGTAACTGGGAAAATGTGTGTCCAGCAGTTGAAAGTCAAATGCAGTTCCTTCCAGGAGCAATTTCTGTCACCTCTGAGCTAGCCTGTGAGGCTCTGGTGGTGTCCACATGCTGCTTTGAACCATCCTTGTCCTTGGCAGGGCTGGCCTCCTTAGGACAGTAGACTGTCATCCCCGGTTGTGTTCTGCAGGGTGCCAGGGAAACCATGGCAGCTGCCCCTCTCCCCCCAAGTCCTATTCTTTGTTCCATCAACTGCATGGTCACTGAGTCATTAAGATTTTCCTGTTCGGGGAAACTTCTTTTCAAAGGCAAAGACTCTTGGTAAGATTAACATGTCCAGACTGTAACATTTACTGTAGGTGAGTTTATCAAGTCCCTTTCCTCTGAAAATCAGAAGGGATGAATTTGTAAGCCTTGTATCAAAAGAGGAAAACAAAGCCATGAAAAGCTTGGTATAGGAGATGCCAAGGGTAAGTTTGTCTTCTTCATAATTTTTTACTAATGGTCTGGGTCACCAGCATAGTCTTTAAAGTAGATGCATGCTTTCAGGGAGCTTGCAAAATAATCTTTTGAGATATGGGAAAAGATAATAGAACTACTTTTGTTAATTTTTTAAAATGAAGGTTTACCAGTATTTAAACATGGACTGCTCAGGCTATTGTCCATGGGATCACAAAGAGTCTGACACGACCACGCACACATGGACTCATGGTAGGTCTTCATGAAGTTCATTTGCCAGAAGACCAGGAGTCCTATGTTACTCAAGGCAGCCTAAAGGGAAGAGAGAGCCAGATACTAGGAAGAGGTTAACAATGGTGCTTCACCCCTTCAGGCTTGTGTTATGTATCACAGTTTACTGTGCCTTGGATTTACTAGGATGATCTCATCCAGTTTTAGTTAACACAGTTCCTACTTGTCAGATTGGGGGCTTTAACCATCCCTGCAAAGAAATTCTAATAAACAACAACAAAATAACACTATGTAAAAATAACAATATACTCAGATCTTTCCAAAAATTGACTTTCCTAATTTGAAATTAAGATTATTTGAAAGTGAAAGTGAAAGTCACTCAGTCACGTCCAACTCTTTGAGACCCCATGGACTGTACAGAATTCTCTAGGCTAGAATACTGGAGTGGGTAGCCTTTCCCTTCTCCAGGAAATCTTTCCAACCCAGGGACTGAACCCAGGTCTCCCGCATTGCAGGCAGATTCTTTACCAGCTGAGCCTCAAAGGAAGCCCTAGGATAACTTGAGATAGGGTTTATGATTACTTGAGATAGGATTTATGTTTACTTTTATTAATGACCCTCAAGTTGTGTGTATCTTGTCCTTAATGATCATATGATGCTCTCTGTGTTGATCAGCAACTCACTGAAAAGCAATCAGAACACGAAGACAAACCTCTTGGGACTAGAGAAAGGGACTGAAACGTGAGTGTCATGATTTACCAAGTGCAGTCAGTAATATACATCTTCCTTGTGGATCTGTGGATCCTTCCCAGCTATTGCAACCATTAAAATCACCTATCAAAAACGTGGAGAAAACACATAAGCTGGACCTTTGAAATACCATGTTATAATTAAGGTTCAATATAGAACAAACAAAAAATTCTGTAGCATATTTAGTTAAATTGCTGTCTTCAAAATGTTACTGGGGAAAAAAGTGTCTGCAACATTAATAAATAAAATAACGAAGTTTTATGGTAACAAAGTGTTTACTGTATTGATTTACCCTTTTGGAACCCAGGGCTCTTTTTCTGTTTGGAGCTTAGAGCAAGGTTCTTTATGAAGAGGAAGGAAGTCACCTCTGGTTCTTCAGAGTCAGTTTTGAGTTAAGACTGTAACCCTGTGCTGGAGAGAGAGGCGGGACTACCAGGCAGGCAGCCCCTAGGCATCCAGTGACCGGGAGTGTGGTCACTGAGGACTGGGATCAGGGCTGACTGCTCAGCAGCATGGGCTCTGGAGCCAGGACCCTAATGAAAGCCTGGCAACTCTGTGCTGATTTGCGTGTGGTGTACACGTGTGACCATTTAGGTGCTAACTTTTTCAATGATACTTTAAAGTAACATTTCTGCAACTTTAGGCAGCCACAGCCACTGGCCCAGAAAGCTGAGGGCAAAATGGGCAAGCAAAGTGGAAATGCAGGCAAGGGGCCAGTAAAGGTCCTCTGGTGCTCAGAGCAAAGAGCAGAGTGGGATACCTACTTCTCTTAGTACCCAGATCATCAGTTCAGTTCAGTTCAGTCGCTCAGTCATATCCGACTCTTTGCGACCCCATGAATTGCAGCACGCCAGGCCTCCCTGTTCATCACCATCTCTCGGAGTTCACTCAGACTCATGTCCATCGAGTCCATGATGCCATCCAGCCATCTCATCCTCTGTTGTCCCCTTTTCCTCTGGCCCCCAATCCCTCCCAGCATCAGAGTCTTTTCCAGTGAGTCAGCTCTTCGCATGAGGTGG
>SJYV01004965.1:11837-31283 GCA_006410875.1 Neotragus pygmaeus
TCAATGGAAAAGACTCTGATGCTGGGAGGGATTGGGGGCAGGAGAAGAAGGGGACAACCGAGGATAACATGGCTGGATGGCCTCATGGACTCGATGGACGCGAGTCTGAGTGAACTCCTAGAGATGGTGATGAACAGGGAGGCCTGGTGTGCTGCAATTCATGGGGTCGCAAAGAGTCGGACACGACTGAGCGACTGAACTGAACTGAACTGTGGTCCTAGTGTGATTAGATTGACTAGTTTTCTGTGAGTACGGTTTCAGTGTGTCTGCCCTCTGATGCCCTCTTGCAACACCTACCATCTTACTTGGGTTTCTCTTACCTTGGGCGTGGGGTATCTCTTCACGGCTGCTGCAGCAAAGCACAGCTGCTGCTCCTTACCTTGGACGAGGGGTATCTCCTTACCGCTATCATTCCTGACCTTCAATGTGGGATAGCGCCTCTAGGCCCTCCTGCGCCTGCGCAGGCCACCTCCTAATTTTCTTGAAAAGATTTCTAGTCTTTCCCATTCCATTGTTTTTCTGTATTTCTTTGCATTGATCTCTGGGAAAAGCTTTCTTATCTCTTCCTGCTATTCTTTGGAACTCTGCATTCAAATATGTATATCTTTCCTTTTCTCCTTTGCCTTTAGCTTCTCCTTTTTTCTCAGCTATTTGTAAGGCCTTCTCAGACAACCATTTTGCCTTTTTGCAATTCGTTTTCTTGATGGTCTTGATCACTGTCTGCTGTCCAACATCACGAACCTCTGCCCATAGTTCTTCAGGCACTCACTCTATCATCTATTTGTTGCTTCCACTATATAATCCCAAGGCATTTGATTTAGGTATACCTGAATGGTCTAGTGGTTTTCTCTACTTTCTGCAATTTAAGTCTAAATTTTGCAATAAGGAGTTCATGATCTGAGCCACAGTCAGCTCCTGGTCNCTGTTCATGGGGTTCTCAAGGCAAGAATACTGAAGTGGTTTGCCATTCCCTTCTCCAGTGGACCACATTCTGTCAGACCTCTCCACCATGACCCGCCCGTCTTGGGTTGCCCCGCGGGCATGGCTTGGTTTCATTGAGTTAGACAAGGCTGTGGTCCTAGTGTGATTAGATTGACTAGTTTTCTGTGAGTACAGTTTCAGTGTGTCTGCCCTCTGATGCCCTCTTGCAACACCTACCATCTTACTTGGGTTTCTCTTACCTTGGGCGTGGGGTATCTCTTCACGGCTGCTCCAGCAAAGCACAGCTGCTGCTCCTTACCTTGGAGGAGGGATATCTCCTTACCGCCGGCCTTCCTGACCTTCAATGTGGGATAGCTCCTCTAGGCCCTCCTGCGCGCAGCCACCGCTCCTTGGGTTGCTCCTCCCGGCCGCCGTCCCTGGCTTTGGGTGCGAGGTGGCTTCTCCCAGCTGCCCCTGGCCTCAGACACGGGGTATCTCTTCTCGGCCACCGCCCCTGACCTCAGACGCGGGGTGTCTCCTCCCGGCCGCCACTGACCTCGGACGTGGGGTAGCTCCTCTCTGCCACCGCCCCGGCCTCGGACTCGGGGTAGCTCGTTCCAGCTGCTGCCCCTGACCTCGAACTTGGGTAGCTCCATTCAGCTGTTCCTGCGCCATGGCAGCCTGGCACTCTCGCCACTGCCTCTGACCTCAGACGTGGGGTAACTCCTCTCGGCCGCGCTTAGTGCCACGGTTAGTCCACCAGGTCACAGCACAGGGCTAGCTAATTCTAATGCCTCAGCTCTTAAACATGACTCACATTGGTCTCAAAATATTGATGGCAAAGGAGGAAATTGACACAGTATCACAAGCAGAGAGAATCCTTGTATCCATGAAAAATGGGAAGATGGACTGTCTCCCTTGCCCCATGTCCTGTATGACCTGTAGCAGCTCCTTTCTCTTCCACCTGATGCTCCTCATTGGGGTTCTAGTGACTCCCCACTCCCTTTGTCCTTTCACACGGGGGAGCAAATGCTCCCCTCCCTCCATGGTCCCCTATGGCTTCCCTGCACTCTGTCCACACCTTTGAGCATTGTCTCTTTATTAAACTCTCCCGTGTTTATCTGTTTATTGCCAGTCCCCTACCTGATTCACGTTTAAAACATTGCATTAAAAATAGAAAACTATATTACATCTATATTCTGACAGTCAAGAAATTTCATATGGGGAATCTGGAGAAGGGAACGGCAGTCCACTCCAGTATTCTCGCCTGGATAATCCCATGGACAGAGGAGGCTGGTGGGCTACAGTCTGTGGGATCTCGAAGAATCAGACATGACCGAGCAACTAACTCTACTACAGTAAAGTCTTCCCTCCATTCATTTAATCCTCCCTTCCACAGTCTGCCTTTCCCTCTCAGATTCCTTATACTCCAGACTTCACACTCACACCTTTCTGCTCATGATGATGTTCCTCCATTCCCTGCTCGCTCCCACCATGATATACCACCTCTACCCCTTACCGCTAGAACTGCCCATAGAACCATCTACATGAACTAATTTTGTTCACATTTCTGTCAGCTTTAGAGTGCTACCTTAGTGGGGATTATATTCTTTCAGTATTGATTTCATTTCCCCCTACTACCAAATGATAATGATTCTATCCTTTAAATTCCAAATGAAATTTTACTTCATTTATAAAGACTTTATTACAGAAATAGTTTCTATAAAACATTAGATTCTTTCACAAAAATTTCAACACAATCAGATAATCTTCTCCAGCAATTCATGCATGTTCCAAATTTGTACACTTGAATGAGTTCTAAATGTGAATTCAAATATGTCCATTTACCTGTATAATGTCATACACCATTATGTGAGTTCAGATATGTCAAATATTTGAATTATGGACATAAATATGCCCTATACCATTATCTGTTCTTAGGATTGCAGTGTGTTTTTCACGTGGCACACTCACTGGCAATGGGTGCTTAGTATGTGTTTAAGAGAAAAATACATAGTTCAGGTTTCATTTCTCTCTCCCATCTCTCTTACTCTCTCTCTTTCTCTCTCTCCCTCTCCTTCTCCCTCTCTTCCTCCCTTCCCTCCCCACCCTCCTGTGCCATTCTCTTATTAAAAGTGAGTCCCTAAAAACTTGCCCTCATAGGTTCAGTTTTCAATAAATAGGTCATTCAAATTCTTATTCTGTGTGTGAATTCAGCATGGAATGTGTAGTAACAAGAAAGAGAAATATACAGACTCTCCGTGCTTAGCATGGCAATGTATTGTGTGGCTTGGGTAGGTATGTCTGGGAGTATCATATGGCAGTTACTCAACCCAGACACAGAAGAGCTTTGTATGGCATCCCTCACTGTCTAGCCCCCAGTAACAGACCTTCAACTGAGCTGGCTCACATCAACTGTGAGAAGTTTCAGTTTAGTTCCTGAAATATTTTTTCAACTGCAAAATATTCTTTTTTTTTTTCTTTCAAAAAAAAGTCAATTACTCCTTTATCCTCATCTCCAGTCCTACATCATTTTTTCCCTCATGGAATGCAAGTTTACACCATGAATTTAATGATTCAGCTGCCCTGGTTCTCACAACACATGAGAGTAGATGCAGTACTTGCTTATAAATATATTTTCATGTCATAATTAGCTACTGTTAATTGTTAACAAATGCCTCAGCAACCTGTGAAGGAGGCAATATTATTATGCCTCATTTCATAAGTGTTACTAACAAGACTTAGTATGTTGAAAAAATTTGCCTAAGTTCACACAGTTAATATCTGGGGGTTTTCAATTTAAACTCAGTTCAGTTCAGTCGCTCAGTCGTGTCTGACTCCTTGCTACCCCATGAATCGCATCATGCCAGGCCTCCCTGTCCATCACCAACTCCTGGAGTTCACTCAGACTCGTGTCCATCAAGTTGGTGATGCCATCCAGCCATCTCATCCTCTTTCATCCCCTTCTCCTCCTGCCCCCAATCCCTCCCAGCATCAAAGTCTTTTCCACTGAGTCAACTCTGCACATGAGGTGGCCAAAGTACTGGAGTTTCAGCTTCAGCATCATTCCTTCCAAAGAAATCCCAGGGCTGATCTCCTTCAGAATGGACTGGTTGGATCTCCTTGTAGTCCAAGGGACTCTCAAGAGTCTTCTCCAACACCACAGTTCAAAAGCATCAATTCTTCGGTGCTCAGCCTTCTTCACTGTCCAACTCTCACATCCATACATGACCACAGGAAAAACCATAGCCTTGACNAGTCCAAGGGACTCTCAAGAGTCTTCTCCAACACCACAGTTCAAAAGCATCAATTCTTCGGTGCTCAGCCTTCTTCACTGTCCAACTCTCACATCCATACATGACCACAGGAAAAACCATAGCCTTGACCAGACGGACCTTACTTGACAAAGTAGAATTTAAACTCAGGGCTATCTAAATACCCAAGTTCTTTACCACCATGATATACTAGCATGCTAGCATAGACCAGTGTTGGCTTTTTTAATGAAATGCAAAGCCAAGACAGTTCATTCCAAAAGTGCTCTTAAAACTCTTATTATTCTAAGAAAGTCACCAAGAAAGTCATACCACATAGCAATGGAGTGGATTTATGAGCCAAGGACAGTACTTGTATCACTTCATGACAAAGATAAGCAGAAAATTCTTAGAATACTTTGTAGGCCTTTAGCCAGAAATAGCAAATCTCCCCTGTCTGCTTCATATCCGAAGAAGTGAGAGAGTGGCACTGCCTTTGGATCATGTACCCCAGAAGATTTTCAGTAATAAGGATTTTCCATGATGGAGTCAATTTCAAACAATATCAGATATTTAACCAAACATCTCACTTGTCAAGCTTGGTTGAAGAGTTCTGTCAAGTTAAACTGGTCTGGGTGATGGACAAAGTCATCAAAGCCAGTGGGACCAGTCACTTGGAAATGACATTGGCTGGAAGGCTGCACACGAGCAAAGGCCACGACACGTGTGACTCTTTGGATCACTGACCAGCCCTTATGAGTTTTCTCTTCAAAGAACACAGCCACAGCCACGAGTAAAAGGACCAAAACACAACAGCCACCCCAGAATGGAAGTTTCCCTCAGACTTGGCTTCCTAACACCAGGGAACAAGAACCAGATCTCATCTATCTCAGGTCACTCCAGAAAAAAGGTTTTTTTTTTACAACTTGTGAGTTTCTTTCCTTTGCTTAGAGATGTGAGAGCACTATACTCAGATGCGATGTGGTTAATCCCCCCAGGCACTTCCCATTTTGCACAAAGGTGGCTATGGATTCCTCTAAAATATCAGTTGGAATCATTTCACCATGTGCTTTATCATGACAACTTGGGGGAATGGCAAAAATAGCTATCAGGTGGTCCTNATATTCAGAGGCGATGTGGTTAATCCCCCCAGGCACTTCCCATTTTGCACAAAGGTGGCAATGGATTCCTCTAAAATATCAGTTGGAATCATTTCACCATGTGCTTTATCATGACAACTTGGGGGAATGGCAAAAATAGCTATCAGGTGGTCCTAAATCTTTACCCTAGCTGTTTATAAGTCAGCTATTTTAACTTTCACTAAATAAAAAATTAAACCATGAAAAATACTTGGAAGAGACCAGTCACTATTACTCTCTTCCTGATAATTTATGTAATCCTATGCATCCATTGTACATGAATGATGGTGCTCTGGATGAAGACATCCAGATTGTGTGATGGAGCAAGGAGGCCATCCCCACTCCACTCCCTGATAGCACCAGATAGCTGTCAGAATGTATATGTGTTCTTCCTCCACCTACATTAGTGATGTGCACAAATCACAGTTGTAATATTTCTTTACTTCTTACTCATCCTGAAGACCCACCTCAGGTGTTGCCACCTCCCAGAACCCTTTGCTGATGTTCCCCTGTGTGAACAACCTGTGTACATTGTACCTTAAGAGTTTCTCATCATTAATCAGATAGCAAGCTATGCATAGGTCTTTGCTTAGTCATCTGGGACTGAACCATAAACTCCTTGAGAATTATGTCTTTGTTCTAATTATCACCTATACCTAGAACAGTGTCTGATGCAAAAAATTCAGTAACTATAGAATGAATTAATAATGCATGAATGACTCTTAGGCCAGTGTTTCCATTGGTTGACATTGCAGAAAACCTCCTTACTCAGGTCAGTTAATAATTAACCTTCTAAAGACTGACACAGAACTTCAGGAATGTGTGTTCTTGAAGGGTTAGAAAAATGTCAAGCTGGGTATAACTGTTTATCTATTAAATCATATTTCCCTCCCTTAATTTTCTTTATATGTCTCTTGTAGCAATAAACAGGGTCTCTCTTCTTACTGTGACGTGAACACAGCCTAGAACCACAAACTCCACACATTCCTCTTACTGAGACAACTGTACATGTTTTCCAAATGGGAAAAAAAAAAAATAGAGGCAAGATGTAGAAGTCATCAGCAGTTTTTCTAAGGTCCCAAAAATCCCTGGAGAAATTAACATTTGCAAAATCACTTTGAACTCTGGCGTTCAACAGCTCTTTCAAAGTCCCATACAATGAAAAGTTCCAGTCCCATAAAAGCAGAAGTACCTTTCTGGGCTCATTTCATATCAGAACGCAATAAGGTTCATAAATGTCTCTGTGAAGTTTTAGTGTAATAAAGTTCAGCCATAAAACATTTAATATGCGACAGGTTTCTCAACCCACTGAAGCACCGACTGTGTTTAACAGGGCTCCCTTCACAGCATACTTCATCAGCAATAAGAAGAAACATAAAACAGAGGAAGAAAAATCTATAAATATCTGAAAAACAACCATCAAAGGCTTTTTACTCTTTTACAGATTAGGCTGAGGCAAGCTGACTTTCACCATCACTCCACCCAGAGTACTTTCATAGAAAGCATGTTACTTCTGTCCCCAAGGAGCATGTAAAATCCAATTTTTATTTGGATTTGTCATTCAGCAAGTGGTAGATACTCTTCAGGAGCTTCAGCAGTAGCTTTCCCTACAAAATAACTTTTTTTTTTCCTTTGGGAACCAGAGAAACAGGTTTTTTCCACCTCTCCCCACCTGTCTGTATACCTCCCCTTCAACTCAGACCCAGTCCACCACTGAGCCACTGCACCCTGGCTGGAGCAATTACATTAGCAAAGGTCAGTGTATGATTCCAGTTCGTAAGTTGGGCCTGCAGGCTCAAGGGTATCTCTTTCCTAGAAATGACTACATTGGTCACCGAGAGGATTCCCTGTTTATTCATGCTTTTCCCAGACTAACAGAACTGTATCCACAGGGCTTAAAGGAAAACTCCGGAATTACACCCGAATTGCACTTTCTCTCTTCATTCAGCTTTCTCCTGAAATGTCTTCACCATGTACAGCCATTTCCTGACCACCCTGATTAAAATTGCCCCCCAGTTTCTATATATCCTCTTCCCATATTTTATCTTTTTTATAAAGATATCACCCCTTGTCATAGCTGTGTGTCTCTCTTCACTGGGATGTAAGCCTACTGAGGGCAGGGACTTTGTTTTACCCACATGTTGTTGTGTTCTCAGGGGTTAAAATTATTAACATTTCTAATACCTGACTGATGCTTAAGACATACCCATAGACTTTGAAACACAACATACAGTCACAAGCCTCTCTGTGGCTGTTCACATTGGTCCCTCTGCCCATGATGTCCTACTCTCTGAAGAGGGTCTTGTCCTTAAACACCCAGTGCCAGTTTCACCTTCTCTCTGGAGCTGCTTCAGCCTTCACAAGGCAGAATCAATCCTCTTTTCCTCTATGTTTCAAGTCCAAACTAGATTCCCTCCTTCCCCATTTGCCCCCTCTGTGTTTTAGACATGGCCAGGCAGTCACACACAGATGTTGATTGTCTGAGGTTCAGTTCACTTCGGTCACTCAGTCATGTCTGACTCTCTGTGACCCTGTGGACTGCAGTGTGCTGGGCTTCCCTGTCCATCACCAACTCCCAGGGCTTACTCAAACTCATGTCCACTGAGTTGGTGATGCCATTCAACCATCTCATCCTCTGTCGTCCCCTTCTCTTCCCACCTTCAGTCATTCTCAACATCAGGATCTTTTCAGATGAATCAGTTATTCACGTCAGGTGGCCAAAGTATTGGAGTTTCAGCTTCAGCATCAGTCCTTTCAATGAATATTCAGGACTGATTTCCTTTAGGATGAACTAGTTGGATCTCTTTGCTGTCCAAGGGATTCTGATTGTCTGAGGAACCTAGGATATTTCTGGGGGAAAAGTAATTAAACATTCATAATTTCGTTAGAATTATATTCTAATAAATGTGTTTTAAATATTTGTTTTGAAAAATGAATTTTCTTCAGTGACATCTGTCAGTCTTCCCATCCATGAGCCTCAGTATTTTACTCCTTACACTACATTTCCCAAGAAAGGAGTTGTTTATTGAATGGACAGTGAGAAAAACGAGTTTTGCTTTTCAGGGGCTTCTGCAAGCAAGTGCCATCACTGAGGTTAGACTAAGAAATCCAGATCTCAGTTGACCAAAAAATTAAATAAGTGTTAATAAATAAAGGAAAAGAGGGAAATCAAAGAATTCCTTAGGAACAGAGTGAGGTCAGCAGCAATTTCAGGGCCACAAGAGGACTCTGAAGTAGACGGCCTTGATCTACTGCTCATTCTAGCCCTGTCCCTCCACTGTGGAAACAAGCATCCCTCCACTGTGGAAACAAGCTGGTCCCACAAAAGCCGTGGAAACTGGTCTGAGAATTTGCTACATCATGTGGGTATGAGATGGAAAAACTCACTCCTAAGTAATGGCAACTAGTAGTTAAATCATGTTGTCACTTAGTTTGATATGGAGCTTTTTTCATAAAGAAGAAAACATCAAAGGAAGAGAGTTTTTTGGGTTTTTGTTTTTTTTTTTTTTTTTTTTTTGTCTGCACTATTTGAAAGCCAATGGAGCTCAACATTATCCAAGAGGTTAGGAAATCAAATCTCTATTGCATGACATCTACACATCATGGCTCATTCTTTTCATCACTGACACCCCCTTCCCTGTCATTAAACTGTCAATACTCATTAAATCTCAAATCAGAACAGATTGTGCATCGAGCAGAAGTGGACTTACAAAACAAAAAATGAAGTTTGAAATCAGAACTATCCCATATAATATAGGAAGACAGGTACCCTACCAATAAAAGAATGATTTTATAACCGGCTCTGCTGGGGAATATGAGGAACAGGATTAATGCTTTACCGCACATCTATCTCCACATTCATTAAAGAGGTGATACACTAGTTTCTAAATATTCAAGCAGACATAAACTAAATAAAATAACGAGATTTTAGAATTAGAAGGGATATTAACTCAGCCATCCTTCCAACTAGAGCTTTCATCTTCCTTCTGAGTGAATACCCAGCTTCTTCTTAAACATCTGCAGTAGAGCTACCCTTTGTTAATTTATCTTCAAACATCTTCTGACATGCCCTGAGGACATTTCATAGCTGATGTTCTGAATCTGCAATGACATATACTGTTGAAAAAAAAATGATGGAAAGAAGGAAATTTTAAAAGTCTGATTTCAAATGTTTCTTGAACAGAGAAGCAGGCAGTGAGACTGAATGGTACACAGCACTTGACAAGCTGTGCAAGAAGCTGGAATCGGGATGAACATACACAGTGCCCCCTGCTCTGTCTCATAATCAGAAGGAGAATTCATAGGGGTTAATGCAATCTGTGTTAACGTTCTCAGAGGAGGAAAGGAATAACTTTCCCCCTGTTTTTCAAGCTATTTACCTTCATGTCCACTGGAACCTTTTAAATAACATTGCTTGAAAATCCAGTCTGAAAGCTTTCCTTGGCTCCAAGAATCGTTAAAGAATTTATAAGCTGTTTTCTCTCTTATCCCAGGAGCTCCTGCCAGGGGAAGCAAAATCCAGACATTTGCAACTCAACACCAGTGAGTGCCTGGCTAATCTGATCAGTGAGGAGGCAGCAGTCACAGCCACCTCTGACATAGGAACTCTGACAGGCGTCGATATTCCGCTCTAGCCATTGCGACTTCAGGCACTCACCCAACCCTTTTCCATCATGGTGGGGCTCTGGGCTTTAGAGACTTCCAGGCCCAGGTACCAATCCAGACAAAGCTGACTTCTCGTGCCTGCCAGGACCTCTCTGGAAAGCCCTGGAGTACAGACTGTCTTGGGAGGTTTCTGATATTTCCTGCCAGTGACGTCCAAGTGATGATGGCAATGGCGTGCAATGTCCACCTGAGGCCCTCAGGGTAGTATATATATAACCTTGTTGATGCAGTTCAAACAAATGTCCCAGTTTAATCATCTACTGCTAGTGGTGGCATTTGGGATCTCATAAATCCTGTCGGGGGATGGGGGCTTTTTCTGCATGAACTCCTCAGAGTGTTTCCAACAACAGAACTTCAGCCAGGTCAATGCAAAGCCAAAGAATTCTCTTTAGTCACCTGCTTGTGATGGCAAACCTGAGGAATCCCAAGTTTCAGGCAATGCTCAGTTGGTACAATTACAACAGCAGTGCAGGCAGTCATTTGTGCTTGAGGGTCATCCTACTCCCCACCCTTCTGACCCTCAGAGAGGGAAGGGTTTTTCAGTGAGGGCAGNATGGCAAACCTGAGGAATCCCAAGTTTCAGGCAATGCTCAGTTGGTACAATTACAACAGCAGTGCAGGCAGTCATTTGTGCTTGAGGGTCATCCTACTCCCCACCCTTCTGACCCTCAGAGAGGGAAGGGTTTTTCAGTGAGGGCAGAAAGGGCACAGACCACAATGGATACAGGCCTACAATCTTTTAGGTTCTTGTATTCCTTTTATATTTTTAATTTTTCTTTTTTCTTTTCTTCACCTAAAGTTTGTCTAAGAATTCGTGTGTAAAGTAAGGACTTCTTGAAAGCTTAGAAATTAAAATAAGGCAGTATTCTCTACTCCTCTCCCTGACAAAAAATAAAAGCATGTGCATTAACGTATGTATACACATGTACACACACACACAATTTATTGGCTTGCATCAGCTCTCTGATTTTCACCAGCCCTTTGCCTGATTTGTAGTCTTCATGAGGAGGCAAAAGATTAGATTCCTCAGCTGTAAGAACAACAATCCAGCCACAAGATTGTTAAACCAATTTATTTTATTTAGTATTAAGGAAGAAGTGGTTAAAATGGCTCATTTAGTTATTTCACTAACACACAGTCAAGAGCTTACAGGGGGCTGGGCATGTTTCAAAGAAAAGTATCTAAATCCTTCTCAAGGACTAACACCCCATCTTTGTTGTAATGCACTGTAGCTGTTATGATATAAATGTCCAATACCATAAAGACCATCAGGTCCCCAAACCTTGGTCATTTACTATTATGGGCTATTCTCTACCTGCTTCATGTATATTCATCTTGTCAAAGAAATTGCACAGCTGGGCTGAAAGTAGGAGCATTCTTCTGCTTTTCTATTTCTGGCAGTGAAATATGACAGTGACATATATTAGTATCATCCTCCATCAGCCATATTAGGGACTCAGTAAAGGAAAACCCCATTTTGAAGGTCACATGGCTCTCTGAGATGGATTAAATGCATTCCTAGCTAGAAGAGTGTGTTAACATGTAGAATCAGAACCAAGAGCTAAAAGAGAAATGAAAGTAGGTACTAAAGATGTAGTAGTCTAAATAGTTAGCTTATTGACACTTTTCTGTTACTATGATTATCCTAAAAAAGGGTCTTCATCCTCTGCCATGTTCATCAAAACTCATTTACTTTTCCTCCTGGACATACAGTAAACTGTATTTTCCAGCCTCCTTTGTAGTTCCGTGTGGCCATGTGATGGAATTTTAACCCATGGAGTGTTGGCAGAAGTGATGTGTACCATTTACAGACCCAGCTGATAAAACCCTCCCAGTTACAGTCCTCTACTTCTTTCCCGAGTCATCAGAAGAATAGAGAAGATTCTATGGATGTCAAAGAGATTGGCATCCAGAGACAGGAGAAACCTAGGTTCTTGAATTACAACTGGAATATTCTCTACCAAATACCAAAAACTTTCATGAATGAGAAATTATCTCCTGTTATTTTAAGTTTATTGTTTTAAAATTGGGGTTGTATGATATATCAGTTAGCCTACCCTAACTAACGCATCCAATGAAAGCAGATTTCTCTTCTCTGGTCAATGACATAAGCATATATACATTCTGGATGCAGCTCGGTTTGTATTGTTTTCTGTTTTCCAATGTTNTGGTGAATGCAGCCATGAAATTAAAAGACACTTGCTCCTTGGAATAAGAGTTATGACAAACCTAGACAGTATATTAAAAAGCAAAGATATTCCTTTGTCAACAAAGGTCTTCCTAGTCAAAGTGATGGTTTTTCCAATAGTCACGTATGGATGGAAGAGTTGGGCTATGAAGAAAGCTGAGTGCTAAAGAATTGATGCTTTTGAACCGTGGTGTTGGAGAAGACTCTTGAGAGTCCCTTGGACAGTGAGGAGATCCAACCTGTCCATCCTAAAGGAAATCAATCCTGAATATTTGTTGGAGGGACTGATGCTGAAGCTGAAATTCCAATACTTTGGCCACCTGATGTGAAGAACTGACTCGTTTGAAAAGACCCTGATGCTGGGAAAGATTGAAGGTGGGAGGAGAAGGGTATGACAGAGAATGAAATGGTTAGATGGCATCACTGACTCAATGGACATGAGCTTGAATAAGCTCTGGGAGTTGGTGATGGACAGGGAGGCCTGGCATGCTGCAGTCCATGGGGTCGCAAAAAGTCTGACACAACTGAGCAACTGAACTGAACTAACTGAACTGTGGAGATATACTAGTTTTGTGGAAGCAGTATGTTTTCTGGTTTATTGCTCAGATAGTCACATTATTAGTTTGCTCTATTTCAAAATGTTTGAGTGTCTAGAGGCTCATGCTTAAAATCTTTGTTGTCTACTTTTTCTCCCAGGATAATTTAATTAGCCCCAAGGCTCTAAACAGCATCTTTATGCTGATGACTACCAAATTTATATTCCAAAATAAACAGCCCTCCTGAATGCCCATCTCATATAGCCAACAACATTATTAGTATCTACATTGGTATATAAGAAACTATAGAGAATTCCCTGGTGGCCTAATGGTTAGGATTTTGAGCTTTCAAAGCCATGGCCTCAGTTCAATTCTTGGTTGGACAACTGAGATCCCACAAGCTACGCAGCGTGGCCAAACAAGGAGAGAGAGAGACTAAAATTCAATTTGAAAGAAAGTATTCAAGAAAAGAAGCATTATTTTATAAAAAAGAGAGACTAGCAAATTTTTTAATTTCATGTCTTAAAAAAATCTTGTATTTCCCTCCTCTGCAATTTGCTCTCTGCCTTCCTCTTTTCACATTAGTAAGTAGCACCATAAGCCAACAAGTAATTCAAAATCTGGGACTCCTCAGTTCTTCTGTACCCTATATATTTCAGGCAATGCTGTAGATCAGTGGTCCCCAACCTTTATCATGCCCTGACACACTGAAGGAAACTGAGGAGGCTGCTCAAGGCTGGAGATA
The DNA here is from genome assembly GCA_006410875.1 of Neotragus pygmaeus. Taxonomy (NCBI): domain Eukaryota; kingdom Metazoa; phylum Chordata; class Mammalia; order Artiodactyla; family Bovidae; genus Neotragus; species Neotragus pygmaeus. Next base: position 25,283 of record SJYV01004965.1, read on the forward strand.
ACCAGCCTGGGAGTTTGGGCTGCCCCAGGATCCCCAGCCACCCTTAAGACTGAGATGATCAGTATCATGGTGCTCCATTAACCTGTTTGCTGCCATCAGCTGAGAAACTCTGTTTTAGACCTGACATACAAAACACAACCTGAACTTAATCCCTTTCCCCCAATCTTCATTGTAACCATTATATTAATGCCTGCAGTTTGACTATCTCAGAAAGCTGAGGCTAGCCAGGAACCCCAAGCATCAGCACTCAGTGATTTCTTTGGTATATGGTTCATGGAGCTCTGATCCTTACCGTGAAGCTCCCAGGCTTAATTTTCTGGCACTCCTTGCAAAGTTGTAAGCCAACTTTTTGCTTAAATCAACTAATCAACACGATGGCCTCAGCTCAGCTGAGCAGCCACTTACCCAAAGAGGCCTTTCCTGACCACTCAAAACAAAGTATAAACTCAAGTCAATCCAATTCAATACCATGATTTTTTTTATTTATAGAATTTAACAATACCTACTATATACTCATTTATTTATTCATTGTCCGTCTCTCCCCAACTAGTTCCACAAAATTAAGACTCTTTTCTGTTGTGTTCATCATTTCTTCCCCAGTGTCTAGAACAGTGCCTATGAATCCTTGTAAAGCGAATTTGTACTAATAATTATCACCACTTATAGCAGCCGCCATATCCCCGATCCCACACCTAAGCTGGCAGACACAGGTGCCACAGGACTTGTCCTGCCTGCCGCCCATCCCCGTCCCTCCTTCAAGGGTCAGTGACTACCTGGGTGCCCAGCTGTGAGGGCAGGCAGCATCGGGGGTGCCGCAGCAGAGAACGGGAGCAACAGCAGCACTTCCCTGGGTCAGCGAGGGTCACAGCCAGGCAACCAGGCCTCACCCTGGAGTGGCTGCTAGGGCCATTTTTCTCTTCTTCCTCTGGGTTGTAGGCAGCTCAGGGAACGGTCCGCCGTGCAGGAGGAAGCCCCACTTTTTCTGAGGGTGCACCTACGCTCCTGCACCTGCCCACCCAGTGGCCGCTTTGCTTGGCTGGGCCTGCAGGAGGAAGGGTGCATAGGCAGTGTCTGTGGCTGGGGTGCCCCGGCTTTGAGTGCCGCCTCTGCTGAGCAGCATCTCTGAGGCTCTGAGTCTGGGCTGCCTATAAAAGTAGGGAAAACCACTAGACCATACAGGTATGACCTAAATCAAATCCTTTATGATTATCCAGTGGAAGTGAGAAATAGATTCAAGGGACTAGATCTGATACATAGAGTGCCTGATGAAGTATGGAGTGAGGTTCATGACAATGTACAGTAGACAGGGATCAAGACCATCCCCATGGAAAAGAAATGCAAACAAGCAAAATGGCTGTCTGGGGAGGCCTTACAAATAGCTGTGAAAAGAAGAGAAGCGAAAAGCAAAGGAGAAAAGGAAAGATATAAGCATCTGAATGCAGAGTTCCAAAGAATAGCAAGAAGAGATAAGAAAGCCTTCTTCAGCAATCAATGCAAAGAAATAGAGGAAAACAACAGAACGGGAAAGACTAGAGATCTCTTCAAGAAAATTAGAGATAGCAAGAGAACATTTCATGCAAAGATGGGCTGAATAAAGGACAGAAATGTATGGACCTAAAAGAAGCAGAAGACATTAAGAAGAGGTGGCAAGAATACACAGAACTGTTCAAAAAAAAATCTTCATGACCAAGATAATCACGAAGGTGTGATCACTCCCCTAGAGCCAGACATCCTGGAATAGAAAGTCAAGTAGGCCTTAGTGGAAGCTAGTGGAAGTGATGGAATTCCAGTTGAGCTATTTCAAATCCTGAAAGATGATGCTGTGAAAGTGCNAGGAACGGGAAAGACTAGAGATCTCTTCAAGAAAATTAGAGATACCAAGGGAACATTTCATGCAAAGATTGTTTATGTTAATGATTATTATTCTTTGGAATTTAATACATCAACTAAAATGCCAGAAAATGCTATTCTAAACCAATGGAACTTAAATTTTAAAAAAACCTTTGAAAGGAAAGAAAACTATAAACACAAATAAAATCAAACAGTCATAGAAACTTTATGGACAAATTTCTATCTGACGAAAAAAGATGATGCAGCTAACTGAAAGAATGCAAAGAAACATCATTACACAAAATTGCCTTGTCCGTATCTTATTTTTAACAGCTCCAAAAGTGTCCTTATGCCCCCTTACAGTCCATCTCTCCTTCTGCCCCCGTACCCAGGCAACTACTGATCTACATTCTGTCATTTTATGTTACTTTCCGTTTTCTAGGTTTCCATATATATGGAATCATATAGCATGTGTTTCTTTTTTGTTTAGTTTCTTTCTTGCAGCATAATGATTTTTAGATTCATCCATATTGTGTGTGTATTAGTGGTTTTTATTGCTAAATGACTAGTGCTAAGAACCTATATTTGCTAGTCCATTAGACAACCAATGGACATTTGGATTATTTCCAGTGGCTACTTCAAATAAAGTTGCCATAAACATTCATGTATAAGTCTTTGTGTAGACATGCAGTATTTATATGGGTGGTGTTTTGTTTTTTTTTTAACATCACTCTTGTTGTTCAGTCACCAAGTCATGTCCGAATCTTTGTGACCCCAAGGACTGCAGTGCACCAGGCTTCCCTGTCCTCCACTCAGGAGTTTGCTCAAGTTCATCTCCATTGAATCAGTGATACTGTCTAATCATCTTATCTNAGAGAAATATCAATAACCTCAGATATGTAGATGACACCACCCTTATGGCAGAAAGTGAAGAGGAACTAAGTATCATAAGGATTCTTTTCCCAAGCTGAATGGGAATCAGGGTAGCTTAGAGGTTAAGTGCTTATAAGATGATCTGAACGTCCTTGGATTCATATCCAACTTACACAATTTACCTGTGTGACTTTGGGTAAGTTACCCAATGTCTCTGAGCCTCAGTTTATACATCTTATAGTATTGCCATGCAGATTAAAAGAGTTCATATAAAGTTCGTAATTAGGGTCTGAAATGTTGAACATATGTTATCTTAAAAAAAAAAAAACAGCACAGAGAAAATTAACTACTATTGATTCACTTCTCTCTGTCATAGGTATTTGGGAAGATACAAATGTATTACATGCTTCAGAAATTTACAATAAAGATATAGTGGTAAGATATGCAATTAGAAGAGAAGAAAGGTTGAAAAAATAGAGAAGGAAGAAAAATGATAAGGATATAATAAATGGTTGATACTTAAAAGTAATTTCATTGAAAGTAGTCAATTTTATTAAAAGTATTAGGAAATGTAAGGAATGGAAGAATTTATAGGGTTCATATCATTATAGGGGCCTCCCTGGTAGCTCAATGGTAGAGAATCCCCTTACAGTGTAGGAGACACAGGAAACACAGGTTCAATCTCTGGGCCAGAAAGATCCCCTAGAGAAGAAAATGGCAACCCACTCCAGTATTCTTGCCTGGGAAATTCCATGGATAGAGGAGCCTGGCAGGCTATAGTCAATGGGGTCACAAGAGACAGACACAATTTAGCAACTAAACTAAATCATTATAGAGCAAAATATTGTGGGAGACCATGAGAGTGAGTCAACAGGTATAGAAATTTCCAAGAAGTAAATAAGATGAAATAAAATATTTGAGCATGAAAAAAATTGGTGATGGAAAAGACTTTAAAAATTTTGGTGGCAGTGGAATCACAAAGGAGTTTGTATATTATCCCATTAATGATGTGTCATTGAAAATTGTAAAATGAGGCAGGAGTAGGTGGTAGACGTACAACTGGAACATTTCTTTAATCTAGGCACTGAGCAAATCATAGTCTTATTGTTCTCACCTCAGTCCTATGAGACAGATTCCATTATGCACAGATAAATTTTAAAAAGCTCAAATAACTAAATCATTTGTTCTAGGTTTTAAGAAATAAGGTTTAGCTTTATGCAGGTGTCTGTCTGCACATCACATACAAATGTTTTCTACAATATTGCAAAATTATACTTTTAAAAATTATTTTAAAGACTATGAGCTGAGTAATTTGAAAAGGGAGAACCAACAGAAATGGAGGGGATAAAGATAACATTTTAAGATTTAAAGTATGAAGTGGTAAGTGCTTAAACTAGAGTAATATTGATGGGTATCACAGTATATAGTGGGAAGAGAACTAAATGGGGCATACAGANGCTGAGTAATTTGAAAAGGGAGAACCAACAGAAATGGAGGGGATAAAGATAACATTTTAAGATTTAAAGTATGAAGTGGTAAGTGCTTAAACTAGAGTAATATTGATGGGTATCACAGTATATAGTGGGAAGAGAACTAAATGGGGCATACAGAATCATAAATGCTAGTTGTGAGAATAGATGGCCTTTAGGGTTTATTTGCAAATAATGGTTTGATTTTTTTAAGCTGAAAAAGGAAGAACAAATTCGGCAATATTTTCAAAATTCCATCAACGATAGGGAAGAAACCACACATAAACAGTTACAATTCTCCATTAATAATTAATTTCTTACCAGGAAGAGTATTTCACAGATTACCATGTTTTATAATGTATATCATTGCATTTGATTGATACCAAAACCCTAAGGTAAAGATATTACTCTATCCATTTTATAGGAAAATAAATAGAGGTTTCTAAAGATTAAGTAATGACCAAAGACATAACAGAATCCAAGTTTCCTGACACAAGTATGGTCTTCCCACTTTTCAGGTTGCCTCTGTGCTGTGTGTGCTTAGAGTCTCAGTCATGTCCGACTCCTTGCAACCCTATGGACTGTAGCCCACCAGGCTCCTCCATCCACAGGGATTCCCCAGGCAGGAATACTGGAGTGGGTTGCCATGCCCTGCTTCAGATCAAGTTGCCTCTACTAATTAACAAATTGCCCTGCTGCTTACCTTGTGGTGTTACAGAATCTAATGACTTAACATCTGGAAAACTGAATTCATCCAGACATATCCAATCTCCTTAAAGTCTCTGCTGAACACTTATTAACCTACTTCTCCTTGTGGTAACAGTTATTTGTAATATATACTCTACAGTTCTTGTCAAAGAATTACAATATTTGTCTTATTCTTCTTGTCCAAAGAAGACTCAGACTGACTCTACCAATTAAATCTAGAACATCTATTGTGTTTTCCAGGACATAATGGAGTCCATCTGACTGGACCTCTTCAAAATAAAATTTGAGAATGGAAATCTAAATGTCTCCCATTGAAGACTATAGAAAATTAAATTAGGAAAATATATTTTTATCTTTCCGTTCCTTGTATCAAATGCAGTGCCAACCTAAGTCCTTAAAATCCACGAATTTGTTGAACTAGGGATATACTGTCATCTTATGTGCCCAGTGAGTGAAAGTCGCTCAGTCGTGTCTGACTCTTTGTGACCCCATAGACTATACAGTCCATGGAATTCTACAGGCCAGAATACTGAAGTGGGCAGCCTTTCCCTTCCCCAGGGGATCTTCCCAACCCAGGGGTTAAACCCAGGTCTCTCACATTGCAGGCGGATCTTTATCAGCTGCCCAGATCTTGCAATAAGCATCATTATTCTTGGGCCCGTCTTTGGCTGCCATCTTGTCCAGTATTAGCTTTGAAAAGTCAATTATAGATGTCAGTGCCCTTTATCGGTATTTTGTTTGTTGCAATAAATATTAATTTAACCATCTTCAGCTAGTTGTTGGCTATCTTGTTCACATAAGCATAGTGTTCCATTTTACAAAATCTTACTTTCAGATCATGTCCCAGTAAGATGTCCCACTAGTCTCTGTAGACAACTGAAATTTTCCATTCCTACCATCCAGCATAGTTGTTCACATATTACCAATATAGTTTCAGTCTTAGTATTCTGATCAGAATCAAGAATACCTCCATTTTGGAAACAAAGAATACAAACCCCCTATTTAAGAAGGAAAAACTACAAATTCAGAACTATGAGTATCTCAAGAGGAACAGAATCAGTTTTAACTAAAAAAAAAAAAAAATATATATATATATATATATATATATATATATGAAACAG
>SJYV01004965.1:37163-151884 GCA_006410875.1 Neotragus pygmaeus
TTTGCCATGACGTGATGGACCGGATGCCATGATCTTAGTTTTCTGAATGTTGAACTTTAAGCCAACTTTTTCACTCTCCTCTTTCACTTTCATCAAGAGGCCCTTTATTTAGTTCGTCTTTCTGCCATAAGGGTCATCTGCATATCTGAAGTTATTCCAACACAATGAAACTATGAGCCACGCCACGTAGGGCCACCCAAGATGAACAGGTCATGGTGGAGAGTCAAAATGTGGTCCACTGGGAAGGGAATAGCAAACCACTTCAGTATTCTTGCCTTGAGAACCCCATGAACAGTATGAAAAGGCAAAAAGATAGGATACTGAAAGATTAACTCCCCAGGACAGTAGGTGCCCAATATGCTACTGGAGATCAGTGGGGAAATAACTCCAGAAAGAATGAAGAGATGGAGCCAAAGCATAAACAATACCCAGTTGTGGGTGTGACTGGTGATGATGGTCTGATGCTGTAAAGAGCAATATTGCATAGGAACCTGGAATGTTAGGTCCATGAATGAAGGCAAATTGGAAGTGGTCAAACAGGAGATGGCAAGAGTGAACATCAACATTTTAGGAATCAGCGAACTAAAATGTAATGGTATCTCCCTGTTTTAATTTGCATTTTCCTGATGGCATATGATGTGGAAATCTTTTCACAGGCTTACTTGCTATATAATCATCTTGGGTGAAGTGTCTATTAAAGCACTGACCTATTTTTAAAATTGGGTTGTTCATTTTCCTGTGTTGACATTCAAGAGTTTTTTTGTATCTGATGTCTTTTTTTTTAATTGAAGGCTAATTGCTTTACAATAGTGTGTTGGTTTCTGCCATATATCAGCATGAATCAGTTATAGGTGTATATATATCCTCTCCCTCTTGAACCTCCTGCCCCTCTTCCCCTCATCCCCCCCTTCTAGGTTGTCTCAGACCCCTAGTTTGAGTTCCATGAGTCACACAGCAGATCCCCACTGGCTGTCCACTTCACGTATGGTATCGAATACGCTTCCATGCTGCTCTCTCCATTTGCCCCATCCTCTTCTCCCTGCCTTCCCATGTCCGTAAGTCTGTTCTCTATGTCTGTGTCTCCATTTTGGCTCTGCAAACAGATTCCTCAGTACTATCTTTCTGGATTCCATTTTTGTGTGTTAATATACAGTGCTCATTTTTCTCTTTCTGACTTACTTCACTTTGCATAATAGGCTCTAGGTTCATCCACCTCATTAGCACTGACTCAAATGCATTCCTTCTTATAGCTGAGTAATATTTCATTGTATATATGTGCCATGGCTTCTTTATCCATTCTGTCAATGGACGTCTAGCTTGCTTCCATCTCCTAGCTATTGTCAATAGTGCTGCAGTGAATACTGGGTTACTTATGTCTTTCAGTTATGGTTTTCTAAGGGTATATGCCCAGTAGTGGGATTGTTGAGTCATATAGTAGTTTTATTCCTAGTTTTTTAAGGACTCTCTATACTGTCTTCCATAGTGGCTTTATCAATTTACATTTTCACCAACAGTGCAAGAGAATTCCCTTTTCTCTACATCCTCTCCAGCATTTATTATTTGTAGATTTTTTTGACGATGGCCCTTTTGACTGATGTGAGGTGATATCTCATTGTAGTTTTGATTTGCATTTCTCTAATAATGAGTGATGTTGAACATCTTTTCNTGAAAATACTAGGAAGACCTAAGATTCAAGATATATATCCTTGAGCTGGATAGATATTCCTTGTTAAAAGGTTATCAAATAAAATAATTATTTTTAATAAAAATTTAAGAAGTTATTTTATTTTTATTATTTGTAAATGCTCATATTTTTCAAATTTTGCTTAAAATCTATAGGTCATTAATAAATAGTTAAGTGATTCGGAGATGCTGACTATTTGGAAAGCACTAAAGTATTCCAATGTTGGTGGCTGTTGAGGAAATAAAAGAGATTAATCTGAGATGTTTTAGAGAGTAAAAGAATGTGAAATACAATATTCTTCAATCAAAAAGGAATGTCAGGTCAGTCATACCACTTGACTGGTGACTGTCTCGAGTTTGAGTACCTGGGTTTGCAGATGTTCGGTAAGGGTATGATTTCCTGTTACTCCACATAATGGATGACCCCAGACTGGATCTACTAGGGTGCACATTACTCTTTAATCTGAGCAAACACAGATGAGCCCTTTGGTGCTGCTTAAGCCCCATAAACATTCTTAATGCCAAATTGAACTCAGCTAAGTTCAGGTGGCTAAAATTGTGCTTTTGTTATGAAAGCAGTAGCCAGAAAATGCAAACTCTTTGAGTCACCTAGCCCAGCTATTTCCTTCAGAATCCAAGCCTGAGCCACGCATTTTTTTATTTTGTCTTTTCAGACTAGGTAGCGCTCCCTTGTTGCAGACTCTTGGAGAACTGCAGGCAGCTGGGGGCATAGCCCACTTTTGAAGGGGAGTCCTCAGACCAGATTTAAAACTGATTGCTGGACTTATGTAAGTGAGGGCACTGGCAGAGCCCAGCATGAATGGAGTAGGAGGCATTTAGGAAAAGAGGCACAAACAGCAAAATAAGAGGAAGCCATGGAAGAAACCAGAAGCAGCAGCAACTGGAGCCAAACAGAAGATTGGTTTCTGACAGAATTTATAGGTGTCTTTTGAAAAAAGAAAGAAAAGAGCAAAAGCAATTTCTTCATTTGTCTTGGCTGAGTCACATGTCAGTCACATGGGATCAATCCAACCGTGGATGTTGATTGTTTCCTTTCCTTCATGTCTGCTAGTGTATTCTTCTGCTCAGCCTAGGGCCCTTCCCTGATTGTGTCTGTTTACTAACGCACAGAAGAAATGAATGTCTCTGTTCTCAGGTTCTCCTTGAAGGATTGTGAAGAGAGCTGACTCAGGGAAGAAGAATCACCTCACCTTAATAGCTTCCCTGCCAGCTCCATGCCACACCACAGGGCCTCAGATGCAGTACTGTGCGTTGTGCTATAAAAGAAGTTCCAGTCCTCCTCAAAAGCCTTCATTATTATAATCAACTAGCCCCTTTTCAGTGGCTAAGTAGATATTTAATATTTAAAATAATTTTCCCCTGTTTTAAGGTTGTAAGAATGCTATAGGGGCCCACTGGTTTCCAGGTTTCCGGCATATAGCACCAAAGGGAAGGATCTGATCTTTCATGCTTATCATTAAACAAATCCCTCCCTGTGGTATCTTCTTTCCTAGAAATCTCTAAAAACAAGCTACCATAATAAAGACTATGTGGTTGTGACAGAAGGTTGGTGTTTTTTCACATCTCTTTACTCTCAGCAATATCATCTTTCACTTTTGTGCAACATAGAATAACAGGTGGCAGATAGTTTGATGGGAGAGCCAGAAAATCTGGTGAGTTTTTTCACAACATGGGTCTTTTGATTTTACTAAAAAAAGAAAAAAAAATGTCATCACTAAGTATTCAGCATGAATGTGCTCTAAGATCTAAGGTAGCTATGAAAGATTCTGATTCTGTATTCTCCAGCAACTAGGTCAAAGGGTTGGCTTTGAAGCAGAAATACTGGCAGGAAGTTGCCAAGGTTGATTTTTGAAGTCGAAAAGTTCACAGTGTCATTTGAGGATTTTTCAAGATAAAAATGCAGAAATGTGAGAGAAAAATCGACCCTTTCAAACCGGCCAGTGGAGGGAGTGTTTTCACACCTGCCTTCTTTGAGAAAGCATTTCTTAAGCATGCTCAGAGAGAGCATAGGAGCTTTTGCACTATGCATCTCTTCCATCTGGCTATTCCTAAGTTGTATCCTTTCTAATGAACCAATAATACTTAGTAAACCATTCTTGAGTCTGTGAGCCATTCTACCAAGTTATCAAACCCAAAGAAGGGGGCATGTGAACTCCCAGTTCACAGTTGGTTGATCAGAAGTACAGGAGACTGGCAACTTGCAGTTGGCATCTGAAGTGGTGACAGTCTTAATGGGACCGAGACCTTAACCCGTGGGATCTGCAGTTATTCTAATTATTGTCAGAATTGAATTGACTTGTAGGACAGTCAGTTGGTATCTGAAGAGGTGGAGAATAGATTGGTGTGGGAGAAAAATCCCACACCCTTGGTGTCAAAAGTGGTACTGGAAGCAGTTCAAGAACATACTGATTTGTACCTGGAAGTAATAATCAGGAAGGCTATCAGTGAGGTCATTCTTCAAGAATGAATTGATTTGTGGCAACAGGAAAGGGACCAAGTTTAGAGAGACATGAAGGTTTTGGGGAGCTTGTCCCATGGGAGGAAGAGTGAGTAGGGTGGATTAGGACTGCATGCCATGGGAACCCGCTGGGGAGAGGCAGGTAAAAAATCTGAGAAGGAATCAGGGACTTGAGCAAGACAGACTTTAAATGTCACCGAAGAGAGCATACAGTACTAGAGGAATAACACGAAATCTGAGAGTCAGAAAACTCTTCCTGGCTGGCCACGTGGAATAATTGGAGAGGGACTTATTTAGGAAACCACTATGCTAGTCCAGGTCCCAATTTTTGCTTTTAATGGTAAGGGCTTGAACTAAGGTAGTAGTCATAGGATTGCCATGAGGAGATAGCTCAGGAATTATTAATGAGTCAGAATTGATCGTGCCTTTGTAGCTGGAAGGACGTGGGAGTAAAGGGGAAAAAGAAGTCCGGGATGGTTCATTTCAGACTCAAGTGCCAGCAAATGGTACCATGCCTGGAGAGAGGGAATATGAGAAATGTGTGTTCTGAGAGGCTGTGAGCATGAGTTGCATATATCAGGTTTAATGCACTGGTGATACATTTAGGAGCAGAAGTTTCGGATCTGTACTAGAGATTCAGATCTGAAAGATACTCGAATATGAAGGCCTCTCAAGCTGATGAGATAGACCCAAGGGCTCAGGAGATGGCAGACAACCAGAATAACTTCAGATATTTAAACAGTGTGTGTGTGGGAGGGACAGGGAGTGATTTTCTCAGTCATTGAAAGAAGCTTGATCAGTGTCTCAGAACAAGTTCTGAGATGAAACAATGAGAACTCTGCTCTGAGTTTGTGGATGCCCACTCTCTGGCTGTGAGCATAAGGGATAGATGGATGGTCAGTGCACATGTTGAAACCACACATGCCCCCACAGTACACAAACCCCAAAGTAGATCATCAGGTATGTTTTTGAAACAGTCGTGCCCATTCTCCCATGCCCCATTTTCTTGCTGGGATGTCCCATGGACGTTTGACATTCTTTTTTGTTTGCTTAGGCTTCCCAGGCCCATCAGCCAGGAGCCACTATTTTCCCCATCTTCCAGATCCCATATTTAAGAGAAGGGATTCATTTTCAGGCAGGTCTGTCTCCACCTGACTCCGGAGAAATGGCTCATCAGTCTCAGGTCATCTGATTTTCTAAACCAGGACTACAATCTGTTGAAACCAGAAGCAGCAATCTCTTTTTTTCACAAAGTTTATTTTCTAGGGTAAATGGGAGGAATTCATAAAAGATTTACCCTTCATTTTGACTCACTGCCCTGACGGCAGGACACAATCTCCTTGAAAAGTTGATTCTTACCTTCACAGCCAGATCGATCAGCATGCAGATCAATCAACATGCAGGAATAACTTGACCCAGGCTCCGAGCATGCAGTGGCCTTAAGTCCTGGGGTGAAGGGTACAGCATGTGCTTTCTATTTCTAGAATCATAGCACTCATGTACAGAAGACTCAGGAGGATGACTTTAAAGGCACATCTCTGGCCAGGAGTCCTTGCCCCCTAACTTTCCTAAAATTAATCTTATGTGGACAGATGACTCTGCTTTCCCAGTGGGAGTGGCCCTCAGACTTCTAATGTGGGTCCACACTGTGGAAGAAGCCAGCTCAGGCTGACCATGGCGAGTGCCTGGCAGACGTGGCTGCTGGCTTTGGGTGAGAACGTATTCCTGATCCATCGGCATAATGACTTAAGCATGTTCTCGGCAGGTTCCCAGTGTGATCTCACAAGGGTACCCCATCCCCTCTGCACGATGTGTTGTACTTGGAGTCCTTCCCCGTTTCAATTTCAGTATCAGTCAGAGGGAAAGAGCAAAACAGCATTCCTTCATGTAGATAACCAGTAGGCTGCTGGCTACTCCTGGTTGGTAACATAACTCCACCAGTGTATTCTGGCAGCTGGGTTTACTTAAGGGAGAAGACAGACATTTCCCTGCCCAGACACAGAGCTGCTAAACATGACTCCAGTAGCCTCCTTGCTGTCTGTAAAAATAAAATCCTTGAGGAGAAACAGCAGTAATGGACTGGTCTCTTAAGCACAAACCCCAGATCTGCCTCTTACAAGCTGTGTGGCCTTATTCACTCATTTATTCATTTAAGAAATATTTGTGGAATACATACCACATGGCAGGTAGGCTCCTTAGACCAGCTAGCTGATTTTGTTAAGCCTCAGTTTCCTCATCTGAAAAATGAGGTTAATAATACATAACTCCTGGGGCTATGTGAGGAAAATATGAGATAGTGGGCATAAAGCCTGTAGCACAGGTGTCGGACAAAGGAAGTCCTCAATTAAGGGTGACTGTCATAGGGATTATTCCCTTTACCCCAGCCCATGCTAATGTCCTGCCCCGTAAGGAACCCCTGACAATACCTGCACATCTTTCTCAGCCCTCATCTGGTACAGAGCTCACTTTTTTATTCCTTTTGTCTTATGTGATATTCACTAATTTGGAGCTCACTGTCAATGACAGAAGTCACCACCTCTGTCCTGGCTTCTGAGCTCACCTTTGCTATCAGTTGCTTACTGTGTTCTTCCCACTGATTTTCTCTAGGGTTAGGATCTCATTAATCTGATGAAAACTAAATATAAATATAATATGTATCTGCAAGATGCATCTGTAAAGTATACATATACTTTATTTGTGATTCCCAAGTAGCATTAATGGTGAAGAACCCGCCTGCCAATGTAGGAGGTGTAAGAGACACAGGTTCAATCCCTGGGTCAGGAAGATCCCCTGGAGGAGGTCATGGCAACCCACTGCAGTATTCTTGCCCGGAGAATCCCAGGGACAGAGGAGCCTGGCGGGCTATGGTCCATAAGGTCACAAAGAGTTGGACACGACTGAAGCGACAGTGTGTGCATATATATAGTTATGGTTTTTCCTCACCCAAATTTAAATAGATTTCTCAGTGATGAGCAGGAGAAAGTGATAACTTTGACACAGACATTTGGTAAGGAGAAGTTGACCTGATTAGCACAATCAATACAGAAGCAGAATTAGGCTCCAGCAGATTCTAGCTTTATCCAAAAATCTTCTCCAGCTATTCACCAGTTTATCTGGGCTTAGATTCTAATGTAGAAAGACTAGCAGATGGTACTGAAAACAATCTCTATAGTCCTGACCTCCCTTCAGATCATCCAGTCTCACTAGGAGTGATACTCAGGTAAGTCCAGGCAGGGTGGCAGTGGTGATGCCTGTTAAACCAGAGAGCAGGCCAGACATCATCCTGGGCAAAGCCAGCCTTCCTGCAAACCTCCCGTCTCCACAGTGGGGTCAGCTGACTTCTGCTTCAGAGCACAAGTCTCCCCAAAGCCCTGGATAAAATCCTGACTCTAACGAGAGGACTTAAAGCTCTGGTCCAGTGGTTCTGAGACAAGTATCAATGGTGTTTGTTGTAAAATTCCTCTGTCCTTCTATTCATTAAGCAAAGAGTTATTGAGCTCTTACTCTGCACCAGGCACTAGATTTAGTCCCACAGTTCTAGTTGTCTGTCCCACTTCTAGACACCCAATTCAGGGACCTGAGTCCTGTTTCCCCAAGACCGTCTGCCTCAACTCTTTTCTCCAAACCCTGGCTCCCCAAAGGCTTGCTCTCACCCCCCTACCCCTTTTCACGGTGAGCCCCAGTTTGCCTGGGACTCGCACCACATCTGTCAGACCCCCACTGACACCACCAGCTGGACTAGTGTCCCCTCCTTCCCCTTGGGTCCAGCTGCCCATTCCAAGCCCCTCCCATCTGCAGGGGCATTACTGCTGACCCTTTGCTGGGCTGCCCACATTCACTTACCTAGACAGAGGACCTACATAGAGTTAGTGCTTAATAAACATTAGTGTTCCATTTAGATATCTCATTACCAAAGTGACCAACATGAAAACAGGAACGTGCCTGACTTGATGATATATCCCCGCCATCTAGACCTATGGTTAGCCCACGGTGAATCATGAAGAAATGCTTGGGCTGAAAATTCATTTTAGCCTTATTTTACTTAAAGGGGTGGGAATGTAACCCCTTGCCATCCAGTGATAATGCTGAGCTAAAAGCAATAACTGTTGTCTCAGATGCTCCTTTAATTTAAGGCACCCTTTAAAGATGTGATCTCATGCAGCCAGAAAACTGGAAGTTCCCATCTGATTCCAAATGAACCACAGGTTTCTGTATTGCAATGCCTCCCTCAGGAGCAAAACAACGCTGGAAATGTGTTTTCCTGTTCAGTTAACCAGAATAAAAAGGAGTGTAGATAATAATGTGAACTACTTCTAGTTGAATATTGCTCTCCCATGAATTTTCTCTCTGCCAATGTATACAAAAATGACAGATAGCAATTTCCCTTACCCAGAAACTACCATTTGAAATATATCCTACAGAAGAACACTCCTCTCCATTTTTTTTCTCTCCTCAACTGTCAAAAGTTCTTTGACAATAGGAAGCCATGCACAGGAAGATAGTAGTCGAAGCCTTAAAAGGATTGTACTCACTCATTGATGGGTCACTGTATTTGGAAGATATTTAAAGAGCAGGTAGGATATATCAGGTATTTCTCTGAAGACTTAATAGAGAGTTGGGTAAAGCTTCAAGGTAATGGGGGAAGATAGAAGATTGGTTTTTATAGATAAGCCTAATTCTCCTCCATCCAAAAGTAATTCTCATTCATTCTCTTCTCTGGCTCATCAACCTGAATTATCCTATTAAATACATTGTATTGAGAAGTCTTCATTACCTGTCTGCCTCAAGCATGAGTTGGTCACAGGCTCGTGGAAAAATATACCAAGTCAAGATGGTGCTATATTTCCATGATATTCACACATTAACTATATGTTATATTAGTAAGGAGGACATTTAAAAAATAAAAGAAATAGAATAGAATTTATTATGTGCCAGGCATGTGCCTGGTACTTTACATATGACAGTCTTATCTTATTTGCATGACTTTCATATGAAGTGGCATTACTCTTCTAGATGTTAAAAAAGTTTCTGAAAAAGAAAGTAACCTACTTACAATTTCAAGGTATTTGTATTCCTTTCTCCAAAGCAAAATTTTCTGTGTTAGTAGAACCACTACTTTCTCTGTATTACCCTGGCTCTTTGCCCATAATTCTGCAATAGCAGGCACAAATTCCATTTTAATTGTCTGCAAATCCATGTCCCCAGCTAGGCTCATCTCTCTTTCCTGCTTCATTTTTCTTCACAGAATTGTATCAGTCAGGTTTCTATTGAGAAGCAGAAGCCATAGAAAATAATATGAAGGGGTTTACTACAAGGAATTGGCTTATGCAATCATGGGGGCTGCCTAAATAATTCCAGTATTTATAGGACAGGTCAGCAGGAAATACAGGATCTAAAACCAATGTCCACAGAAGAATTTCTTTTTCTCTCAGGGGAGCCTCAGACCTGCTTTTAAGGCCTTTCAGCTAATTGAAACAGCCTGCCCATATTTTCTGAGATAATCTCTTAAAATCAACAGAGTATGGACTGTAATTACAACTACAGAATACTGGGTTGGCCAAAAGGTTCATTCGGTTTTTTCGGTAAGGTGTCTTTAGTGGTGCTTAGTTGTCTTTTATTTCATTTGAAACAGTTTTGTTAGATTGCATTGTGACAGCTGTCATATCAGCATGCATCTAAAGAAAACCTTAGCATAATTGGTGAATTTTTTTGTGGCCATTTTAGTATTGAAGAGGGAAAAAAAAAAAGCAATATTTTCAGTGTATTATGCTTTACTAATTCAAGAAAGATAAAAACGCAACTGAAACACACAAAAATAACTTGTACAGTGTACGGAATTCTCTATGCTATGACTGATTGAACACGTTCAGAAATGTTTTACAAAGTTTCATGCTGGAGATTTCTCATTGAGTGATGTGTCCCGTTCAGATAAACCAGATAGCAATCAAATCAAGACATTTGTTGCTGTTGTTCAGTCTTTCAGTTGTGTCCTACTCTTTGTGAACCCATGGACTGCAACATGCCAGACTTCCCTGTCCTTCACCATCTGCTGGAGTTTGGTCAAAGTCATGTCCATAGTTGGTAAAGCCCTCCAACCATCTCATCCTCTGTCATCCCCTTCTCCTCCTGTCTTCAATTCTTCCAAGCATCCAGTTCTTTTCTAATGAGTCAGCTCTTCTCATTAGGTGGCCAAAGTATTGGAGCTTCAGCTTCAGCATCAGTCCTTCCAATGAATGTTCAAGATTGATTTCCTTTAGGAATGACTGGTTTGATTTCCTTGCTGTCCAAGGGACTCTCAAGAGTCTTCTCCAACACTACAGTTCAAAAGCATCAATTCTTCGGTGCTCAGTCTTTATCTTCCAACTCTCACATCCATACATGACTACTGGGAAAAATCATAGCTTTGACTATATGGACTTTTGTTGGCAAAGTAATGTCTTGCTTTTTAATATGCTATCTAAGTTTGTCATAGCTTTTCTTCCAAGGAGCAAGCGTCTTTTAATTTAATGGCTGCAGTCACCATCTGAAGTGATTTTGGAGCCCAAGAAAATAAAGTTTCTCACTTTTTCCATTATTTTCCCATCTATTTGCCATGAAGTAATGGGACCAGATGCCATAATCTTAGTTTTTTGAATGTTGAGTTTTAAGCCAACTTTTTCACTCTCCTCTTTCACCTTCATCAAGAGGCCNTTTGTTGGCAAAGTAATGTCTTGCTTTTTAATATGCTATCTAAGTTTGTCATAGCTTTTCTTCCAAGGAGCAAGCGTCTTTTAATTTAATGGCTGCAGTCACCATCTGAAGTGATTTTGGAGCCCAAGAAAATAAAGTTTCTCACTTTTTCCATTGTTTTCCCATCTATTTGCCATGAAGTAATGGGACCAGATGCCATAATCTTAGTTTTTTGAATGTTGAGTTTTAAGCCAACTTTTTCACTCTCCTCTTTCACCTTCATCAAGAGGCCTTCAGCCTTGATGATATACTCTGCATATAAGTTAAATAAGCAGGGTGACAATATACAGCCTTGATATTCCTTTCCCAATTTTGAACCAGTCCATTGCATTGTTCCACATCTGGTTCTAACTGTTGTTTCTTGACCTGAAGAACCATCAACATTATGCCACACAAGAGATAGCTGACACACTCAGAATATCCAAATCAAGGGTTGAAACTCACTTGCACAGGCTTGGTTATGTTAATTGCTTTGATGTTTGTGTTCCACATAGGTGAAATAAAACCTCCTTGACCATATTTCTGCATGCAATTCTCTACTGAAACATAACAAAACCATCCCATTTTTAAAACAAATTTGTGATGGCTGAAGAAAAATGGATACTATACAATAATATGGAACAGAAGAAATGGTGGGGAAGTAAAGTGACCCAGCACACCAAAGGCTGCTCTTCATCCAAACGAAGTGATGTTGTGTATATAGTGGGATTAGAAAAGAGTCCTCCATTAGAAGCTCCTTCCAGAAAACCAAACATTTAATTCCAACGAGTACTCCTCCCAATTAAACCAACTGAAAATGAACAGTATCCAAATTTTATCAAAAGAAAACACATAATCTTCCATCAAGATAGCACAAGACCAGGTGTTTCTTTAATGACCAGGCAAAAACAGGTACAGCTTGATTGGGAAGTTCTGATTCATCTGCCATATTCATCAGACATTGCGCCTTTGGATTTCCACTTACTTCATTTGGTCTTTATAAGATTCTTTTAATGAAAAAAATTTCAATTCCCTGTAAAAATGTAAAAGTCACCTTGAACAGTTCTTTGCTCAAAAAGATAAAAAGCTTTGGGCAGTTAGAATTATGAAGTTGTCTGAATAAATAGCAGAAACTAGTGGAACAAAATGGTGAATATGTTGTTCAATAAATTCTTGGTGAAAATGAAAAATGTATTTTATTTTCACTTAAAAACTGAAGTGACTTTTGGGCCAACCCAGTACCTTCACATCAACATCCAGATTTTAGTGCTTGATTTGGTAACTGGGACTATAGTCTATACATGTTCACAATTTTTTTTTTTATTGGAGGATGATTGCTTTACAATGTGGTGGTCTCTGCTACACATCAACACAGATCAGTCATAATCATATATATATCTCCTCTCTCTTGCGCACCCCACATTTCACCCCTCTAGGTCATCACCAAGTGCTGGGCTGGGTTCAAGTAAACAATTGAAAGGACAATCACACCCTGGTATCTTTTACTTATTTACTTATTTATTGTCTCCTCACTGGAATGTAAATTTCATGAGGACATCAAATTTTTCAGTTTTGTTTACTGCTGTTTATTTCAGCAGCTAGAACACTGTCTGGTACACGGTAAGCAGGTAAAAATTTGTGCCGGATGAATGAATGAATGGCTTTGTTATAGGAAGTAGCTTTTTATTTCCATATTGTCTCTTCCAGCATCCAACATAGTTCTCCAGAACAGAGAAGGTGGTCATAATTATTTTAAATTCAGCTGCCAAGAGAAGACTAGCTGGTGATATGGTGAAGCACATTCTCTCTTTACCTATAGAATTCCACAACTCAGGTGGACTGGTGTGGTAAGCCTGGACATGGAGTCTGGAGGACAGATTACACACCTGAGATTAGCAATAGCTGGGGGATTGGATGGCAGCACCATCACACTGCTGGGGACTCTCAGAGCTAAAGATAGGAGGAAATGCAGTCACAATTGGCAGTCACGCTTGGACTGATTTCAGGAGTAGCTGGGTATAGCATTGGCTAAAAGGAAACGGGGAAGGTCCAAGAGCATACTGCTTCTAGATGCTTCTGCTTCTGAATGAAAGCCCCCTGCTTCTGGGTGACAGTGATAGGAGAATTACGATCTTGGACTATGATCCTATGAAGAGGATCCCAATCAACAGAAATGACCATGAGCCCTAAGGTCAAGCTTCAGTTTCTGTGGCCCCTGGACAATTGTCCTTGAAGACAAATAGCATCTGATACCACTGAATTGCTTCTTTGGGAGGCCCAGGGCCATGAGACTCCTTCTGCTAACCACCATGGAGTATTTTTATTTACAGCTGGCATAATTATATGTACCATTCTTTTAATATGGAACATAGTTACTCCTTTTCACTCTTAAAGAAGAGAAAGTTTTCCTACCAGATCTGTTATTACCAAGTGGTATTTTCTACTTCCCGATGCACACTGGACCCAACAGTCTGCCAGCTCAGCAGATGCACATGGATATGTGCATGCCAGACACACACACACACACACACACACACACACACACACACACACACACACACGTTCTCTCTCTCTCTCTCACTTACAGGCTGTAGTGGAAAAGTAAGTAAGAATAAAGATGGAAACAAGGGAATGACCAAGCAATAGAATGCTTATTTAATTAACACAAGATCTGATGTATTCTGGACTGTAAGGAAAACATAGTCAGAAAGTTAAAAAGTGGGTTGACTGAAACATTTGAAGACATGAGACTATGAATTTAGTACTAAAGAGGCAATCACATGGAAGAACGAGAGAAGCAGTATACTGAAATATCAGACCAGAGTCAGGCTTTGAATTTCCCTCCTTGTAAAACTCTAGGAAGGAGCTAGAGTCAGAACCAGAACCCTGGGAGAAGATATGGTTAGCACCCAACACAGTAGTTACCAAATAATAAAAGCTTGCTACAGGCAAAGTCACAAAACACCTTTTAGAACTGATAGAGGTAGGCTTCAAACAGAAAGCACTGTGAGACTGAATGACGTTTCTTATTGAAGTATAGTTGATATACAGTGTTGTATTAGTTTCTGGTGTACAACAAAGTGCAAAGTGATTCAGCTATGTATATATATGTAATGTTTCATGTTCCTCTCCATTATGATTTATGGCAGGATATTGAGTATAATTCCTTGTGCTATATAGTAGATCCTCGCTTATCTATTTTGTGTATAGTAGTTTGTATCTATTAATCACATACTCCTAATTTTTTCCTCAGTTACTCCCTCTCCACTCTGGTAACTATAAGTGTGTTTTCTATGTCTGTGAGTTTGATTCCGTTTCATAAATGAGTTCATTTGTTTCCTATCTCAGATTCCATATATAATTGCTATCATACAGTATTTGTCTTTCTCTTTCTGACTTAGCATAATCATGGCTAGGTCCACCCAGGTTGCTGCACATGGCATTATTTCCTGAATGATTTTTAAACACAGGATAGATGACACCTTTGAAGAAGTGCAGGTTTCTTAGCTCAGTGAAATCCAACCTGCTACCACCACCATCACAAAAACGCCATCATTCTTTCTCAGACTACTCTGTTGATTGGTTTTTATAGCAGTCAAATACTCAGAAGGGTCTGCTTGTTCTACCCCGTCCTCAAGCAAAACATGATTATCTAACATTATTCTTCAAAACGTAGAGAAACGCTTCAGTGAAGCACCGAACCAATTAATAGAGAATGTTTAGACTTTACCCAGAGATATTTAGGAAAGGAAAGTGAAGTCACTCAGTCGTGTCCGACTTTTTGTGACCCCATGGACTGTAGCCTACCAGGCTCCTCTGTCCATGGGATTTTCCAGGCAATAGTACTGGAGTGGATTGCCATTTCCTTCTACTAATTAGGTTGAGCCTTGATGCTCAAGAATCAGTAGAAGCTGGTATCTAAATATGTTTAGACAAAGTAGATGTTTAAAATTGTTGAATTAATTTAAACAAATTGGAAATAAAAAAAAGATCTAAAAAATCAGTGTAGTAGAGGTGGCAGTGATGCAAATCATATTTTTAAATCATTTATGTTAGACTTTGCCATGTTTTTATTGATTGTATGAACCAGAGAATTTCTAAATTATAAACTCTCTATCAGAGCAGATTGTACAGCCAAGCAGATTAAAAAGACTTGAATACTTTGGGAGGTTATTATTTATTTATCTATTCCATACCTTGTGGCTAAAATGATTTAATAAATTTATAAAGATGCATGCAGTGAAGTAAGACAAAGTAAATTTAAACAACTAAGAAAATAAGAGGAAGGGAAAATAAGGCTAATCAGAATAAGATGGAGCCTGGAATGAGGTTAATAACCAAAAAACTAATTCCCTAGACATGTAGAAGGATAAGAAGGCTCTCCAGATTTTTTCCCCACCTCCTGCCATAGTTCTCCAAATGCTGTGGATGAAGCATAAAGGCACAATTCCATCCCTAAGCTGACTAGTTCTCTCAATTCTTTCTTGGGGGAAGAGATAGAAATTAATTTTTAGCTACATGAATGTGCAAGGGGAAAGGGGTCTCAAGGGACTTCCTCCCTGTCCAGATTTGTCCCACTGTATAGACTGCCTTCTCATAGGGGTTAATAATTGGGTCAATAAGGATGAGTCTTCCATCACAATCAGATAGTAGTTGAGACAAGACGAAAAACCAGCAATCCAAGTGTAAATAAGGAAAAGTCAGTGATGCTATCACTTCAAAATATTCCAGGGATTAAGTGATAACTTTGTTTCTTCCCAGCCTGAGTTCAGAACCCACTGAGAAATGAATACAAGAATCAGAAAGACAGAGACAAAGGCATCAGCTTTATTACTGGATTTGAGAATGCAGCCTGATCTACAACCAGAATATCAGGCTTAATGAGTCTCCTATAAGTAGAATCCACAGCCTAAAGCGCAAGTCTATCTACTGGAGAAGCAGAGCTCTCCCTGGTAAGCTCCAACGGCATGGACAGAGATAAGAAATGGCTGATTCATCCACAAATGGCTGAGCCTGATAAGAAATGGCTCCCCAGAGAGAGGACTGAGAAGAGGCTGAGTCACATGTGTTCAGCGCTGCCTCTGTATCTCACCAATCAGATGAGACTTTTGTCTCATGGGAGTTGGTTAATGATTGAGGCAAGAGAAAAAGAGCCCACGGTTGTATCTCCCATGATTTTCTGTCCTGCATGGGGTGGGACAAGAACATTGTCCCTGAAGGACCTCCAAGTAGCAATATCATCCTCACCTATACCAGATGATCTACACTGGGGTGCATAGAAAAGGATGAGAAAATTGTGCAAGTCCATATCCAAAACCATGGGGTAACATGCACCTCTGTGTGGGCCTGGACAGGTATATGGGGCAGAATAGTTCTGGCTGCTTCTGTCGTTAACAGTCTAGAAGGCATGAGTATGTGGCAAATAGCATATTAACATGAGACAACTGCCCAGCCCTTTCTTCCTTGTGCTGTCATCTCAGGCTGCATGGAGCATTGGGTCATCCCTCCCCATCAACACTTCAATGCTCTTCCTTGTCCTTGGGTTTAAGTTCCAACCTCAGAATATTCTACACAGCCTTATCTTGTAATTAGTATCTCATCTCTCCTACAGCTCCCTCCTTCACCTCACCTTCAGGCAATGTGTCTAAAGCATCAGCACTGTCACATGGACAAACCCCATCTCCTGAAACACTCTGATCTGGTGCTCTCTCTTCCCCTGGTTAACATCAGCTGTCTTTCAAGTCTCCATTTACTTTGAGAGAAGCATCTCCACAAATTTGGTTAGGATGCCTTCCCATGGCTTTCCCCTGTGTCACACAAGTGATCAGTTCACTGGTCAACTGCTCTTACTAAAATTTATACTTTCTGAAGTCAGAGGTCATGTCCCTCATTGTGTCCTTTATTCCCAGAATATAACATAGGGCTTGTCATGTCAGAGGTGCTGAGTAAATATTTACTAATTACATAGTGAATGAAAGAGACTGTTTCCCAACCATGGGACCCCAACCCCCAACTCAAGGCTCCTTTCCCCTCTGCTAAGGAAACTCAAAGTCATGAGAAATGTAAATTCCAAGACCCTGCTTCTTAATTAAGTGTTTTTATTGTTGCTGCTGCTATTGGATGAGGTCTCTAAGGACCATAGAATTTGGAAGTCAGCAGTTTCTCCTTCTTTCCTGTCAGGTTAGGGGAATTTCAGCTCACTTCTCCCAAAAGGACACCCTCCCAGGTGGCTCATTAGCTCAGATAGAACCCAGGAGCCAACAAGATTGTCTTTGTTTAATTGCACAGTCACTTCTCTGTTTCAGCCCTTATTAGCCTTGCTCTTAGTGGGCTGATTAAAGCCCTCCCCGCTCCAAGGGAGACTTTGATTGAGAGGTGAGTGCAGCTTTTTGTTTGTTTGTTTGTTTTTATCAAAGCTCATCCTCCTAAAATATTTAAAATCCAAAATTTTTTTGCTCCCCACCCTTTGGATTGACCTTTAGGCTAACACCTTTCTACTCCCACCCCTAAAACCCCCAGGCTAATTAGTTCTTATTCTGAGGTTAGTGTAAAATGTATTGAGAAAGATTACATTCTCAAAAATCATCTCTGAGCCTTTCATATTTGGCAGTTAGAGACTCATCTTCTTAATGCAAGGAGTTATCTTCAATTAATAACACAAGTCAAAGTGGTTATTTTCTCATATTTTGACTTTTCTATGCTAAAATAATGAGTGGATAATTCCTTTAAAAAATGCAGAGTGCTTCAAAACTTTTTTACATACATGAAAATGTTACTAACAAAGAAACACCATAGCAATGTTCTAGCAGGTGATGACACAACCCTTTTGCCTTGGAAACTCATCTGAGCTCAGGAGAAAGGTACCAGGCTGTGATGCTGACCACGTCTCTGCAGGCTGACAGAGCTAGCTCTGAGTTTGGATGTATCCACACACTCAGACAATATGATACTTTGTACAGTTCTGACTGTGATCACAGACCACAGGCAGCTCCTATGATGCTGCTCCTCAAGGGCATCACAAGCAAAACAGGCTGGAAACTACACTGACACTCATTATTCTAACCCCAGGAAAAGAAATATTAATTCAATAGTGTCAAGGTTTGAAAAGACCCAAAGTACAAAACCTGAGATTTAACATTTGAGAAAAGAAATAAATAGTACCTTTGCAGGCGCATATTATACCACCTGAAGAGAAGTTGAAAAATGACAAATACAGGACCTGACACATCTGGGTCAACAGAATGTATGGCTGGTCTCTTATACCACCTCAAACATTTCCTTGCGAAGAGAAGAAAGAGTAGAAACTGTCTCTCTGCCACCACAGTGCACCATTTATATCTTAGCAGTATTCTTCACTTGGGAATGAACAACAGATTTTTGACTCTATGGTTCTCTTTTTAGGTAAACAGGCTGAAGCATACAAACTTTGTCCATGATAGTGCTTCTTATCACTTTATTTTTAAAAATTGAGTCTTTTCTCATTAAATATTATGTAATGACTTCAGCCTTGTGAGATAAGGCAACTGAATCCGCTTCTGATATCCAGCTCCATCCCCCTCTCCAAAAAAAGTGACCAAAATAGCCCATCATGTCAGGAGAGTTCCTAGTAATGGGAAGTGCTAAAGGAAATTAAATATTTGTGAAAGTACATTCAAAATATAAATTGATTATTATCATGTCCCAGAAAATGGAACCTTCCCTGCCCAAGTGGTCACTTTCATCCTGAGGAGTAAGGGAAGGCAGCCAGGAGACAGAAAGTAAGATAACCTGTGAAGAGAAGCCTCCTCCAGGGAGAGGCTGGGAGCTGGCACAGGCGTGATCTCAGCACTCTGTAATTTCAGGCTGGAGATGCCCCAGACCCAAACTAATGAGTACACGTTTCCTGCCCAAGTGTTCAAAGATCCTGGCATTAGACTGAAGAACTGGGTACACCCGTCCTGGTTGACTTCCTCCACCAAAAACACTTTCTCCTTGAGGCCTGGAACTGGGATCAGGTTTTTGGGTTTTTTTTTTCTTATTTAAAATTTTACTTGTTACTTTCACTACTAAAGTTGTGCTTTGCATATGACACATGGTCTTAGTGCTTATGATCACTCATTTTGTAATGACCATAATGAAAATAATCTAAATTTGATTTTTGAAAATAATTTTCTTCTTTGTATCATAACACTATGTTGTAGGGTTTTCAATTTGAAAATGATTTGATTATTTTCTGTCATGGCAGTACCTATGGAATTGTCAATGGTTCTCACCCTCAAGTCTACAGTAAATACTCCCCTGAAACTAGGATTGTATCCAAAAACATTTCTTTAAAACTAACTTAAAAGTTGCTCTTCCTACAAAATGCATCTAGTATGTGACTGGCTCTCACCACTTCCAGTAGTGTTGTCAGAATCAAGCCACCATCACCTCCTATTCACCTTTGTTTCCTTCTGTTCCTCTTTGTTTCTCCTTTGTTTCACTCTTTCTTTCTTTCTTTTTTTAAATTTATTTATTTATTTATTTTACTTTACAATACTCTATTGGCTTTGCCATACATCGACATGAATCCACCATAGGTGTACATGAGCTCCCAATCCTGAATCCCCCCTCCCACCTCCCACCCCACAACGTCCCTCTGGATCATCTCCGTGCACCAGCCCCAAGTATCCTGCATCCTGCATCGAACATTGACCGACGCCTCGTTTCTTACATGATAGTATACATGCACTCTTTCTTTCTTGACAGAGTTGCTGGAACAATCTCTTTAAAATATTAGTGGAATATTTCCTGCCCCTGTTCCCAACCACCGACTCCTAGCCAGTCTATCTCATTCAAAATAAAGATCAGAGTCTTTACCATGGTGCACAGATCCTGCACTTGGGATTTTCTTTTAATGGAGACTATAGTTGATTTACACTTGGGATTTTCTTTTAATGGAGACTATAGTTGATTTACAATGTTATGTTAATTTCTGCTGTACAGCAAAGTGATTCAGTTATACATATATACATATTCATTTTTTATTGTTTTCCATTAAGATTTATCACAGGATATAGAATATTGTTCCCTGTTCTACACAGTAGGACCTGTTTTTATGCATTCTATATAAACTAGCTTACATATGCTATCCCCATACTCCCTCTCCATTTGTCCTTGAACGTCCCTCCCCTTTCTTGGCAACTGCAGGTCTGTTCTCTCTCTCTGCAAATCTGTTTCTGATTCATAGATATAAGTTCATTTGTATCATACTTTAGATTCCACATATAAGTGATATCATATGGTATTTATCATTCTCTTTCTAACTTCACTTACTATGATAATCTCTAGGCCCATCCATGTTGCTATAAATGGTATTGTCTCCTTTTTATGGCTAATATTCCATTGTACGTGTGCACCACATCATCTTCATCCATTCATCTGTCAATAGACATTTAGGTTGTTTCCTTCTCTTGACTATTATGAATAGTTCTGTTATGAAGATAGGGGTGCATGTATCTTTTTGAATTATAGTTTTCTCCAAATATATGCCCAGAAGTGGGATGGTTGGATCATATAGTAGCTCAACTTTTAGATTTTAAGGAATCTCCATAGTATTCTCCATAGTGGCTGCACCAATTTACATTCCCACCAACAGTATAGGAACTTTCCTGGTGGCTCAGATGGTAAAGCAACTGCCTACAATGCAGGAGACCCGGGTTCAATCCTTGGGTTGGGAAGATCTCCTGGAGAAGGAAATGGCAACCCACTCCAGTATTCTTGCCTGGAGAATCCCATAGACGGAGGAGCCTGGTAGGCTACTGTCCATGGGGTCACAAAGAGTTGGACAGGACTGAGCGACTTCACTTTCTCTTTCACCCTTAGCGGTGATTTTCAGTGTGAGAGAAAGGGAAATAGCAAAAATAGCAACAGTATAGGAAGGTTCCCTTTTCTCCACACCCTCTCCAGTATTTGTTATTTGTAGACTTCTTAATGATGCCCATTCTGACCTGTGTGAGGTAATATCTCATTGAGGTTTTGATTTTCATTTCTCTAATAGTGATGTTGAGCATCCTTTCATGTGCTTGAAGGCCATCTCTATGTCTTCTTTGGAGAAATGTCTATTTAGGTCCTGCACTGGGATTTAATGCTCTACAGTTGATGTTTTGAAATAATAATTTTATCTTTGAATTTTGTAAATGCAATCCAGTGAGACAGTGGAACTTGTCCTCAGGGCTGAGAGCTTCAGCTCTTGCAGAATCCTACCTCCCACCACCTCCCAGGCTCCCAGAGCTGGTTTTGGCTGCCCAGTCCCTATTCCCTGATGTCTCAGGCCCCATTGGCCTCCAGCTCCTGCCCCTGATACATGACCACTGATGCCTTCCACCAGGATAATGACCAAATCAGGTGACAAGGTTGACAGCGAGAATCCTACATTCTGCCATAGCCCTTACATCACCCAGCAAGTCCTGGGCCGGGNACTCCTGCCCCTGATACATGACCACTGATGCCTTCCACCAGGATAATGACCAGATCAGGTGACAAGGTTGACAGCGAGAATCCTACATTCTGCCATAGCCCTTACATCACCCAGCTAGTCCTGGGCCGGCTAGGATCCAAGCACTTTGACAGATGACAGGTGGTGATGTGGGTGGCAGGGCAGGCCTCTCACTCATACCTAATTCAGGTGCTAGGCATGTCCCAAAACAGCGGTTGCCATCCTTTGGGGCTACCAATCCACCACAGGATGGGTTCATGGGAAGGGGAGGCTGACTTTCCCTCCCCCAGCCAGGATAGGCCATACCAGTAGTCCTACAGTTGGCAGGAGGAGGACTCCTATGCCTGTGCATACAGAGTAGCAGGGCAGGCTCCCCATGAGGGTCTGTAGTCACTCCCAAGGATCCCCATAGCCGAGAAAGTGAGTATAAATATCAGACAAAATCACCATGAAGGGTTGAGAGAGACCATGAAAGAAAGGGAAAAGGTATATATTTTAGAACTTATAAAATCACTTTTTAAACTGCTTTTCAAATAAAGGACCCTGAATTTCCATCTTGCACTGAGCCTCCTAAACCATGCAGTCAGCCTTGCCTGTGCAGGGTCAGACCCGTCAGCCTGTGGGGCTTCCCCTGCTGCGCTCTTTCCCTCCTATGCTCCACTCAGCCAGCCTGGAGCTCTTGTAGGAGAGGGAGCATGCCAGGCTCCATCCTGCCACTTGGCCCCTATCTTGCTATTTCCTCTGCTGGGAACATTTTCCCCAGATCTCTCCGTGGTCACTTCCTCATGCTGATTTTTTCCTCAAATGTCATCTCCTGATCCTAATACCAAGTGATCGCCACCTTTCTGTTCACCCCATGAAAATGCCACTCAGTGTTAATCACTCATTATCTCCTGAGTCAGCCTTATTTATTTTTCTAAAGCCTTAAAGTTGGCCAACATATGTTAAGATATGTGCTTGTTTTTTAATTACTTGTTTTTCTCACTAGAATGTATACTCTAGGAGGTTAGAAACTTGGTGGTGCTCATCTCTACCTTCAATGACTAGAATGGTACCAAGCATACAATTGGTGCTTAATAAATGTGTGTTAATGAATGAATGAACTAACCTATATCCATCATTTTACATTCCTCTTGCTCATAATTTCCCTTTAGAGAAGGGAGAAAACTAGCTCCTAAAGAGAGAGCCTCCCCAAACTTCAGCCCATGGTCCATGCAGTTATTTGTTATAAAGTATCTTTAGACACTGACCATCTACAATAATTTATCAGTGCCTGTCTTGCATGAGGCTCTGTGTTAGACCCTATGAAGACTCCTCATTAAGACCATCCTCAGTTTTCATTCATCAAAATTGTCCAGAGCCTTCAGTTAATTTTCTAATCCTTCCCTTCCATCACTCAAATTATTCACATTGTCCTAGGTTCTCTTGCTGTAAGAATAGAACAGAGTGCTATTAGTCAATTTGGGGAATGGAGACTTTTTGTTTACAGTTATAACAGCTTCTTTTTTTAATGTATCATCTACAAAACTCTGTTCTCATCTTGGAGTTACCACCAAAATGCTGCACAAATTCTCCTGAAATGCCCCAACTGTGTCAGTTTGGGGTGATAATGCCATTAATCCTGGCTCCTTTGCTCCTTTGCAATACTGTGACAAGTGGCTGCCCAGTGCCCTCACTTTCCCTTGGCACTCCCCCAGCAGGTTCTATCCACCATTGTGGATGTCTGCCCCCTGGGAAAGAGCCCAAGCTGGGACCTAGAGTCGCTCTGAGCACCTTCTCGGCATCCTGTGCTCTCTGCGTGTTTCCTTGGCATTAGCTGGTACTGGCACCAGTGGGTGCTTGTAATGAAATTAGTAAATGACATCAGCAGCCTTTTCCAGAACCCCCATGATTCCTTTAAACAGACATGACCCTTCCATCACACCTCTGGCGCCACATAAGCCAACACCCCCAAGTTTGGAAGCCTGGATTCCACTTGGTGCTTCCCACTGTTTATAGTGTCCTGGCCAAACTCTCAAGCCCTGTGAGCTTGTTTTCATCCAAGCCAACTGAATCCAGTTTAGCAGGAAACATTTTATGATGTAAAGAAGATCTCTAAATACCTGTTGCCCTCTGCCAGATCTGGGTGAATTATTTTGAAATCAGGCCGCTTCACGACTCTTGCTGTTATTTAAAGACAAAATGAGTGAAGAAAGATAAATCACCAATCCTGTGGGAAGACAAGAGGAAGCATTCTTGTTTCCTTGTTCACTTTTAGTGTCTTCCAGTGAAAGAGACTTTTGGCTTGAGACCATTGCTATGGTAAACAGAATCTCATAAATAAGTCAATTATGAAAATAAATCCACAGCAAGAAAAAAGAGATTAATCTGTATGAGAAAGTAGCCACCCAAAGGACCATAGTCCAGTTTTCTCCATTACTTTTTTAAAAATATTAATTTGTTTATTTGGCTGTACTGGGGTATTATTTTAGCTGGGGCACACTGCATCCTCACTCTTCCTTTTGGCATGTGGGATCTTTAGTTGTGGCATGAGAACTCTTAATTGTAGCCCCCAGGATCCAGTTTCCTGATCAGGTATCCGAACTGGGATCCCTGCATTGGGAGCATGGAGTCTTAGCCACCTGATCACCAGAGAAGTCCATCCATTACTTTCTGAAGTCATCAAACGATTACTATTTAATTCTCAAATAAGACAGTGTAGTGGAACCTAAATCCTTTTGAGCAGTCTCATTGGGATGTGTCTTCTTAAGCCCTAAAGAAGGGCTTCTGCCCAATAGAGCCTGGGAGATTAGGATCACTCTTACAGACCATTCTGTTAGTGCTTCACTGGTTGATAATCACAGGCTGAGTGGGAGAATTCCCTTGCCAGTTGCCATGTACATTAACACCACTGGGCATAAAAGGGATGAAGCCACAGAGTATGAACTGCAAAGATACAGCATGGCAATAGAACAACTAGCTCAACAGGTGTGCGCCACTCACAGAGGCATCTTGTTGAAGAGCCCTGATGTGGGAAAAATTGGAGGCTGGTGATTACTACTAACATTCCCATCAGCACTTGAACATGCCATGTTTTTTCACTGACCCAGATGGGATAGGTGGGGTCTGCATAATTCCATGCAAGAGAAAATATCTATAAAGGAAAAGAGCAACATTGACCTAAAAATGAGCAGATTGTAATTTCACATGCTTCTTGTATTTATCAGGATCCTAATTTCCTGAGCCTATGCTTTTGTTGGTGTTCAGTCACTATGGGGTGTCCACTCTTCACAAACCCACGAACTGTAGCAGGCCAGGCTTCCCTGTCCTTCACTATCTCCCTGAGCCTGCTCAAACTCATGTCCACTGAGTTGATGATACCAACTAAACATCTCAAACTCTGTTGTCCCCTTCTCCTCCTGACCTCAGTTTTCACCAGCATTAGGGTCTTTTCCAATGAGTTGGCTCTTTGCATCAAGTGGCCAAACTATTGGAGCTTCAGCTTCAGCATCAGTCCTTTCAATGAATATTCAGGACTGATTTCCTAAAGGAAAATGCTAAAGCATTAACTGGTTTGATCTCCTTGCTGTCCAAGGGACTCTCAGGAATCTTCTCCAGCATCACATTTCCAAGACATCAACTCTTCAGGACTCAGCCTTCTTTATGATCCAACTCTCACATCCATACATGACTACTGAAAAAACCATAGCTTTGACTATACAGACCTTTGTCAGTAAAATGATGTTTCTACTTTTTAATATGCTGTCTAGGTTTGTCATAGCTTTTCTTCCAAAGAACAAGTGTCTTTTAATGTTGTGGCTGCAGTCATCATCTGCATCATTTTGGAGTCCAAGAAAATAAAATCTGTCATTGCTTCCACTTTTTCCCCATCTATTTGCCACAAATTGCTGGATGCCATGATCTTCATTTTTTGAATGTTGAGTTTTAAACCAGCTTTTTCACTCTTTCACCTTCATCAAGAGGCTTTTTAGTTCCTCTTCACCTTCTGCCCTTAGAATGGTATCATCTGCATATCTGAATATTTCTCCCAGAAATCTTGATTCCATCTTGTGGTTAATCCAGTGTGGCATTTCACAAGATGTACTCTGCATATAAATTAAATAAACAAGGTGACAATATACAGTCTTGCCATACTCCTTGACCAATTTTGAACCAGTCAGTTGTTCCATGTCCAGTTCTAACTATTGCTTCTTGATCTGTATACAGGTTTCTCACTATCAAGTGACTGGACAATAGGAGGCAGGTTAAGTTCCGGTATTCTCATCTCTTTTTTGTTGTGATCCACACAGTCAAAAGTTTAGCATAGCCAATGAAGCAAAGTAGATGTTTTTCTGGCATTCTCTTGCTTTTCTATGATCCAACAGATGTTGGCAATTTGATCTCTGGCTCCTCTGCCTTTTCTAAATCCAGCTTGAACATCTGGGAGTTCTTGGTTCACGTACTGCTGAAGCCTAGCTTGAAGGATTTTGTGCATAACCTTACTGGCATGTGAAATGAGTGGAATTCTACAGTAGTNTTCATTGAGGATCGGTCTGTGTGCTGCAGTCGCCCTACGCTGAAGTCCGGGCTGTGTTCCACAGTCAGCCAGTGACTAGTTCCGTGCTGTGTGCCGCCTTCGCCCTTCACTGAGGTTCGGGCACTGTTCCGTGGTTGCCCTGTGCCAAGTTCTGGGCTGTGTGCCGTGGTCACCCTTTGATGAGGTCCGCCCTGTTTTCTTTGGTTGCTCTGCGCCGAGGTCTGGGCTGTGTTCCGTGGTCGGCTAGTGACGAGTTACGGGCTCTGNCGGGCACTGTTCCGTGGTTGCCCTGTGCCAAGTTCTGGGCTGTGTGCCGTGGTCACCCTTTGATGAGGTCCGCCCTGTTTTCTTTGGTTGCTCTGCGCCGAGGTCTGGGCTGTGTTCCGTGGTCGGCTAGTGACGAGTTACGGGCTCTGTACCACGGGCTCCCTATACAGATTTCTGGGCTGTGTTCTGCAGTTGCCCTTCACTGAGGTTCGGACTGTGTGTCACGGTAGACCTGCTCTGATATCTGGGCTGTGTGCCGCGGTCGCCCTGTACCGAGGTCTGGGCTGTGTTTGCGGTTGGCTGGTGACGAGTTCCGGGCTGTGTGCCACAGATGTCCTTCCCTGATGTTCGGGCTGTGTGCCGAAGTGGCCCTTCACTGAGTTTCGGGCTGTGTGCCACAGTAGCCCTGCACCGAGATCCGGCCTGTGTACCGCGGTTGCCCTGTGCTGAGGTCCAGGCTGTGTTCCGCTGTTGCCTAGCAACGAGTTCTGAGCTCTGTGCCACTGTCCCTCTGCACAGATTTCCGGGCTGTGTGCCGCAGTCACCCTTCACTGAGTTTCGGGCTGTGTGCCGTAGGCTAGCTGCACCGAAGTCCAGGCTGTGTGCTGCGATAGTCTTGCTCCGAGGCCCGGACTGTGTGCCACAGTCACCCTGCGCTGAAGTCTGGGCTGTGTTCCGCGGTCAGCTACCAACGAGTTCCAGGCTGTGTGACGTGGTCGTCCTTCACTGAGTTTCGAGCTGTGTGCCTCAGTCGCCCTTCACTGAGGTCCGGGCTGTGTGTCATGGTTGCCCTGCGATGAGGTCTGGCCTGTTTTCCGTGGTCGCCCTGTGCCGAAGTCCTAGCTGTGTTTCGCAATCGACTAGTGATAAGTCCCAGGCTCTGTGCCACTGTTGTCCTGCACAGATTTCTGGGCTGTGTGCTGCGGTCGCCCTTCACTGAGGTTCTGGCTGTGTGCTGTGGTAGCCCTGCGCCGATGTCCAAGTTGTGTGCCACGGTCGCCCTGAGCCACGGTCCGGGCTGTGTTCCGCGGTTGGCTGGTGACGAATTCCGGGCTGTGTGCCACAGACGTCCTTCACTGACGTTCGGGCTGTGTGCCGCGGTAGCCCTTCACTGAGTTTTGAACTGTGTTCCACTGTCACCCCGCGCAGAGGTCCGGCCTGTGTGCCACGGTCGCCCAGTGCANGTCAGCTAGCGATGAGTTCCGGGCTGTGTGACGCGGTCACCCTTCACTGAGTTTCGGGCTGTGTGCCTCAGTCACCCTGTGCTGAAGTCAGGTTGTGTTCTGTGGTCGCCCTGCGACGAGGTCAGGCCTGTTTTCCGTGGTTGCCCTGCACCGAGTTCCTGGCTGTGTTTTACAGTCAACTATCGACAAGTTCCAGGCTTTGTTTTGCTGTCACCCTGCACAGATTTCTGGACTGTGTCCTGCGGTCGCCCTTCACTGAGGTTCGGAATGTGTGCTGCGGTAGCTCTGCGCCAAGGTCTGGGCTGTTTTCCGCGGTCGGCTGGCGACGACTTTCGGGCTATGTGCCACAGTCGCCCTTCACTGATGTTCGGGCTGTGTGAAGCGGTCGCTCTGCGCTGAGGTCTGGGCTATGTGCCACAGTCACCCCACCGAGAGGTCCGGCCTGTGTGCCGTGATCGCCCAGTGTGGAGATCCGGGCTGTGTTCCACGGTTGGCTAGCAACAAGTTCCAAGCTCTGTGCCACGGTGGCCCTGCACAGATTTTTGGTCTGTGTGTCACGGTCACCCGTCTCTGAGGTTCGGGCTGTGTGCTGTCGTCGCCCTGAGCTGAGGTCCATGCTGTGTGCTGCAGTCATCCTGCGCCGAGGTCCGGGCTGTGTTCCGCCGTCATTTGGAGACGAGTTCCGTCCTGTTTGCCATGGTCGCCCTGCGCCGAGGTCTGTGCTGTGGCAAAAACGAACCACGGCAAGTTCCGAGCTCTGTACACTGGTCGCCCTGCACAGATTTTGCGACTGTGTGCCGTTGACTCGCTTCACTGAGGTTCAGACTGTGTGCCACGGTAGCCTTGAACCGAGTTCTGGGCTGTGTTCTGTGGTAGCTGTGCGCTAAGGTCTGTGTCCTGCAATTGCCCTGTGTCGATGTCCGGTCTGTGTGCCACGGTTGCCATGTCCCAAGGTCGGTGCTGTGTGCCAGGGTCGCCCTGCGCCGAGGTCCGCGCTGTGTGCCTCGGTCGCTCTTCACTGTGCCGCCCTGTGCCAAGTCCAGGCTGTGTTCCATCCTCGGCTTGCGACGTGTTCTGGGCTCTGTGCCACATTCCCTCTGTACCGAGGTCTGGGCTGTGTGCCAAGGTCGCCTTGTTCCGAGGTCCAGGCTGTGTGCCGAGGTAGTTTTCTGCAGAGGTCCGGGCTGTGTGCCGCGGTTGCCCTGTTCCAAGGTCCGGGCTGTGTGCCGAGGTCACCATCTCCCCAGGTCTGGGCTGTTTGCCTTGTTTGCTCTGTGCACAGGTCCAACCTGTGTTCCGCCCTTGGCTTGTGAGCTGTCCCTGGCTCTGTGCCGCTGTTCCTCTTTGCCAAAGTCCGGGCTGTGTGCCGCAGTACCTTTTCAACGGGTCCGGGCTGTGTGCCACGGTCCTCTACACTGAGGTCCGGGCTGTATGCCGTGGTCGCCCTGAGCCGTTGTNGAGCTGTCCCTGGCTCTGTGCCGCTGTTCCTCTTTGCCAAAGTCCGGGCTGTGTGCCGCAGTACCTTTTCAACGGGTCCGGGCTGTGTGCCACGGTCCTCTACACTGAGGTCCGGGCTGTATGCCGTGGTCGCCCTGAGCCGTTGTCCAGACTGTGTGCCGCGGTCGCCCTTCAATGAGGTTCGGGCTGTGTGCTGCGGTCACCCTGCGCCAAGTTCTGGGCAGTGTTCAGTGGTCGGCTAGCGACGAGTTACTGGCTGTGTGCCATGGTCGCCCTTCACTGTTTCGGGCAGTGTGCCACAGTCGCCCTTGGCCAATGTCTGGGCTGTGTGCCATGCTCGCCCTGCACCAAGGTCCCAGCTGTGTGCCACGGTCCCCTGCACTGAAGTCCACGCTGTGTGCCACGGTCGCTGTGCACCAAGGTCTGGCCTGTGTGCCTCGGTAGCCTTGAACCGTGTTCCGGGCTGTGTGCTGCGGTAGCCTTGTGCCAAGGTCCGCGCTGTGTGCTGCGGTCACCCTTTACTGAGGATTGGGATGTGTGCCGTGGTCGCACTGTGCCGAGTTTTGGATTATGTTCCATATTAGCCTGGCACCGAGGTCTGGGCTATGTGCTGTGGTTGCCATCTCCCCAGGTCTGGGATGTCTGCCGTGTTCGCCCTGTGCTGAGGTCCGTCCTGTGTTCCACCCATGGTTTGCGACCTGTTCCCAGCTCTGTGCCACGGTTCCTCTTTGTCAAGGTCCGGACTGTGTGTCGCACTAGCCTGCTCCAGAGGTCCGGGCTGTGTGCCTCTGGTCGCCCTGAGCTGATGTCCGGCCTGTGGGCCACAGTCGCCCTGCGCTGAGCTCCGGCCTAAGTGCCGCTGTCACCCTGTGCTGAGGTCCAGCCTGAGTGCCATGGTCACCCTGCTCCAAGGACCGGACTGTGTTCCACGGTTGGCTAGTGGTGAGTTCCAGGCTGTGACGCAGTCGCCCTTCACTGAGTTTCAGCCTGTTTGCCTTGGTCGCCCTTTGCGGAAGTCCGGGCTGTGTGCCTTGCTCGCCCTGCGACAAGGTCCGGACTGTTTGTCATAGTCACCCTGTGCCGAGTTTCGGGCTGTGTTCCGCCATCTGCTAGTGACGAGTTCCATGCTCTGTGCCACGGTCACCCTGCACAGATTTCTGGGCTGTGTTCTGTGGTCGCCCTTCACAGAGGTTCGGGCTGTGTGCTGCGGTAGCCCTGTGCCGATGTTCGGGCTGTGTGCCGCGGTCGTCCTGCGCCGAGGTCCGGGCTGTGTTCCACGGGTGGCTGGCAATGATTCCGAGCTGTGTGCCACAGTCGCTCTTCACTGAATTTCGGGCTGTGTGCCGCGGTAGCCCTTCACTGAGTTTCGAACTGTGTTCCGCTGTCACCCCGCGCAAAGGTCCGGCCTGTGTTCCGTGGTCGCCCAGTGCGGAGGTCCGGGCTGTGTTCCGCGGTTGGATAGCAACGAGATCCAAGCTCTGTGCCATGGTCGCCCTGCACAGATTTTTGTGCTGTGTGCCGCGGTCACCCTTCACTGAGGTTCAGGCTGTGTGCCGCAGTGGCCCTGTGCCGAGGACCATGCTGTGTGCCACAGTCACCCTGTGCCAATGTCTTGCCTGTGTGCCACGGTCACCCTGTGCCGAGGTTCGGGCTGTGTTCTGCCATCGGCTGGAAACGAGTTCCATCCTGTTTGCCATGGTCGCCCTGCGCCGAAGTCTGGGCTGTTTCCACGGTTGGCTAGCGATGAGTTCCTAGCTCTGTACCCTGGTCGTCCTGCACAGATTTCCGGGCTGTGTGCCGTGATCTCCCTTCACTGAGGTTCGGGCTGTGTGCCGCGGTCACCCTGTGCCAAGGTCCGATCTGTGTGCCACGGTAGCCTTGAACCGAATTCCCGGCTGTGTGCTGCAGTAGCCTTGTGCCGAGGTCCGGGCTGTGTGTTGCAGTCGCCCTTCATTGAGGATCGGACTGTGTGCCGCGGTCACACTGCGCCGAGGTTCGGGCTGTGTGCCATGTTAGCCTTATGCTCAAGTTTGGGCTGTGTGCTGCGGTAGCCTTGCACCGAGGTCCTGGTTGTGTGCCACCATTGCCCTGTGCCGATATCCGGTCTGTGTGCCACGGTCGTCATCTCCCGAGGTAGGTGCTGTGTGCCAGTGTCTCCCTGCACTGAGTTCCGTCCTGTGTGTCTCTGACACTCTTCACTGTGATTCGGGCTGTGTGCCATGGTCACGCTGCACCGAGGTCCAGGCTGTGTTCTGCCCTCGGCTTGCAACCTATTCCCAGCTCTGTGCCACGTTTCCTGTTTGGCATGGTCCATGCTGTGAGCTGCGGTAGCCTTCTCCAGAGATCCGGGCTGTGTGCCCCAGTTCCCCTGCACTGAAGTCCAGGCTGTGTGCCACGATCGCGCTGAGCCAATGTCCGGCCTGTATTCTGCAGTCGCCCTGCGCTGAGGTCCGGCCTGTGTGCCACGGGCGCCCTGAGCCGAGGTCCGGCCTCTGTGTCGTGATCGCCCTGTGCCGAGGTCCGGGCTGAGTTCCGCCGTCGGCTGGAAACGAGTTCCGTCCTGTTTGCCATGGTCGCCCTGCGCCGAAGTCCGGGCTGTGTTCCACGGTCAGCTAGCGACGAGTTCCTAGCTCTGTACCCTGGCTGTCCTGCACAGATTTCCGGGCTGTGTGCCATGGTCTCCCTTCACTGAGGTTCGGGCTGTGTCGCGGTCACCCTGTGCCGAGGTCCAGTCTGTGTGTCACGGTAGCCTTGAACCAAATTCCCGGCTGTGTGCCACAATAGCCTTGTGCCGAGGTCCCCGCTGTGTGTTGCAGTCACCCTTCATTGAGGATCGGACTGTGTGCCGCGGTCACACTGCGCCGAGGTTCGGGCTGTGTGCCATGTTAGCCTTACGCTCAGGTTCGGGCTGTGTGCTGTGGTAGCCTTGCACCGAGGTCCCGGTTGTGTGCCACCATTGCCCTGTGCCGATGTCCGGTCTGTGTGCCACAGTCGTCATCTCCCGAGGTAGGTGCTGTGTGCCAGTGTCTCCCTGCATTGAGTTCCGTCCTGTGTGTCTCTGACACTCTTCACTGTGATTCGGGCTGTGTGCCGTGGTCATGCTGCACCGAGGTCCAGGCTGTGTTCTGCCCTTGGCTTGCGACCTATTCCCAGCTCTGTGCCACGTTTCCTGTTTGGCATGGTCCGGGCTGTGAGCCACGGTAGCCTTCTCCAGAGATCCGGGCTGTGTGCCACAGTCCCCTTGCACTGAAGTCCAGGCTGTGTGCCGTGATCGCCCTGAGCCAATGTCCGGCCTGTATTCTGCAGTTGCCCTACGCCGAGGTCCGGCCTGTGTGCCACGGGCGCCCTGAGCCGAGGTCTGGCCTCTGTGCCATGGTCGCCCTGTGCCGAGGTCCGGGCTGAGTTCCGCCGTTGGCTGGAAACGAGTTCCGTCCTGTTTGCCATGGTCGCCCTGCGCAGAGGTCCGTGATGTGTTTCGCGGTCAGCTAGCGATGAGTTCCGGCTCTGTACCCCGGTTGCCCTGCACACATTTCTGGGCTGTATGCCGTGTTCTCCCTTCACTGAGGTCCGGGCTGTGTACTGCGGTCGCCCTGTTCCCAGGTCTGGCCTGTGTTCCGCCCTCGGCTTGCGACCAGTTCCCGGGTCTGTGCCACAGTTCCTCTTTGCCAAGGTCGGGGCTGTGTGCCGTGGTAGCCTTCTCCAGAGGTCCGGGTGGGTGCCGCGGTCCCCCTGCTCTGAGGTCCGGGTTGTGTCCCGTTGTCACCCTTCACTGAAGTACGGGCNGCTTGTGAGTTTGTGAAATGATTAAATTAAAATTTCCTGGCTTGAATTTTTATTTTTAAATCATTTGAATGGTTTAAGAGTTTAAAGCATTTCAAGATTAGTTTATCCTATTC
Source organism: Neotragus pygmaeus (assembly GCA_006410875.1). NCBI lineage: Eukaryota > Metazoa > Chordata > Mammalia > Artiodactyla > Bovidae > Neotragus > Neotragus pygmaeus. Next base: position 69,811 of record SJYV01004965.1, read on the forward strand.
AAAACTGTAGTTACTAAATTCTGATGATGCCCCAAGGAGAACTTTATTTTAATTGCACAAATAGGCTACAGAGCAGAAACGGTTTTACTTTATCCACAGGACCCTAATCCCTAAAATTTTTTAAATAAAGGGGGAAGGGAGGATAAGAATTTTTTTTAAAGGCCTAGGATGAACCATAAAGATTTTGGAAAGTACTGACAAAAAAGTTTAATGTTTTTCAGTAGGCAGCCTGTACAGAGGAAGCCATACCTTTATAAAATGTACTTGACCACTACTAATTGTAATAGACTGTTCCAGTACAAACTCATTGAACCGTGAGCATTCTTATGAACCACAGGTCAAACTCTTTAGAGAACCAATAAATAGAATGTAGAGCTGTATTCAAACCCATTTTCTCAGAAGCAGGCATCCTGGTTACTAAGTAGGCTCAAGAGAAGTAGTAAAAGTGTTCTTTCCGGCATCATCTTGAACTGGAAAGACTAGCCAAGGATGAACTTAATATCCATAGTCCTCTTTTAAATTTGTTTCTGAACATCTTCATTTAAATTGGGAAACAGAGAAAATTATTTTTCTAGTTATTCAGTTCAGTTCAGTTGCTGAGTCGTGTCTGACTCTTTGTGACCCCATGAATCGCAGCACGCCAGGCCTCCTTGTCCATCACCAACTCCCAGAGTTCACCCAAACTCATGTCCATCGAGTCCGTGATGTCATCCAGCCATCTCATCTTCTGTCGTCCCCTTCTCCTACCCCCAATCCCTCCCAGCATCAGAGTCTTTTCCAATGAGTCAACTCTTCTCATGAGGTGGCCAAAGTACTGGAGTTTCAGCTTTAGCATCAGTCCTTCCAAAGAAATTCCAGGGCTGATCTCCTTTAGACTAGACTGGGTGGATCTCTTTGCAGTCCAAGGGACTCTCAAGAGTCTTCTCCAACACCACAGTTCAAAAGCATCAATTCTTCGGCGCTCAGCCTTCTTCACAGTCCAACTCTCACATCCATACATGACCACAGGAAAAACCATAGCCTTGNTGGTTGGATCTCCTTGCAGTCCAAGAGACTCTCAAGAGTCTTCTCCAACACCACAATTCAAAAGCATCAATTCTTCGGCGCTCAGCCTTCTTCACAGTCCAACTCTCACATCCATACATGACCACAGGAAAAACCATAGCCTTGACTAGATGGACCTTAGTCGGCAAAGTAATGTCTCTGCTTTTGAATATGCTGTCTAGGTTGGTCATAACTTTTCTTCCAAGGAGTAAACTTAGGTATAACCTTAGGCAAATCTCTTCAGCATCTGAGACTCCTTCCTCACCTAAGAAAAGCTGTCTAGTTAGAATTATTATTCTTTTCAGTCTATTGAATGAGGACGTTATTTTTAACATTACAAACTAATTCTTCTTGGAAAAGGTAGGTCTTATACTCAAAGCCAATCTTCAAGCATTTGAAAAAAGAAACTGAGGAAGAAATTCATAGTTCATTAACAAGAAGATTCACAACTTCTTTTTACAGTAGTGATGGGAAGAAACCAATATACTTCTCAATCTACAATGGTCCAAACTAAGTGTCTATAGCAGATTTTTAAATCTCAGAAATATGACATAAAGTAGACAATTGTGAAAGCTATTCATAATACAGAATCTGACTCTTAACAACATAGGACAAATACTTGCTTTGCATGGCACCTAAGAAGCTTCCCGGATGGCTCAGTGGGTAAAGACCCTGCCTGCAATACAGGAGACAAAGGAGACATGGGTTCAATCCGTGGAGAAGGAAGACTCCTTGGAGAAGGAAACGGCAACCCACTCCAGTATTCTGGCCTGGAAAATCTCATGGACAGAGGAGCCTAAGGGGATACAGTCCATGGGGTCACAAAGAGTCAGACAAGACTAAGCAACCAACCCACTTAAGGCAGAGAGTTGGGGCAAAGAAAAATTTGTATGAACACAATTTATTTTTCTTGTTGTTCAGTCACTAAGTCACATCTGACTCCTTGCAACCCCATGGACTCCAGCATGACAGGCTCCCCTGTCTTCCACTGGCTCCTGAAGTTTGCTCAAATTCATTGAATCAGTGATGCCATCCAACCATCTCATCTTCGGTCGCCCCCTTCTCCTCCTGCTCTCTATCAGGGACACTAGTTTTCAATGTTTCCCAGCATAAGGGTCTTTCCCAATGAATTCACTCTTTGCATCAGGTGGCCAAAGTATTGGAGCTTCAGTATCAGTCCTTCAATTAATATTCAGGGTTGATTTCCTTTAGGATCCACTGATTTGATCTCCTTGCTATCCAAGGGACTTTCAAGAGTCTTCTCCAACATCACAATTCAAAAGCATCGGTTCTTCAGCCCTCAGCCTTCTTTATGGACCAACTCTCACATATATTATAGTCTGCCATTATTTTGACCACACCACCCATTCATATGGCCTGAAATAAAAGATGGGGACCACTGGCAATGAAGGTTGTCTTTGTACACAAAACAACTACTCCTTAGACCTAGAGCGAAGATTCAGCTCCACACTTGGAAGCTTTCTATGTTTCTCTCTATCTCAACCCAGGTAGAACCTCCCATATTTGTTAAAGATCATGTCTCCTGCCACATTTTGCAGTGTTCAGAATGGCACCTACAGTCCTCTCTGACGTAGCTGTTTCTTTAGAGGGTAATGTATAAGAGTGAGCATGCTCGTGCCTTCATCTTGGAACCAGCATTTACTGTCTGCAGTACCTCAGTTTCCTCTGCTGGAAAAGGATGGTATTTGTACCTATTTCAAAAGGTTTTTGTGAAGATTAAGTGAGTTAATGTTCATCAGTTATTTAGAGAAGCATCTGGCAAATGGGAAGTGCCATTTTAGCTATTATCCTCTGCAGTCATTTTTTTATACAAACCAAGTATCAGCAAGTGCCTTGAAGTTAATTCAGCCTGGCCTGGACTAGGTGACATGGGCGCCCACTGCTCCACTGCTCTGCACAGAGGAAGGGACTTTCCCCACCTGGACTTGGAAGGAAGCAGTTGTAAGGAATTGGAGTCTCTTGTCCAGAACAGGTGACTAGGAAACCAAACCGAGTGAACCTGCTACTGTGTCATCTGGGCTTTCCCATCTTTACAAGGGGGCTGGCATTTGCCAGTCACACAAAAGAGGAGAATAACATTCAAAGATCAGTCACCCTAGTGTGACTGATGAAGAGTTATGAAACTTTTCATAAATATGAAAGTTAAAATCATATCAACTTTCTTAGATCTCTCTCATACTCTTCTTTGCAAAATTACTTGAAACGTAATTTAGTCTATAGCTGGCCAAAGGGAGAAATGTGACCATTGCAATTTGTGATTCACCTGGTGATAGTTACAGTAAGTGTAGCAATAGCAGCAATAGACATAGCTAATATTCATTACATATCTATTGTGGATATTCTTTTACCATAAGTACTTTACATCAATAAGTCATTATAAACCTTTCAGAAACCCTGTGAAGTACTATCCCACTTTATAGAAGAGAAGAAGACTGTCTCCTCAGTTCCAATAACAGGAAATCAGGGAGATTTCAGTAGAAGAATAAAGCCAAGGAAAACATGAATTCAGCAGACAGTAGGAAATCTGTCAGGAAATAACACCCTGCCCCTAGTCCCTGTATCACTTGGCCCTTTGATTTACTGTATGAATTTCTAATAATGAAACAACCATTTCAGCCCTTAGAAATATTTAAATAAAAGCAAGTCATGTGAAAGGTCACTTAAGATTGAGTCACTTTTCAAAAACTTTTATTTTATATTGAAATATAGTTAATGTTGGGTTAGTTTCAGGTGTACAGCAAAGTGATTCAGTTATACATGTATCTATTCTTTTTAAAATTCTTTTGATTACTTCAAAATTTTGATCCCTCTTTAAGGATAGCTTCTGGCCACGTCTATACTAACAGAAGTTGTATTCTTCAACTTATTTAGAAGTAGTATTGGTGATAGACTTCTATGTTTTCAATGTACAAAACACTTTCAACACATTATTTCATTTGATCTTTTCAACTAAGGTGTGTAATAGAAATTGTAACTTTTTTATGTAAAAAGTTGAAGCTCAAAAGATGTCCCCCAGCCCCCGACCGGGGCAGCAGAACTGGGGCAAAAGCCATGTACTCTGGTGAAATCCACCTCCTTCCCACTATATCATCTTTCATCTTTAAAAAAAAATNAAAAAGAGGGGCCAAGGCGCGGGGTCTCTCTCTCTCTCTGCCGCGCTGCGGCACTCTTCTCTTCGTGTCTTTGGGTCTACATGCCCTCATGCCTCGAGGATGGCTTTTCCTGTTATTATCTAAATAAAATAGAGCTGTAACACGGAGCTGTAACACTGATTTGTCTAAGAGCTACAACACGGTCTATCCAAGACCCGAGCGCTGTGACACGCTGAGGGCTTTCATGTCCGTCACTCCAAATCTTGTGATGAGACAGAACCGAGGCGTATACACTCGCCTGACAGAAGTAAGTCTGTGTCTGTATAAAACAGACTATGAACCAGTGTTGAAACTGGGACAAATCCCCCCAACCCCAAAACTCTCCTGCTAACAGACAATGGTGTCATTACAGTATACAGATGCTCTTCATGTGCTAGAAACACAGACCTTGGAAAAACTCAAAGTTCTGTTGGTGTTGTTTTCCTTTTGTTGCTTTAATCCAAGTTGGCTAGTAGCCAGAGGAATGAAGTGGTTACCTCTCCTGATCCTCAACATTTTAACTGAAAAGAGAAGCATATTCCTTGTGTCTTGCAAAGTAACATTCAGTGATCTGGGGCTTTGAGACCTTCCCTGAGGTCTAGTAGAGAGAAGGAATAAAGGCTCCTGAGCCTGGCAGCAAGCCCCAATTCACTCATCCCTGATAGGTAAGCAGAAAAGAGTTCAGGTCAGAGCCGTTCAGTTTCCCTCTGGAATGCCCCTGAGGCCGTGGCTGAGTGTGGGGAAATCCATGTCATCACCTTCCCACCACTGAACAGTCACAGCTCTTACTGGCTTCCAGAGGCATTCAGAGTGAGGTTGAGGTCAAGTGGGGCCAAACAATGGGATTCCTGCCCCCAAGGACAGAGGAAGAGGTTAGTTTCATTTCACAGTCAACACTGTACACAACTTCCTCTGGAGATACTTTTAGACTCAAAGCACTGTCCAAACTGAAGGCCATGGTAGCAAATAGCTATCTCTAATGACATCTAGAGGTCTGGGCTATAGCCCCACCTGCTTTTCAGCTCAATAGACAAGGACTTTCACCCCTGAGATCCACTGGCTTCCAACTTGAAGGCGAATCCCTAGAAAGACCCGGCTCCTCCATGCTTGTGGTGCTGTGATGGTGTCACACAGAGCTTCACTGCAATCAGGACTCAGATCTCTAAGCACTTTGCAACAGAGATTTTAGGGCTTTCTTAGATGGGGAGCAATTAGGAGGGTGTGGAGAGGTTGAAGAGACAAATGTAGTTCCAGGAAAAAAAAAAAAAGCATGATCTTATATTAGAGATGTTTTTAAAAAGAGTCTTGAAAGTAAAGCCCCAAGGACAGAGGATGAGATGGTTGGATGGCATCACCGACTCAATGGACATGAGTTTGTGTGGACTCCGGGAGTTGGTGATAGACAGGGAGGCCTGGCGTGCTGCAGTTTATGGGGTCACAAAGAGTCAGACACGACTGAGTGACTGAACTGAAAAAAAGAGTCTTGAAAGTAAAGCCCCAAAGCATCACACTTCTACTGCAAAGACATCTTCCCTGGTTGAATGTGATCTCACATACCGTCCTCCCTCAACACCCTTTGCTTTTTTAAAAAATTTATTTATTTTAATTGGAGGCTAATAATTTTACAATATTGTACTGGTTTTTGCCATACATTGACACAAATCAGCCATGGGACACCCTCTGTTTTGATGCCACACCATACTGGCTGATGGCAGTCCTGGTAGTGTATTGCTTCATTGCTGGAGAACATCACTCCAGTACAAGCTGTCCTCACTAATTTAGTTGACACTCGGGAGCCTGTTATCACAAAGAATGATACTGCCTCTGTGAGTCTCTTCTGTTATGGGCAAGTCCACATTGTCTAGATGACATCCCTTTAACTGGTTGAGCACATCATCCAACAGAGATATTCCCAGCCTACCTTGCAATCTCAATTTCCCTTCATTGTGTTCCTTCTCCTGTGAGTCCAAGTTAGAAATTATTAGTGGCTACTGATTACTTTTTCAGTCCCATCAAGCCAGTCCCTAGTGCAAAAAAGAAACAGCCCTCCATTCAACTGCTAGTGAAAAGCCTTCTGTTAAGCAGACCCTCTCCATATATATTTAACTCACATTGCTTTCCATCTTTGGCAGCAGTAACAAATAGACCATTTCAAATATGGAGACTTTAAGAAAGAACATGGAAAATGAGGGTGGGAGGACAGGGCTGTTGGTGGAGACTTTCACTTCCATGTACTACATAAAATGTGCATCTTGTCACTTTTTATCTGAGAATAGGCAGAGAACCAAGAAACAGACATGTCATCTGGTTCTGAATTGCAGCCATACTTAAAAAAAAAAAAACTTAAGAGATTGACTGCATCACAATAAGTGGTCCTGTTCTCCCACCAGCATAATCAGAGCTGTTCTTAGCACACCACACATGTAAACCTTTTGCCTCCATATACCATGCCAGAGTCTTCCTCTAGGCCCTCTTATTTTTCTAGAATGACCCACAAGGCTTCTTTGTCATAAAACAGAGCACCCAACCTTTGAACCTAAAGGAATTTTAGGACATCCAAACTCATCCAAGGTTTGTCAGGGTCCATCGCAGACCAGCAAGCTCAGCTAAAGATGAAGGGAGGAGGGAAAGGAACTGTCATCTGAGACACTAATCTGACAAGCTGCCAGAGCTACAGGATTATTGTTCTAAGGAATTTTTATAGCCAACCAACAGGTAGTATCTTCTCCATTTATATGTGATGAATTAATAGTGAAAAGGGTTTCATAAACTGGCCAGTGTCACATGATCCAAGCCTGGGCCTGGGGTCAAATGATATCTCTCTCCGTAGCACCACACAGCCCCCGTTCTGGAGCTCGGAGCATAGGACATGAGAAAATGAGAAATGCTTAGCTGTTTGAACTTTCTCTTAAAAGCAGGAATAAGTCAGCATTTACTTAAAACCTTTTATCTTACATATAACACTCTGGTAGGAACATGGAGAACTTAAAGAAGGAGGGTAAAATGGAAGATAAGGAGCCCAATAAGAAGGGTACCGCAGTATTCCAGGAGACTGATGACCAGGTTGGAAGTTAGGCATGTATTGGTTAGAATTCCATGGTTTCAAGCAACATAAATAAAAAATATAGACACTCAGACCCTTTGGCTACATGGGAAGGGTCTCCATTGGAAGAATTTGGTGGGCTTACATGACTGCCAGGAGACTGGAGAGCAGGATTGGAGAAATGTATCTTAACTAAGAGCTCCAACAGTCTAGTGGACAGTGGAAGAGCAGCCCTCATGTATTAGGTTGGGTGGGATGCTGCCCCNGGAAGAATTTGGTGGGCTTACATGACTGCCAGGAGACTGGAGAGCAGGATTGGAGAAATGTATCTTAACTAAGAGCTCCAACAGTCTAGTGGACAGTGGAAGAGCAGCCCTCATGTAGTAGGTTGGGTGGGATGCTGCCCCAACCCTGCATGAGTGGCCACCAACCACTTCTCTGTTGTCCAGCCCCTCTCTCAAGTTTCAGAGACCTGGGACAGAGCAGCTACGTGGCCAAGCTTAAGTCACACACCAGAGATCAACTTTGGAAAATGAGCAAGAAGAGGAAAGATCTTGTATTCTTAGATTCCACAATGGGATGCAGGCACCTGGAATTACAGAGGTTATACTGCAAGAGAGAGGTAATTAGCCCCAGGGGAAATCCAGTCACTATTCAGAAATTATAATAGAAGATGGGCAGCCCCAGAGTGATCAGTGTTTGCGAGAAGTGCAAACAGCAGATTTAAGGAGGAGATGATGGCATTTGAAGTGCCATAAGTATCAAACACTTCCCAAAGTCTTCAGTGTACAAGGCAGGGGGCTCAGGGCTATTTGAGATATTTGGAAGCATAAGATGCACATGGAATGTGAGACCTCAACACAAGGAGATAAATTATAATAAGGCACATATATCCTATGTAAATGAAGATAATAAGACATGAAATTCAGAAATGGAAGGATTAACAAATATAAAATAATTAGGAAATTCATCTTGAGCACCATGGAACTTGAGGATTATGTAGAATTTGGGCCAACAGACAGGAAAGGAGATCATTCGAGGCAGGGTGGGTGATCTGAGCAGAGGTGTGGGAGTGCAACATGCAAGATGCACGTAGGAATTGATTCATGTGCAGTGGTCAAGGGCACAGTTAATAGGAGGAACTATGAACTCCGGGAGTTGGTGATAGGGAGGCCTGGCATGCTGTGATACATGGAGTCACAAAGAGTCGGACACAACTGAGTGATTGAACTGAACTGACCTGATGCCTGACTGAGGGGCAGTGATATCTAAGATGCCCTTATTGTCAGTCATTTCCGACTCTGAATGAGCCTATGGACTGTAGCCTAGCAGGCTCCTCTGTCCATGGGATTCTCCAGGCAACAGTACTGGAGTAGGTTACCATGCCCTCCTCCAGGGGATCTCACTGACCTGTGAATCGGCAGGCAGGTTCTTTGACCCTAGTGCCACGTGGGAAATCCAAGATGCACAAACAACTTTCCCTCTCTTGTTTAACTGGCCTTGGTCAGTCACTAAGCATTCCATTTCAAGACTTTAGTGAAGAAAATAAGGAAGATATATTTGCGAAGCTGAGAGTTCAGGCTCAAATATGTCATTGGTAGTGAGAGAAGAAAGAAAACAGCACCGACAGAAACTAGCATTGAGCTTCAAGTTCCTGACTCCCCTTCCCACACCAGGGCCACCTGGGTTGGCTGAACTCATCCAGCTCATTATCAGGTGGCCCCACCATGCTCCCTGCTGCTGCTCCTTCCTACCTTTCAGCAACACTGCCTCTCACCAACCTGCAGAGCCAAGACCTGGGGAGAGGGCTGGGTCCCAAACGGGGAGTGGAAGCCTGGATCCTCCTGGACCCTGGCTCCACAGCGGCAGGAGGCTTTTCCTCCGGCAGCTGCATTAATATCAGAACAGACCTACTGGAGCCACCACTCCACCCAAAGGCTTTCCCATCCTCACATTTCCACTTTCCTAAAGTGGGAAAGTAAATGGTATAAGAGGACAATATATTATTACACCACCAGCTGACACTTGCAGGAGTCAGGCCTCCAGAGCCCTGCCAGCGATTCTGGATGCTTTCATTTTCAGACCCCTGCAGACTCCAGGAGGGATCCGTCTGCTGTTGTTCTCCTGCCCTCTCCAGATTCTGGGGAATGATATACCAAGCTTACTACAAGAGTGAGCAGGCCAAGACATGGCACCACCATGCAACACAGAGAGAAGCTTTTCCTTTAAGGAGACTCAGAGGAGTGGGAGAATGCATACTTCCCATCAAAGAGGACTGGCCAGGCAGCTTTGTTTGCTTCCACAATCCTATTTTCCCTGTAGGTCATGGTGACATTAGACATCTTCAAAACCTAAGCCTAAATTGACAGTCAGTGCTAACAGTATCTAAACACTTTCCACATTTGTAGTTCTTTAAAGCATTCAGTGACTGATCAAAAAAAAGCCAGAGATATGGTCCAGGCCCTCAAGAAGCTCAATGGAGAGACAAAAATCACACCACATGAAATTTATCATTGAGATCAGCCTGGGCCTCTCAATTCCTTTCAATGACTATTTGGTACATTATCCAGGAGGAGCCACAGACCTCTTGGGCAGGAAACAAAGCAAGATGTGTACAGTTCATCATACAGTTGCTGCTGAATTTGGATATGGCTATAATACATCCAGACATAAATATATACATTTATGCATGCACACATACATACATAGATTTTTTAGCACAGCACCCTAAATATCCTCTGCACTATGCTAGTTGTTGCAAAAATGGTCTCAATCTTACCTTCACAACATGACTTTGTAGCTCTTCCCATGAAGAGCTAACTCGCAGAATTCAGGCTGAGCAATCTGGCTTGGTTGTCTAATGAATGAGGAGACAGTGTTGGAATTCCCATTCAATGCCTAGGCTTCAGGGACTGTGCATGTTTCTGCTAGCCCTTTCAGAACACTGTCTCCATCATGAAAATAATCCTAGGCTTTACTGTTGGATAATGAGAGACTAGGTAGAAAATCTGAGATGACAAGTTGAGACATCTCAGGCCAGTGGCCCCCAACTGACTTGGCAGCTGACAAGAGATACGAGGGTGAGCCCAGCCAGGACCAGAAAGACCATACAGCTCGTATTTCCAATCCGCAGAAACATGAGCTAGAAAAATGGTTGTTTTAAGGCAGTGAGTTATGGGTTGGTTTGTTACACAGCAATAGGTAACTGATACACCCATCCTTAAGTTTTTGGACACAGTGTTTCTTTTGGAAATCAGGCAATCAATGCAATTGTTCCAACCACAAGCTAAACTAGCACCACTTTGTAAACTTTTCCATATGCCCTGGAGATATATCCAGATCATTTTCTAAACTTTATAGTTAATATATCTCAGACTTCTATTTAGTCTAACCTGCCTTTGCTTTCTATCCCCACTATTATCAAGCCTTCATTTTCTGTGCTGACCAAAGGAAATAGGGTCTTAATTGGTGTTTGCATATTTCACCCTGTTCTGTCTGTTCTTTTACCCTGTTCTTCTCACTGTCCAAAGAATTACACCCAAATATCTTACTTCAGGTCAGGAAAAACAACAATAACAGATGCTGTTGGATATCCACTATGTGTCATACCAAGCTGAAGAAGACAGAGAAGCTTAAGTCTCCTGGGAGTGACAGAGACCCTCCTTAATCTATCCCATTCTACTCCTGCACATTCTCACTCACAACTCACCTCCCTAAGACATCTACCCTGTCCCTGAAACATGTCCCTGTATTAGCATTTTTGCTTATGTTACTTATGTTACTGTTCCCCAAACTCTTCTGCCTAAAATGCCCTCTCTACTTTTTCCAGCTTCTCTAACTCTTTGCCTCCTTTCAAGGGTCCAATTTAAATCCTGACTCCTCTGAAACCTCCCCATACTGCCCTTGCCCAGGCCATCTCTCTCGTCTCTCTCTTGTCTCAGTCCCTCAGAGCTCTCTTAGCTGTAGGCTACAGCATCTGCATGACTGGCTATTTATCAGCCCAGAGACTGGGCTGTGGAGTGCCCAGCATCCAGCACAGTGCCAGATACACGTGCCTGCAGGTGCTACTAATCCTGGATAAAGATGGGTTCAATTAAGCAACTCTCTCCCAAGACACTATGACATGTTGGCTCTCCGTCTTTTTAAATAAAAGTCTTTTACCCTTAATTTGGGGTACTGGATTTGAGAAATACCTAACCCTCCCTGCCATGCCTCACAAGGACTCAGGGGAAAATACAGAACTCTTCCTACATGTCACTATCCTTTACTGAACACTCACCAAGTACCAGGTACCACCCTGGACTTTTTATTTGTATTGCCTCACTTAAATCTTACAACTGCCCTATATAGTACAGATAACTGCCTTCATTTTAGAGTAATAGGAACTCATCTGCATGACTAAGTGCTCCATCTAAAATCCCACAGCCAGCAAGTGACGGAGGTAAGATGTGACCCCAGGTTTCTGAGCCCAACGCGTGTGTTTTCAGTCAGTGAGCTATCATGCCCGACTTACCCAGTTATTCTGCTCTCAGGATACATGGACAGCCTTTCATCATTGTTATGCTCTCCTATCAAGAGTCCTTATCTCCAACCTAGATGTCAGTTCCATGGACCATACCTAATCTAGTGTCTTCTATGCTGAGCGGAAAATGCCCTCACCCAAAGATTTCCATGTCTTCATCCCCAGAACCAGTGAATATATTGCATTACAGGGTATAGGGAGATTAAGATGGCAGATGTAATTATGTTTGCTATTCAGCTGACCTTGAGATGGAGATATTTTGCAGAATCATCCAGGTAGAGTCCTGAAAACATCCAGTGCTTTAAGTGCATCCAGGGGTCTTTTAGATGGACAGATGGAGGCAGTAGGGGCAGAGAGGAGTTGTGACAACAGTAGCAGAGATCAATATGATGCTGTTGCTAGAAGGGGGCTCCAGGCCGTAACATGCAGGCAGCCTCCGGAAGCTAGAAAAGGCAAGGAAATAAATTCTCCCCCTAGAACTCCAGGAGGAATCTGGAGAATCTCCAGTTTTAGTCCAGTGAGATTCATTTTGGACTTCTGACCTCCAGAGATGTAAGGTAAGAAATTAATGTTGTTTTGAACCACCAGGTGTGTAGTATTTGGTATAACACAACAGGAAACTAATATACCTTCTCATAGAAACAATTAGGACCAGTTTATGGTAGCCCACTCCAGTATTATTGCCTGGAAAATCCCATGGACAGAGAAGCCTGGCAGGCTATAGTCCATAGAGTTGCAAGAGAGTCGGACATGACTCAACAACTGAACAATAACCACGTGGTCCACTAACTTGCAAGGCTTCTCACAGCACAGAAACTTCAGTTTAAATATTTATAGTGTTAGCCATTCAGTCTTGGACTCTTTGTGATCCCATGGGCTGGAGCCCACCAGGTTCCTCTATTCTCAAGTGAGAATGCTGGAGTGGGTCACCATATCCTTCTTTAGAGGATCTTCCCAACCCAGGGATCAAACTCAGGTCTCCTGCATTGCAGGCAGATTCTTTACTGTCTGAGTTACCAGGGGAGCTGGTAGTTACAAGAAATGTCTATTATGGAGGCCTTATAAATTGTTCCCACAAATAAACTGAGAAAAGTCTTGAAGAGCCTCTTTAAATTTCTAAAGAAGAAAAGAAGACAGCCAACACTTGTCTCCTCTCCCAGGCTTCTGACCTCTAGGAACACATTCCATTAAAGTTCTGACAGGCTGAGATTTCCTGTGGAACTCATGTGTTCCTTCTAATTTCCAAATAATGTTGCTTTCCTCTCAGTAAAATCAAGAATTGTCAATAAAGGTGCAAGCCAGCTGCTGGGCCCCCTTTTCCTCATACATACCACACACACAAATAGGAAGATGGTCTCCAAAGCTGTAATTTCCTGGCTAGCAAGTGTCTTGGGTTTCACTTGAGTGGTTAATGGTGATGTCACTCGAGTGCCTTAGTATGGGGCATTTCCAACCTTCAATTAAAGGACTATCATTTACTCTATATATTAACATCCAGAACAATAAACACAGTGGAACATGGTCATTAGAGTCAGCCATAATCCATGGCCTGCTGTGTATTGATGTCAACCTTGCTGTGTTTGACATCTGAAATAAGTCCAAAGAAAGCACGGCCTTTTCAAAGCTGGGACTACATTGAGGATATCCACCCCTGGCTGTGTTCCATCTCCCTATCTCCATCTACTAACCTGTCAACCTCTTGGGTTCAACTCCAGAGTTTAAAACCCCTTATTTTTTTTTTTTTTTTACAAAAAGACATCTAAGCCAACCTGCTCCCTGAGGAGGAATAATGCCACCAGATTTCAGTTCACTGAACCTAGTGGACTTTCACTATAATAAACCAATCCAAGATGTTGTGATTCTTAAAGACTGTCACAATGTTGTAGACCTGAAGACCTTTAAAAACAACACACACAACAACAATAACAATGAAAAAGTGATTTTATGATGCACAGACATAGAAAACCAGGAAAGCAAAAAAAAAATATTTACTCAAACTCAGTTGTATTATCTTGTCTCAAAATCCTCTTCAGTTGTTTCCTACATTTGTTTCCCATGTTCATTTAATGCATACTGATTGGTACTAGCATCATAGTTGAGGTATGAATATTAATAGGATAGCAGAGTCTGATGGAGGAGACAAAGAATCAGTCAATATCAATACCTCTCATTTATCTGGCTCTTTCTTTGCTGGGCAAGAGCTATTCCAAGCACTCTGCATTCATGATCTGATTTTATCAATACTACAGCCTCCTGAGGTAGGTACTAAAAGCCCTGTTTTGCAAATGAGGAAAGGGAGCCTTACAGCACTGACGTCGCTTTGGCCAAGGCTAGAACAAGAATTTGGAGAAGCCAATGGCAACCCACTCCAGTACTCTTGCCTGGAAAAACCCACAGACGGAGGAGCCTGGTAGGCTGCTGTCTGTGGGGTCGCACAGAGTCAGACACGACTGAAGCAACTTAACAGCAGCAGCAGCAGAACAAGAATTCAACCTCACCCTGGCTCCATCTCTCATGGGAGCTGCGTGACGTATGCAGCTAATGTCCCTATGCCAGAGGGCCCGCGCTGGTCTCATTCTGTCGACACTGATTTCTGAAGGTCCAGCCACCTAGATTTCTGAGCTCAAAACTACAGGAGATGCAAAATTAAAACAGGACCAAAAGCCTCCTCTGTCAGGTAGTGGGGGCGGTGGGGTAGGGAAGTCTCCTGGTGTTTGTTACACACTTCGGGTTGCATGTGGAGATGTGCTTGGGTCATGGAGGCAAGGGAAAGATGCTGTAAAGAGGGAACACGAGGACACAAAGATGCCTTCTCAGCAGACTCGGCACTCTGAGAACCAACAATTGAGTCCATGACTAGATAAAAAGTAGACCTTATTTCTTCAGGGGGCCAACAGCAACTCCTTACTGCCTTACTGAGTGAATCCAACACACGCTTATACTTTCCCAGAGAGCGTCTCACACGGTTGTTCATCACACTGAATCGGGACTGTCCCTGTGGGAAGCGCCATTATATCTGATGAGTTCGCAGGCAGGGGTTGCCCATGTCCACCTAGGATCTGCCTTTGGCTGAGTTCCCAATCCCAAGCCTGTGAGTTCCCCAGGCCCAGCACAACCTTGCTGCATTTTTTAGAAGGAGGCATGTAGATACCCTGTGTGCATGTATCTTTAAAATCAAATATAAGTGATTTACTGCAGACCTGAATTACCCGTGCCACTGTTCCTCTCCACCAAGCATTCTGGGTTTTGTTTCACTTCACCTTGTTTTTGGTACAGTGCTATTCACTGTGTTTGGGTTTGTAGAAGCAGATCAGCAAGAGTTTGATTCTCTTAGCATAGGTTCTGGAAATGACTGTGCCCTAGTGCCCTCTTCAGTGGGAGGATTTTCCAAGTTGCTGCATGTACTTTTCCCAGTAGCCAGGAGCCTGATGGGGTGGGCATGGAGGAAGTGAGAGGCTCTCTGGTGAAGGCTTCCTGGGCTCTCCTGTAGGACATGCCTACTAGACTTGTGCATGCCCTGCAAGGGTCACTGTATACTCCCAAACCTGGTAGACTTGTTTCGTGAAGCCATTCTAATAGACCCACAGACAGAGAAAACAAACATGGTTACCAAAGGGGGGCAAGGGGAATGGATAAATTAGGAGCTTGGGAATAACATACACACAATACAATGAATATAATAGATAATCAACAAGGACCTACTATATAGCGCAGGGAACTATGCTTAATATTTTGTAATAACCTATAAGGGTAAAGGATCTGAAAAATAATAGATATAGATAGGTGTGTGTATGTATAACCGAATCACTTTGCTGTATACCTGAAACTAACACAACATTGTAAATCAACTATACTTCAGCTTAAAAAAACAAAACCTGGTTGCCTACACCTCTGGGCTTTCTCTGCCCTTGGCCGCCACCTGCTGGAAAAGCCTGGAACTGACTGCTGAGCCACGTAAGGCTGACACCTAGCCAGGACAGGAGGCGTGAGGGAACAGATTGTCAAGATCATTCCACGGCATTCATTCCAGAGTGAGCCTCGAAACTGGCCTTGACATACAAGAATCTGTTTTTTAATAGTCTTTTGGAGACCTAAAGTCTACAAATCTCTTGATAACTCATCTGAGAGTTTAATCACCGTCTCTCAGAAATATTTTCCCTTTTTGTGATCGCAATGATGCTTCTGTTTAGGTTAATTTCCTACTGATCTGTCTTGATCAGAGATGGCACACAGCTGCTGCCAATTCTCTTGGTAAGAGTTCTTTATTGGCCCGGAGAAAGATCAGGGAGTATGCCTCACTTCTCCGGAGAGGTCCCACATTTTATTCTCCTTTAAATTGACTTCCTTTAGCCTACTTTAAAACTTATTTATGATATCTCTGTGGCTTTTCTATGGATCCTCTCAATTTCTGGGCATATCCCTTTACTCAGGGACACAGTGATACTCTTAGTAAGGATGTGGCTAAAGCCAAGTACATTGCTTCCAATATCGTGTATACTCTCCAGATCATCACTCGTTTGTCAAAAATTTTCTCAGCACCTACTATATGTAAGCACCCAAGTAAGACCTGTGTGGGACAGAAGATTAATTACTCATGGACTTTTCCAAAAGGAGGGAAGAGATAAAGCTACAATGCCTGCACACAGATCACCCTAACAGTGAATGAGACAGGTACAAGCACTGGTTGCCACCCGAGGGCTGCAAGGGGGAGAGGACACTACCAGCCTGGGCACACGGAAGGTTCCCTGCCTTCCTTATAGACAGTGGGCCCTGAGCTGGCCTCTGAACGTGTGATGTGGTACGTTATAATAAGTATGTATTTGGTCTTTGACCCCTTTTCCAGCACAGAGCTCCTAAAATCCTTGGAATTGGCTTTGAGGAGAGTGATCAGGTGTCTCTTGTTATGTTAATGGCGTGACTTGTTGGAGACTGGTTGCCAGGAGAGCCAAGTATGCAATTGGAGGGTTGGACTTGCAGTCCCACCCTCAGCCTCTGAGGGGAGAGGGGGTTGGAGGTTGAGTCACTGTCCATGGCCAATGATACACGCAATCATAACTATGTAGTGAAGCATCTGAAAACCCAGAGAGTGCAGGGTTCAGAGAGCTTCTGGTTTGGTGAGTGCACCAAGATTTGGGGAAAGTGGTCACTTAGCAAGGAAGCTCCCTGCCCTTTCCCCATGCCTTGCCCTCTGCATCTCTTCCATCTGGCTCTTCCTGTGTGTGCCTGTGCTCAGTAACCTCCCATTCTTTTGCGACTCCACAGACTGTAGCTCACCAGACTCCTCTGTTCATGGGATTTCCCAGCAAGAAACTGTTCTGTACTGCCAACAATGGGGAGCCTTTACAGAATCCAGGTATTGTGTCTATTTTCTAGAATTCCTGTTTGACTTTATCAGCTTGAAAACAACTTGTTTTTCATCGCCGACCCCAAATCATTCTCAATCGTTTTTAGTGTCACTTTATCCTCTAGGATGGCTCTTGCTTTTGACTTATTTGCTCCGAGCCATGGTTTATTTTTTTTCTCTTTTGTTCTTCCTTTTCTGAGAAATCCATCTTGCCCTGGTATTATTTACTCTGATTCCCCCAGCCTAACCTTTGACAGTATCAATTCCAGCTAGCCAGTCCTGCCTCAGTCACTCATCATTCCTTCCTGATGCAGTAGGGTTTTTATATTTCTCTCCCCCTTTAGGAGACTTAGGAAGGAAGGGCAGCTGGAAATGAGACCTCGAGCAAGTCTCCTGTCCATTCCAGCCTCAGTGTCTACTTTAAAAAGAGGCCGTGGGTACCTATATGACCTCTTGGTCTTTTCTCAAGCTCCTGTGCTATAAGGGCCAACTATCCCTGTTCACAAGCCATAACACCCCCACCCCAACTATTTCCATGAGCTAATTTTAGCATTTCTGGAAGACTTTGCTATGAAATGGGCTAAAAAGGGAGTTTGAAACAAATTGGGTCTGCTAGGAAGTCAACCAGCTTTGAGTTATGTTTCCAACTGGAATGAGGATAAAGGGAAAGGTGAGAAGTATGCCTGGCTTCCCTCTTGCCAAAGAACCTCCCCCCCTCCAGGAATTATTTTCAAAAACAAACAATGATGGATGGCGAAGCAAAAAATGAGCTGCAGGTGGCACTCAGCACCCTGCTCCCTTCTTGAATAAACCAAACTCCCTCTTCTCCTCTTTATCATGACTGATCCCATTTGATTCTGCCTGTCTGCAAACCCAAGACTTTGCCTCTGACATGGTTATAGTGAGCTGCCTGGAAGGTCCTAATTTTCCCAAGTCTGCAGGTGACAAGTCTCCTGAGTAGCTGCTTTTAGCCCTTTGCTACTCTAATTTTCATTCACCATATGTAGGGAAAGAGCAAATTAGCCAAGATGGCAGTGGTCAAGGCTTTCGCACCCCATGGCCTGTCACTCTCACCCCACATTTCGTAAATACTTGGTATGTAACAGCTGAGATCATTTATAGTACTGTGCATGCAGGATGACCTATATAAGCACCACCTGGAAAGCTCTTGTAGGCGAGGGAAGTTGTCTTCGGGCTATGTCTGCTCCGTCAACCACAAGAGAATACGGCATGACTGCTGCTGCTGCTGCCGCCGCCTTACTAATCAAGGGAGAATAAATGCATTTGCAGTTCCTATGGCTCCTTGCATCTTCTTTCAGCTTCCCCGCTCTTGCCTTGCCTACCCCGGGTTCAGTGAACAGCAAGATACAACAAGACACGTTAGCATCAGTTGCCCTAAGCATCTAACCAGATGAAAAGTGCTCACAACCAGCAAATGAGTAAACTCTAGCCTCAGTGCCTGTCAGGTACCAGAAAGAACAGGAGCCCAGGTATCAGGGAAAACCTAGAAAGTCATGCAGATCATAGAGGGAGGGCAGAACTAGGGTCCAGGACAGGGAGCAGAAGTCAGAGATAAGAACTGTACCTTGTCTTATTACTTCCATATTGCTTTATTACTTTATTTCATAAAATTCTTTCATATCAGTTATTTTAGTTAATTCTTAGAATAGCCCTGTAATGTTAGGTGTCCTAAATCCTATTTTGTACATGGGGAAACTAAAGTTTCCATCTTTTATGCCTTATATAAGTGAATGAGCTTGACAAAAATTTGATTGTTTCCTTGTATTGAAGGAAGAAAACCTCTGTTGTTGAGATCCCAGAGTCAAAGGTTAAATTAACTCAGGGATTTCTAAGCAGAGCACTTTAAGAAATAATGGGGAAAACATTGTGTAGAATTGTTGCCCTGGACCCTGACGCCATGCAAGTCTGCAGCTACTTAACAGTAATTTCCATTCCCAGCCATGAGGCTTAGCCACAGAGTGCCTTAGAAAGATGAAGATGGGAAGGTCACTCACCACAGGGTGGTGAGAAGTGGTGGTGGATGGATAATCAGGAACGGTCTGCTGGAGGGTATAACTTTCATCTGAATTGGGTATTTTGCTCACCTCCAAAGAGGGGAGATGAAAGTCTTCAGGTGATACCAACCTGACTCAAACACCAGGGAAATTTTTAAAAATGCTAACCCAGGAAGAAGAAAAACCTTGGATTATAACAGTTGACCCACAGGCATGTGAAATATGTGCCTCTAATTTTTTTTTTTTCTGTTTGCTTAAGTACTGCAGACTTTTTTTTATTGGTATCTGATGATTTAAGTGGCTTTTACAAGTAGTCAGAGCAGATTCCAGGATCTCCCCCAAGCCTTGACTTTCTCTTTGCGTGACCCATAGTAGACAATAAAGATTTGTTAACTGAGTTCCAGCATCAGAGCTTTAGTCCTGAGCGTTCTCCATGCCCAGAAAAGCCTTTTCCTTACTTTGATCAATATTATGTTTACCCTTCAGGCCCAGCTCGAATCCAGCCTCTTTCCTGGTCACTTCAATCCACAGTATTTGCTTGACACTGAATCCAATTACAAAGATTATGCAAGCGACACTTTGTTTTTTGTTTTTGTTTTTTTTAATTTATTTTACTTTACAATACTCTATTGGCTTTGCCATACATCGACATGAATCCACCACAGGTGTACACGAGCTCCCAGCAGCACAGAATCCCTTCTTTAATGGAAGAAACCATTCCTTTTATTACAGTTAGTCATTTGGATTGTACTTTAGGTTTTTTAAAAATTGCATTGTCTCATCTAACCCACTCAGTGATGCTGAGAGGCAGACAGAGGTAGTAGTCAGGACTCAGTTGGTTGCAGGTGACAGAAGCCAGCTCGCTGGAGATTAAGTACAAATGGAAATTTAATTCAGTCACAGACTCAAAGGAAGAATCCAGGACAAATTTGGGGAACTCAGGGACTGGAATAAGGGATTCAATGTCTCCAGTTATTCTATAATATAATGTCTCGCCTACTTCTGTGTGCTGCCTCCATTCTCTCTTGCTTGGTTTGGTTTGCTCTGGGATGGGGTATGGATATTTTCTTCCTGTGTCAATACATATAAATTTTACAACCTCAACAGAAGTGCAAGATTGGACTAAGGAATGGATGATTCTCCAAAGGAAGGCAAGCGTTGCCCTGGAGGAAATGGGGGAACTCAAAAAGCATACAGAAAGCAGACATCGTCTACTCCAGCAGGTATGACTGCTCTTATCCTCTGAAAACTGCACTAACACCAAAGTTCAAGCAAGCCATACTGCTACTCTTTAGGATGAAAAATCAAGTTTCCCAGAGCTCTTTCTCTTGATACATTATTTTAGTAGCTAACATGGGGTCTTGCTCATAATAAACACTCAACGAAAGTTAGTCACTAATGCATGTTTCCTTTCCAAATTTCCATTTTCAAGGATTGTAAGAGAAAAATCACTATGAGAAAATGAAGTCACCACTAAATTATGGTGAAATATAATTTGAAACCTGAAAAAAAATCATTACAACATCAAAAACAATACCAGCCAATGATCAGATGCTTAA
The DNA here is from genome assembly GCA_006410875.1 of Neotragus pygmaeus. Classification (NCBI taxonomy): domain Eukaryota; kingdom Metazoa; phylum Chordata; class Mammalia; order Artiodactyla; family Bovidae; genus Neotragus; species Neotragus pygmaeus. The sequence goes on from SJYV01004965.1 coordinate 90,490, forward strand.
TACAGGCCAGAGACCATTCTATGAGATTTGCTTGTGTGAATTCAGTTATTCAGGTACTATTATCCCATTTCAGGTACTACTTCCATTTTATGGAAGAGAAAACTGAGGCTTAAATAAGATATCAAGTTAAGTCATTCCTGAAATCATACAGATGGCTGGTGGCAGGACAGGAATTCAACCCTGGACTCTCTGACAGTGAGCAGAGCTGGGCTCTCAGACACTTGCAGCAGGGTGCCCCATAGGACTGGTTACCATCCTGTTCCACTCATTCCCAGAGCATGACATTCAAACCTCAACCTTTTCTAACTCGAGTTTTTACTACATTTATGCCCATATCATGTGGAGGAAATTGCAAGGAAATCTTTGAGAAAGACCAGTACATCAGAGATGAACTGGGAATAGATGTTCCCCAAGCAGTTGCCTCTGCAGACGTACCTCATTTTATTGAACTTCTCTTTATTGCACTTAGAAAATATTGCATTTTGTGGCTTTTTTCTGGTGTTTATTTGTTTTTTAACAAATTGAATATTTGTGGCAACCCTGTATTGGGCAAGTCTATTGGCACCATTTTTCCAATAGCATTTGCTTACTTTGTGTCTCTTTCCCATTTTGGTAATTCTCACAATATTTCAAACACTTTCCCTATTATATTTGTTATGGTGATGTGATCAGTGATCTTTGTTGTTGTTATTTGGTTTTTGTTATTTGTCTTTTACTTTGGGTATACATTGTTCCTTTAGACATAATGGTATTGTACACTTAATGGACTATAGCACAGTGTGAACATAACTTTTATATGCACTGAGAATCCAGAACATTGATGTGACTGGCTTTATTGCAGTGATCTGGAACTGAACTCACAGTATCTACAAGGTCTGCCTATATTTGCTTTTGTTCCTTTGCCCATTCTGCTCCCTCTTCCTGAATCTTGAACCCCTTCCTGAATTTCTCTGCCTGGCAAAAGCCACTCAGGTGAAGGGCTGCTCACACGTATCTTCCTTTCTGTAGCTTTTTGTGACTCACTGAAGAAATCACTCATTGACTCTTGTTTACTATAGCACTGGCCGTGCACCTCCAGCACAAAGCTGCCCTCTTCCTCTCTATCCCGACAAGACTGTGAAGGACTCTGGGTCCAGGGCTTATTCTCCTGTACCTTCTTGATGTTTGGGCCTTTGGTGCCCAACACAGAGCCTGGTACACAGAAGGTGCTCAGGGAATGCTGATTGAATGAGTGAGAAGTGAATGAAAGTTAGAGAGCACTCTAAGGTTATTCACTTGCTTGATTGAAGGATCCACAAGTGGATTCCAAAGCAATTTCAAACTCAGTCTCTCGCTACTTAAAGGTCTATCAAGAGGGAAGTCCTCGAAAGGAAACCAGTGGTCTTGGAGAGGGATCAAAATAAACAATCCATGTCCTGGCAGTGTTATGTCTAGAATGCCAAAGGAAAGAAGAATAAATATAACTTAAGCCATGTAACTAGCAAGATGCTATCATCAAATTATTTTGATCACTGCCTCTTAGTCCTAATGATGGGAGTCCACAAAGAAGGTAATCTGACCTGTGTCAAACACAGAAGAATTCTGGTGGGTATATTTCTCCTCGGCCTTGTGCACAATTAATTCATGAGCTCCCTTGTAGGTGTGGACCATATAATTGTTTTTACTTTTTTTTTGACCTTTCCACCCAAGCATCTAAAGCCAGAACTTCCCATACCTGTATGTGCATTTCTATGCAATCTCCATAGAGCATGCTCAGTAACGAGCATACCCCATTTGTAAAACTCAGTATCTCCAACACTTGCTGGAGACTAATGCACTTTCTGAAAGGCTGTAAACAAATAATAAAATCATGAAATCATAGATTTGAAAGGCTCTTGGAAATCTAGTGCCACCCTTTATTCATGGAAAAGTATTACCCAAGACATCAGGTGTCTTTGCAGAGTCACACAACTAATCAGGTGTACAGGTGACATACCCCTTCAGTACAGTTCAGTCACTCAGTCGTGTCCGACTCTTTGCAACCCCATGAACCACAGCACGCCAGGCCTCCCTGTCCATCACCAACTCCCGGAGTCCACCCTAACCCATGTCCGTTGAGTTGGTGATGCCATTCAACCATCTCATCCTCTTTCATCCCCTTCTCCTCCTGCCCTGAATCTTTCCCAGCATCAGGGTCTTTTCCAATGAGTCAGCTCTTTGCATCAGGTGGCCAAAGTATTGGAGTTTCAACTTCAACATCAGTCCTTCCAATGAACACCCAGGACTGATCTCCTTTAGGATGGACTTGTTGGATCTCCTTGCTGTTCAAGGGACTCTCAAGAGTCTTCTCCAACACCACAGTTCAAAAGCATCAATTCTTTGGCACTCAGCTTTCTTTATAGTCCAACTCTCACATCCATACATGACCACTGGAAAAACCATAGCCTTGACTAGACAGACCTTTGTTAACAGAGCAATGTCTCTGCTTTTTAATATGCTGTCTAGATTGGTCATAACTTTCCTTCCAATGAGTAAGCATCTTTTAATTTCATGGCTGCCCCTTAGAGAAGCTTATTCTTGTGCTTGACACAAGAGTACACTTTTTGGTAAGTATGATCCAGCATTGTGATATCCATTCAAAATGAAATCTGTAAAATATACTCTAAGGTTACCAAACTTTCTAATATGGCCAAATTAGGAATTGTTCATCAAAAATTAGGGTAAAGTTTTATAATTAATCTTCAAGATGCCATATTTTAACCTCTTGGGGAATCTGGATAAGCAAAATGTGCTAGAAATTTAAAAATTCAAGAGTCTCAGGATGTAGGAAGTTGAAAGGGGAACAACCATCCAGACTAGAGAAGTTTCTGAACAGAGAAGGGGTGGATGAGAGGTAAGCCCAGCATTGAGAGAGCATATTGTCCAATATCTGCTCTGCAGCCAAGGGGAAAAAGTATGATTGCTTTATTAAGGTTGTGTGTTAGTTGCTCACTCATGTCCAACTCTTTATGACCCCATGAACTATAGCCCACCAGACAGACTCCTCTGTCCATGGAATTCTCCAGGCAAGAACACTGGAGTGGAAGAGGGAGGTGAGAGTGGGGTTCAGGAGGTAGGGGACATAGGAATACCTGTAGCTGATTCATGTTGATGTTTGGCAGAAATCAACACAATATTGTAAAGCAATTATCCTTTAAATTAAAAATAAATTAATTTTTAAAAATACTGGAATGGGCAGCCATTCCCTTCTCCAGCAGATCTTTCTGACCCAGGGATGGAACTTGAGTCTCCTGCATTGTAGGCAGATTCTTTACCCTCTGAGCCACTGTTATTAATCTTAGGCTTGAGCAAATGACCTGCTCTAGCCAAAGATATTAATACACAAGCGGAAGTGCTGTGTGTTATGTCCAGGCAGCAGTTTAATAGCAAGTATAGAATTCACCATATTCTTGTTTGCCTGACTTTGGAATCATGGAATTCTATGTTTGATTTAGCTTATCTGTGCAAGAGATCAAGTGGCTACAGTGAACAGTTCTAGGCCAATCCCTAGTGGATATATAATGTGAGCAAGAAATGCAGCTTGCTACTTTAGGCTTCTGGGATTTAAGGATCAACATTTCACACAGTATAACTTATTTAGTCTAAAAGAGCCTACAAAGTCAAAAGAGGATGTCTGTACCGAGAAGCATAGCTTATGAATCAAATCGAATGAGTCAAATTCCACCTTGACAGCATACCTATTACTTGCCTGCATGTAAACCATTCTTGCCTTGAATTTTCTGGCACAATAATGGGTTTTATAAAGTCACTGCAATGTCTCAAGCTGAATGATGACCCACAACAGAGAAAGGGGACCAGAAAGGACAGTGGAGTAAAGCTGGGCCCCCTGCTTTCCCAGGCAAAGCCCCTGGACTCCAAAAGCAAAGAAGACTAGTGTCCACGCAAGAGGGCACACATCCCCATTTATATTCTTCCCATCACATTTTCATTCCCACCTCACATCCCAGTTTCCTGTCCACCTCCCCTCCAATGGCATCTTCTGGGCCTGATCAGGCAAGTGTGCTCATCTGACTGAATATAATACATAAGGAGGATATATGTGCACCTGTGCGTGTGCACACACCTGTACTCAGATATTCCTAAAGGATGTGCTAGATACAGAGAATAATACTATGTGCTCTTCTCTATTTACTCTAAACTACCCAGCCTCTTCCTGGAAGCATTAACATAGATCTAACACTCAGGAGTGGATCACCATTAGACCTGGGACCATGGTTACAGCTGCTACTGCTGCTGCTAAGTCACTTCAGTCGTGTCCAACTCTGTGCGACCCCATAGATGTCAGCCCACCAGGCTCTGCAGTTCCTGGGATTCTTCAGGCAAAAACACTGGAGTGGGCTGCCATTTCCTTCTCCAAATGAAAGTGAAAAGTGAAAGTGAAGTCACTCAGTTGTGTCCGACTCTTCACGACCCCATGAACTGTAGCCTACCAGGCTCCGCGTCCATGGGATTTTCCAGGCAAGAGTACTGGGGTGGGTTGCCGTTGCCTTCTCTGGGTTACAGCTGCTACAAGGGCCCAAACCAGGCTAATATCTCAAAATAGGTGCCAGCATCATGGAGGAAGGAGGCTAAGGCTTTAACTTGCATTTCTTCAATCTACACCCTTTTCCAAAAAGCAGGTACAATATGCTCGGTTATCTAAGCATAAAGACCAGAAACTATAAGACTCCTAGAGGAGAACACAGGCAAAACACTCACTGACATAAATCACAGCAGGATCCTCTATGATCCACCTCCCAGAATCCTGGAAATAAAAGCAAAAATAAACAAATGAGATCTAATTAAAATTAAAAGCTTCTGCACAACAAAGGAAAATATAAGCAAAGTGAAAAGACAGCCTTCTGAATGGAAATTTCTAAATTGAATGTTTTTAAGTATGAATAAAAAAGAACTAACTGTTTAATAGCATCTAGAAGCCAAAGCTGAAATCCACCTCCTGGTGAATCCTTTCCTTGTATTTTTATTATCTTCACTTCCTCTGTGTAGATGAGAATCCCAGAGAGTTAGCGTTAGAAGATGCACTGGTCTGTCTCCTTGTTTTATTGAGGAAGGTGAAGCCTGGAGAAGTTCAGTGCTATTGTGGATACGGGGTTTGGGAGAAGTCGCAGTACCAGAAGAGCCGCAGGCAGTTGGTATAGAAAAAGGTCAACCTTTGAAGCTGTATCTTGATTGGGATGAACTTGTTCCTTTCTCTCCGGCCTTTTCATCAGCATAGCCACCATCAGCCTTTCATCATGTGCCTGTTTACTTTGTGTTTCACTAAATGCCCTTTACAGGCCTTGAAGAAGCTATTTTAGTAGCTTCCTGGACATAGACAATGTTTTGTTTAGGCCCCACCGTGTATTCAGGGTGTCTGGGGCCTGTTGAAGTTGACTGAGAGAGAAAGAAACAAGGATTCAGACAGAGATAGTTACAGACCTGGCTTCAGAGCTTTCGCCTCTGTCCCCCAACTGCCTCTCTCTCTCTGTTCCTCCCTTATTCCTCACAGTTAGAACTCTATACTAACCCTTGAAACTGTTCTGGAAACAAATGAAATCTTTGAAATAAAGTTCACACTCTGGAGAGTCGACACAATATCAGAGTTTCATCCACAATTACAGTGTTAAATCAGAGAGCCCTTAAGAAACATCTTTGTACCACAAATTATAATATAGCCATAAAATCTTTTCTGTAATAAGTAATTTTCCCTGAAAAAAACACTTCTCAGTCTTCCAGGACATAGCTGAAATATGACTTAGATTGCAGTTGGTTTTTGTGAATTTTTTAAATGGAAAGAAGACTTCAAATTCCCTAAGCATGATGCATTTTTAATCTTACAGAGCTTGACTTCTCAGTAGAAACCCATGCTAGAGAAGGGAGCTTATTTCCGAGAGGAGCTTTCCTGACCTTACCCTCCAGAATGCTAAGCACTGATTTATAAACTGTTTGTATGGGTAGGAAGGCTTTGGGCAGAATAAAGGAGCCAGCCACTTTCCCCTTTTCCTGGAGACAAGGCAAGGTATATTTGGATCCAAACTGGAGCTGAAAAATTAAGATCAAATGTTAGGAAAACTACTCTTATGACATGTATACACACACACCAAAAAAAAAAAAAAAATGGGGCTTCCCAGATGGTGCTAGTGGTAAAAACCTACCTGCCAATGTAGGAGACACGAGAGATGTGGGTTCGATCCCTGGGTCAGGAATATCCCCTGGAGAAAGCAATGGCAACCCACTCCAATATCCTTGCCTGGAAAATTCCATGAACAGAACAATCTGGCAGGCAGAAGAGCCTGGCGGCTAAAGTCTGTGGGGCCACAAAGAGTCAGACACGACTGAGTACACGCACACACTCACAAATAGATTTCCTGTGTTGAAGGACATTAGAAAATGTTTTCTTATACTCTAGACATCTTAAATCTGAATTAGTTTAAACAGAGTCTTGCCTAGAGGCAAGGCTATGCATTAGACATGCTTGCTTGCTATGGCCATCCCCAAAGTCCCTGCTACTCTGATCCCTGATCAAAATGATATAAATCAATCTCCCAAAGTTGAAAACCTCACTGAAGTAGGACCAAAAAGGCCAGTCCTCATCCAGCCAACAAGAAACATGGATTCTTCTGGAGAAACTCCAAATACTCTTGAGTATGTAGGTCTTCATACTCAATATGGACACCAAGAGGCAGATGACAGAGTTCAGGACTTTATATTTTGTTGTTGTTTTTCAGTTGCTAAGTCTTGTCAGACTCTTTGTGACCCCATGAATTGCAACACACCAGGCTTCCCTGTCCTTCACCATCTCCCAGAGCTTGCTCAAACTCATGTCCATTGAGTCAGTGATGCCATCCAACCATCTCATCCTCTGTCACCCTCTTCTCCTCTTGCTCTCAATCTTTCCCAGCATCAGTGTCTTCAATGAGTTGGCTCTTCGCATCATGTGGCCTAAGTATTGGGGCTTCAGTATCAGTCCTTCCAATGAATACTCAGTGTTGATTTTCTTTAGAATTGACTGGTTTGATCGCCTTTCTGTCCAAGGGACTCTCAAGTGTCAGTCATTGACTTTTTAAGATTTTGGAGATTTGCAAGATTCAACTGCCTCTTCAGAAAGTAAAGTTATGTATAGTATCATGTCATCTGCAGATAGTGAGAGTTTTACTTCTTCTTTTCCAATCTGGATTCCTTTTATTTCTTTTTATTCTCTAATTACTGTAGCTAGGACTTCTAAAACTATGTTGAATAATGGTGGTGAGGGTGGACACCCTTGTCTTGTTTCTGGTCTTAGAATGCTTTTAGTTTTTCACCATTGAGAATAATGTTTGTTGTGGCTTTATCATATATCGCCTTTACTATGTTGAGGTAGGTTCCTTCTATGGCCATTTTTTTAAGTGTTTTTATCATAAATGGGTGTTGGATCTTATCTAAGGCTTCATGCGAAGAGTTGACTCATTGGAAAAGACTCTGATGCTGGGAGGGATTGGGAGCAGGAGGAGAAGGGGACGACAGAGGATGAGATGGCTGGATGGCATCACGGACTCAATGGACATGAGTCTGAGTGAACTCCAGGAGTCGGTGATGGACAGGGAGGCCTGCTGTGCTGCGATTCATGGGGTCGCAAAGAGTCGGACACGACTGAGTGATTGAACTGAACTGAACTGAAGGCTTTTTCTGCATCTTTTGAAATGATCATATGGCTTTTATCTTTCAATTTGTTAATAATGGTATATCACATTGATTTATTTGCATATATTGAAGAATCCTTGCATCCCTGGAATAAACCTGACTTGATCATGGGGTATGAGCTTTTTAACGTGTTGTTGAATCCTCTTTGCTAGAATTTTGTTGAGGATTTTTGCATCTATGTTCATAAGTGATATTGGCCTGTAATTTTATTTTTTTCTGTTGTCTTTGCCTGGTTTTAGTATCAGCATGATTGTGACCTCATAGAAGGAGTTTGGAAATGTTCTTTCCTCTGCAATATTTTGGAAGATTTTCAGAAAAACAGACATTAGCTCTTCTCTTGGTGTTTGGTAGAATTCCCCTGTGAAGCCATCTGGCCATGGGCTTTTTGGGGGGCGAGGCGGTGGGTGGTGGAGATTTTTTATTATAATTTCTATTTCAGGGTTTGTAATTGGCTTGTTCATAATTTCTATTTCTTCCTGGTTCAGTCTTTGGAGGTTGAACTTTCCTAAGAATCTGTCCATTTCCTCTAGGTTGTCCATTCTATTAGCATGTAATTGCTCATAATATTCTCTTATGATCCTTTGTATTTCTGTGTTGTCTGTTGTAACCTCTCCTTTTTCACTTCTAATTTTGTTGATTTGATTTTTCTCCCACTTTTTTTTCTTGATGAGTCTGGTTAGTGGTTTGTCAATTTTGTTTATTCTCTCAAAGAACCAGCTTTTAGTTTTATTAATCTTTGCTATTGTTCCCTTTGTTTCTTTTTCATTTATTTCTGCTTTTATCTTTATGATTTCTCTCCTGCTGACTTTGGGGTTTACAGGTGAATGGATAAAGAAACTGTGGTACATATATACAATGGAATACTACTCAGCCATAAAAAGGAACACATCTAAGTTGGTTCTAATGAGGTGGATGAACCTAGAGCCTATTATATAGAGTGAAGTAAGTCAGAAAGAGAAATATAAACATTGTATTCTGATGCATGGAATCTAGAAAGATGGTACTGATGAATTTATTTTCCAGGGAGCAAAGGACAAACAGATATAGAAAACAGACCTAAGGACATGGATGGAGTGGAGGAGGGAGAGGTTGAGTTGTATGGAGAGAGTAATGTAGAAATTTATAATGCCATATGTAAAATAGATAGCCAATGGGAATTTGCTGTATGACTCAGGGAACTGAAACAGGGGCACTGTGGCAATATAGAAGGGTGAGATGGGGAGGGAAATAGCAGGGAGGTTTGGGAGTGAGTGGACATGGGTGTATCTATGGCTGATTCCAGTTGACGTGTGACAGAAAACCACAAAATTCTGTAAAGCAAATATTTTTTTTAATTTAAAAAATAAAGTGGAAAAAAGTTAGCCAATGTCTTTTCAGATTCAACAGTCATTTGTTGAGCACAATAAGACACTGAAGACTGAATAACAAACATTTTTCCTGTCTTCATGGTACTTGCAGTTATGCACTGTAGAGATTTTCAATCTGTATGTGGCCGTGGTACAAAAAGGAGAAGTAGGCTGCACTGAAATACCTCATACTGTTTATGTCCTGATCTAAAGAGCCAGAGAGGGGCCTGCCTGGGGAAATACCTTTTAGAGTAAGCCCCTTAAATGAGACTTAAGGGAGGGGTAGGAGTTAGGTGGCAAACAAGTCACTAAGTGAGGAAGTGTTCCTAGCATTAATGGCTTACAGAAGCAAGAATATAGAATCTTAGGAACATCTTATTTTGGGCTTGTATAACAAAATCCCTTAGACTGAGTGGCTTAAAAAATAAAAATAAAAAATTTCTCACAATTCTGGAAAGTGGGAAGTCCAAGATGAAAGTGCCTACAGATTCAGCATCTGATGAGAGCTCTCTTCCTGGTTTGCAGATGGCCACCTTCTTCCTATATCCTCACATGTTAGTTAATCCCATTTCAGGAGCTCTACATTCATGAACTAAGTACCTCCCAAAGGCCCCATCTCTAAAAATCATTACACTGGTGATTAAGGTTTCAGTATAATTTGGGGTACACACAAACGTACACCTAACAAGGGTTGAAAGACTAGAGTGTAGAAAATAAGGGTGAAGTTGGTGGATGGTTAGAATGGAGAGAGAGCTAGATAAGAAGTACACTACTACAGGCTATCATAAGAAATTTATTTACTTGTATATTTTTGAGATTAATTATTTGTCAGTTGCTTCGTTTGCTATTATTTTCTCCCATTCTGAAGGCTGTCTTTTCACTTTGCTTATAGTTTCCTTTGTTGTGCAAAAGCTTTTAAGTTTAATNCGAATTCTGGGCTGTGTTCCTCAGTCGGCTAGTGACTAGTTCCAGGCTGTGTGCCGCTATCGCCCTTCAATGAGGTTTGGGCTGTGTGCCGCGGTCTCCCTGCGCTGAGGTCCGGGCTGTGTGCCACATTCGCCCTGCGCCGAGGTCCGGGCTGTATGCCATGGTCACCCTGCGCTGAGGTCCAGGCTGTATGCCGCTGGTGCCGTGTGCTGAGGTCCGGGCTGTGTGCTGCGGTCGCCCTGTGCCAAGGACTGGACTGTGTTCTATGGTCGGCTAGCAACGATTTCCGGGCTCTGTGCCACAGTCACTCTGCAGAGAGGTCTGCGGTGTGTGCCGCAGTCGCCATCGGTCGAGGTCTCTGCTGTGTGTCAGGGTCACCCTGCGTTGAGGTCCGGGATGTGTCCCGCAGTCGCCCTTCACTGAGGTTCGGGCTGTGTGCCACGATCGCCCTGTGCTGAATTCCGGGCTGTGTTCCACAGTCTGCTAGCGACGAGTTCCAGGCTTTGTGCTGCTGTCACTCTCACAGATTTCTGGGCTGTGTGCTGTGGTCACCCTTCACTGAGATTCGGGCTGTGTGCCACGGTCGCCCTTTGCCGAGGTCCGGGCTGTGTGCCACGTTCACCCTGTGCCGAGGTCCAGGCTGTGTTCCCTGGTCGGCTAGCAACAAGTTCCAGGCTCTGTGCCGCGGTCGCCCTGCACAGATTTCTGGGCTGTCTGCTGCGGTCGCCCTTCACTGAGGCTTGGGCTGTGTGCCGCGGTANATCATGACAGAGAAAAGATATCCCAGATATAGAATGAATATACATTCTAGGTTTCCCAGGACACTTCTGGCTTATGTATGCTATTCCAATATTCTGTTCAGTTTCACATTTGTTCCGGATTTTTTTAACTGTTTTAATTATTTCATTAAAATGGACAGTGATGAGCTAGATAGATTTCTGTATCATATGCTTAGTTTCTGCTGTGGTTTAATTAGATTCTTTTAAATTTTTATTTTCCATTGGAGTATAGTTGATCAATAACATTGTGTTAGTTTCAGGTGTATAGCAAAGTAATTCAGTTATACATGTATTTGTTCTTTTTCAAATTCTTTTCACATCTAGTTTATTAAAGAATATTGAATAGAGTTTCCTATGCTACACAGTAGGCCCTTAGTGATTATCTATTTTATATTTATAGTAGTGTGTATATATCAACCTCAAACTCCTTATTACCCACTCCCCCCACCTTTCCCCTTTGGTAACCATAAGTTTGTTTTCTAAGTCTCTGAGTCTGTTTTCTGGTTTATATATGTTTATTTGTATCATTTTAGATTTCACATGTAAGTGATATCATATAATATTTGCCTTTCTCTATCCAACTTGCTTCACTTAGTATAATGGTCTCTAGTTCCATCCTTGTTGTTATAAGTGGCATTATTTCATTCTTTGGTCTGATTAGTTATTGAGAAGACATTTTGCACAGAATCCTGTGTTGGTTCCTTTTTGTATCCCCTCTTATGTGTTAGATTTCCTCAGGGCCCAGCCACTGGACTTCTTTATATTTTTTACACTGACTCCCTTGGAGATTTCATCCAGACTCATGTCCATAAATACCTTAGACTGAAAACTTGTTTCTATCTTCAGCCCAGATATGAATTCTGGTTTCATGTATCCAGCCATCTACTTGACATCTCTTCTTGGATGAATAATAGGTTTCTCAAACTAAGATATCCAAGACTGAATTTCTGACCTTCTCCCCAAAACTGTTAATGTCATCCAAATTTTAGTGAATGTCAATTCCATTTTTTCTAGTTGCTCAGCCCCCAAATCTTGTAATCATCCTTGACTTCCCTCTTCCTTTCTCACGCCACATCCAGTTAATCAGTAAAGGAACTCATAACTTCTCATCCCCTCTACATTTAATAATCTGGCATAAACCACCTTTACCTTTGTCTATATTATTTCAATAGCCTCCTACTAGGTCTCCTTTCTTCCAACTTGCCTTCATATAGTCTGTATTAGCACAACATCCTCTTAAAATACTTATCAGATCATGACATTTCTCTGCTCAAAACTAGCTATGGCCTCCATATACTAAGATGGCTACATATCTAATAGAATGGCTGAAGTAATTTCTTAACCTGACTACTTACTAAATGCTGATGAGAAAGAGGGGCAACTAGAAGTCTTATACTTTGTCACTGAGAACACAGACTAGTTCAGACATTCTAGAAATCAGTTTGGTAGTTCCTGGGAAGCTAAATGCACACTTTTAATATTACCCAGCAATCTTACTTCTAGGAATTTATGCTAGAGAAATGAGGACTTATGTTCATACACACACATACACACACACACCCTATACACAAATATTTATCATTGAATTATTCATAATTGCCAAATATTAAAAATAAATCAAATATCCTTCATTGAGTAAAAGTGTATTCCATAAAATGGAATGCACTCAGCATTAAAAAATAAAATGGAATATTAATGTACACAACATGCATCATATAAAGTGAAAGAAATCTGTCTCCAATGGTAGAGTTCCACATATGTTACATTCTGGAAAAGGCAAAGCTATCAGGGAGAGAAAAAATGAGTAATAGAGGTAGAAGGAAAGTATGCCTACAAAGGACAGCACAAGGGAATTTGGGGGGATGACAAAACTGGCTTGTTCTAGTAGTGTTTGCACAAGTCTGTGCCTGTGTTAGGAGAAGGCAATGGCATCCCACTTCAGTACTCTTGCCTGGAAACTCCCATGGATGGAGGAGCCTGGTAGGCTGCAGTCCATGGGGTCGCTGAGTCAGACACGACTGAGCGACTTCACTTTCACTTTTCACTTTCATGCATTGGAGAAGGAAATGGCAACCCACTCCAGTGTTCTTGCCTGGAGAATCCCAGGGATGGGGGAGCCTGGTGGGCTGCCGTCTATGGGGTTGCACAGAGTCAGACACGACTGAAACGACTTAGCAGCAGCAGCAGCATGCCTGTGTTAAAACTTGTAGAGTTGTACAACAAAGTATTTCACTGTATATAATTTTTTAATATTTGTTCATTTCTTTGGCTGCACTGTGTCTTAGTTGCTACATGTGGGATCTTTAGCTGTGGTATGTGGGATCCAGTTCCCTCACCAGGGATTGTACCCAGGCCCCCTGCATTGGGAGCCCAGAGTCTTAGCCACTGGACCACCAGGGAAGTCCCTGTATTTTTAAATAAAATAATGATGATAACCGAAAGGATAATCTAAAGGAAATAGTAGCATTTATAAAATATCATTGTCTTTATTATTTACTTGGTCAGCAGGTCTTTCAACTAGTTTCTATATTTTATCATATTTGAAATACATCCTGAGTAAAAATTTTTAAGTTAAAAATTGTTAGCATATTCTCAGTCACCTGAGAACTGTGTACTGCCACTTATTCATTACCTGTGGCTGAGATGTAATATTTATGACCATGTTGGTGCCAAGTGATCACCTAAGTTGTAGTGTTAACCTTCAGTGTACAAATAAGCATATCTGATTGCTGTTAAATTGATGTCCTGATGTCAAAATGACATTAACTACCCCACAACTACCATTCTTCCTCATGCTAAATTATATCATGTATTAGAAAGTCAAAACTTACATTGGGCATTCATAATTAAAAGATGTTTTTATTGAATAAGATTTTAGTGTCTTTAGTGATTTAATAAATTGTGATTTGATCTGACATTATGTAGTGCATTAATTATCACTAATGAATGAGAAAAGAGAAGTGGATATAACTCAAATGATTCATTAAAACCAACCAAAGACCTCATGACTCCATAGTACACTGTACAAAATGTGTTGGGAGTTAAAATAGAGGAAAGTAGTGGGAAAATTGTCATCACATAGTGCATTATAACAAAGCACATGCATGCCAAATTTAATGAATCTGAATTTAATTTGAAATTGAATTTAGTTGCATAAGGATGTAAGATTTTTAAACATAGTTTGTCCCAAGCTTTATATTTGTACATAGATATTTAAGTAACGTTATCCTAAAAACAATTTGTTATAGCAAGTATTCAGGAGAATTCTTTTCTTCCTAATATGTCAAAATAAAAATGCTTCATGCTTTGGAAATATAAGTTGTTTTTTTCTCCAGTGATATGAGCCCAGGCATGTTTTTAGCCAGGTACAAGTAGACAGCCAGATCTGGACTGCCTACTGATGGAAGGATGATACACAGGGAGCCCTTCTTGGGCCACAGCTTCTGTAGAGCAAGGAGCAGCCTGGCTTTGTTTCCTCATCCCCAGGCAGCCACAGTCCCTGCTGGGCCAGCAACACCACTTTACTGCCTGAGGTCTACTTTCCCTGAAACTCTACCCAGAACATTGACTGATTAATTTCCCTACTGGCACCGTTAACACGGTGGCCAGACATCAAGGCCAGACATTTGACTCTATATTATCTTTGTAAGCATCTTCTGAAAAAATCAAGCTGCTTCCTCAAATCTCACAGGATGAGATCTTTAGATTCTTTGATGTAGCTCTTCTCCACCCCAAACTCTTTAAGTTTTCTTCACATTCATTCATTCAACACATATTTATTGAGCACCTACTGTGTTCTAAACATAGTGCTAATGGGATTTCTGAAACTTAGTTTCTCTCTTCTTCTAACTGGTTTGCAAACTCTCCCTAGTGGCTGTTAGTATCTCCTGGTCGTTTCTCTGCTTCCTCATCTTAGGGCTTTTATTGTTGGCTGCCACCATGACTCACCACGTTTGTCTCCTGGCCCCATTGCTCTTTTTTCATATTGATTTTTTTTATTTATTTGGCTGCACTGAGTATTAGTTGTGGCATGTGGGACATTTAGTTGCAGTATGTGAACTCTTAGTTGTGGCACGTGGGATCTAGTTCCCTGACCAGGGATCAAATCTACGCCCCTGCATTGGGAGCACAGTGTCTTAGCCACTGACCACCAGGGAAGTTCTTGGTCCCATTGCCCTTAATGAAGCAAGAAGGACCCGGTCACTAACAAGATTATACCTACTAGCTCCCAACAAGAAGTCTTAGCATCAGTTCTCTTAAATGACTTGTGTTTCAACTATTCCATTATTGTCTAAAACATGTTCCTTTTCCATTAAAAAAAAAAACTTATGATAATCTTCCTGAGTACTTACCGGAGTACCGTTTTAAATGGTACCTAATAATTTCACTGGAGAAGGCAATGGCATCCCACTCCAGTACTCTTGCCTGATTGTCTAAAACATGTTCCTTTTCCATTAAAAAAAAAAAAACTTATGATAATCTTCCTGAGTACTTACTGGAGTACCATTTTAAATGGTACCTAATAATTTCACTGGAGAAGGCAATGGCATCCCACTCCAGTACTCTTGCCTGGAAAATCCCATGGATGGAGGAGCCTCATAGGCTGCAGTCCATGGGGTCGCTAAGAGTCGGACACGACTGAGCGACTTCACTTTCACTTTTCACTTTCATGCATTGGAGAAGGAAATGGCAACCCACTCCAGTGTTCTTGCCTGGGAAGAATCTTTACTCCAGATCCATATCTGAATCCTTGAATGTAATCTAAACAGGGCCACTTTATGACTATATTGTAACTTTAATTACCTGCCCTATTTGGTTATTGCCCCAGACGGTCAAGAATGATTAATTCAAGAATCTTTGTCCCTAGGCCAACCAGAAGCCCCGAATGGTTATTACCTTGTCAGATCTTCTTAAACACTTGCCACTTAATACACTTCGTATAACAGGAGATAACTTATAGAAGCATAAAGAGAACATCTGAGTTATAATCAAGGTATTCAGTTTGCCCAACTTTCACCTGGGTGTTCTTTGGAAGGAATACTGTTAAAGCTGAAACTCCAATACTTTGGCCACCTCATGCAAAGAGTTGACTCATTGGAAAAGACTCTAATGCTAGGAGGGATTGTGGGCAGGAGGAGAAGGGGACGACCGAGGATGAGATGGCTGGATGGCATCACCGACTCAATAGACATGAGTTTGAGTGAACTCTGGGAGTTGATGATGGACAGAGAGGCCTGGCATGTTGCGATTCATGGGGTCACAAAGAATTGGACAAGACTGAGGGACTGAACTGAACTGAACTTTCACATGGCAATTGTTTCTTAACCTCCTTTACTCTTCCCAGCTTCAAAAAATGCTTCACATTTAAACAAAACATCCAACACAATTTCTTTACAGAAAATACAAATCAACCAATCAATTGAAGTAGCCACCAGTAAAAGGTAGCCAGTAGGCAGTGGTAGGAACTTTTTACATGCCTTTCTACTTTCCCTTTGGAGGTTCAAAGCACTTTTTTCTCTCATTTCTATTTTATAGAAGTCGGAAATCAACTGTTTTAATCTACTGAAAATTAATGATGCCATTTCTAGTTTTTTTTTTCCAAGTAATTTTGGCATTCTCCAAAAATAAGGGGGAAAAACAGGGAATATGTGTCTTAGACAAGACACATATATACAGACAATTGGAACATCCTGTGAAATGCCACAGGGGCTTTCCAGGTGGCGCTAGTGGTAAAGAACCTGCCTGCCAATGCAGAAGACATAAGAGATGGAAGTTCGATCCCTGGGTCAGGAAGATCCCCTGGAGGAGGGCACGGCATTCTACTCCAGTATTCTTGCCTGGAGAACCCCATGGACAGAAGAGCCTAGTGGACAACAGTCCATAGGGTTGCAGAGAGTTGAACACAGCTGAAGCAACTTTGCACACATATGCGCATTAAATGCAACATGATGAGTATTACCTAAAATTTCTGTATCTTTTCTAAGTTATTAAATGCTACTTTTTCAACTAGAGGAGAAAGTCTGTTTCTCCATCAGTACCTTCTCCTTTCATGTCCCACCCCAAAGAGGAAAAAATAGCATCTGTGTAGAGGCTCAGGACAAGAAATCTATTACTCCAATAACTGGGTTCACAGGTCTCTCTAGCTGACTTTTCAAACCCTCTGTCATCAGTCTGACTGCAGTTTTAGTGTATTTTGGCCCATTCCACTGGCTTCAGCTCAGCTCATGCTGACACATACTGAGAGGGCTGAATTCAATATTGGGGTAGACAATTTATGAGCACTTATAATCATACACCACCCACGCGCAATTAAACCTAAAAAGAAACGATGGATATCCTCTACTGCAATGTGAAAATTCCCCGCCCTCCCTGCACCTCACTTTTTCCAGATTACCTTTTCCAAGGCCTGAGTGCTCACAGTCTTGAGCCAGGAAATGGGAGGCTGTTTTTCACAGCCTCAAGCATTCCTTTGATTTCAGTTCTTCTGTGTGAGCAAGATTTTTCCCCTATGGTCATTCTCCTCCTACCCCATATCACAGTGAGTACACCAAAAAGAAAAAATTACAAAGAGCTGAAAAATCCTGACCACACACCAGCCAGCCTGACACTGAAACAATATAACTGAGTTAGCAGGCACATTTTTAAATTTGCCCTTGCACTGGAAAACAGCAACAATATAAGGAGGAAATGCTATTGCAGAGATTACCCACTGGGAACGAGGTATATCTGGAGTAAATGACTTTGCTTTCCGTCTCCTACTTTATTGTTTTAGGTTTCTTCCAATTTGCATTTTATAAAATGGGTCTGTTGACATACCACCTAGCTATCCATCATCAGGACTCCCAATAGGCTGACCGTAGCATCATGATGAGCCAGAGTTGATTGACAGACATCAGGACAATAACCTTAAGAAATGGAGAAAGGGAGCTAGGTTAAAAAGAAAGATACATGAGCCAGAAGAAAGAATGAAGTGACTCCACAGTGAAGCCTCAAAGAGAGTCCTGTTGAATGGAGGCTGAAGTGGGTTGAGAAGCAGATTGAGACTGGAAAGCTAAGGAGTCCAGACATCTCGACAGAACTTGTCCCAACAGAAATATCTAGGGTAGCAGGGCAAGGAATGTGGGCTTTTTCAGAAAAGACCATGGGAAGATTCTGTAGCAGCAACAGTTAGACTAGCATTGTGACGTTTTCAGATATTTGACAAGGAAACGAGAGTAATCTAGCAAAACCTCACTGAGTTTTCACAGATTTGTAAGTGCACAGTGACTCAGGGAAGATACTTGCCAGTGTTGCAAATATCACACTCATTAATTGAACTGCACTGAGCTAACTATAGGGAAATTCTGTGTAACTATAATTTACTTATGTTTTTTTGATTTCCTAATCCTCCTCTTTATTCATTTAATAATTACTGATTGAGATTTTACCAATACTACAGAGAAGATTTGTTGTTGTTTAGTTGACAAGTCATGTCTGAATCTTTGTGACCACGTGGACTGTAGCTCACCAGGCTCCTCTTTCCATGGGATTTCCCAGGCAAGAATACTGGAGTGGGTTCCCATTTCCTTTTCCAGGGGATCTTCCCAAACCAGGAATCAAACCCATGTCTCCTGCACTGCAGGTGGATTCTTTACCACTGAGCCACTGGAGAAGCCCTCACAGAAAAGAGAGCAAGGGCTAATTTCATAAAATGGTAAACTCCATGGTGGTAAAGAATTGGCTAGTTCTGTATTTTCAGAGCTGAGAACAAAGTAAGTGTTCACTAAATGTTTGTTGAGTAAATGAATGAATGAAGCAAACAAGTAGCCTAGTAGTGTACTATTTTCCTTATGACCACTAGAATATTATGGTAAATTTAGTTTGTTACCATATGCTAACAGAATGAACAGGACACACTTTTTTCCATGTTCAGGGGACTTGGCATGTGGATGGGGCAGAGGGCAAAATTTCCTAACCTAGAAGAGAGAAATTCCTCTTCCCTCCTGCAATGGTTGTTATATAAATGACCATAGCCCAAGGAAGAGAAGCTGTCTTTGGGTCTTCCCTGCTCTCAACAGATGTGCATAGAACCGTGGATAAGCTGGTCTTGACATATTAGGCTGTGAGCTGGATGAGGGTGGAGAAGGAAGGACTCCCTAGCCTAAACAGAAGAGCATGGCCTTGGGTGCTGTGCTAGCCACACCCTGGTGAGATAGTGATGGCTCATTCAAGTGGGTGACCAGAGAGTTTCATGAAAGGGCTATTTTCTTTACACCTCTATTTATTAATTTATTTTTGGCTGCACTGGGTCTTCATTGCTGCACATGGGCTTTTCTCTAATTGTGGCAAGTGGGGGCCACTCTTCTTTGTGATGCAGTCTTCTCATTCCAGAGGCTTCTCTCTTGCAGAGCATAGCCTCTAGGCATGCAGGTTCACAGTTCTGGTGCACAGACATGTGGGATCCTCCCAGACCAGGGATCAAGCCCACATCCCCTGCATTGGCAGGCAGATTCTTAACCCCTGGATCACCAGGGAAGTCCAGAAGGGCTATCTTTAAAGAGAGGGCAAAGTTAAGGGAAATAAAGAGATGATGTTGGGAGCCTTTAACTTAGAGACTGAAGACACAAGGAGTGGAGGGCTTGCTGAGACCTCACAGTACTTAGAGCTATGGGGAAGGACTACCCAAGAAGCTCCCTGGCCTGAGAAAGGAGAAAGTGGCCACTGATAAACCATAGCCTAGGCAGGAGGGGTTCAGGGAAGGCAGGCTTGGTCTTTCAGTCCCCCTCTCTCTCCTCTGCCATCACCACTGCAACTAAAAGTCACAGGGCTGGGGAGCCTGGCTAAAAAAGTTTATGGATAGAACTCTGGGTAGTTAAGGGTGGAAGACAGATCTAGAGGGACAGAGAATATCTCACACAGTTTTGTGTCTCAGTATCTACTTTTTCCTTTTGCCTGGTTAAAAAACATATGTCCCCAATACGGGAAGCATGTAGTTCCTATCAGCGGATATAGCATAGGGAGCTGCTGTGAATTCACTCACACCTCCACAGGAAACATAAGATGTAGGACAACACCAGTCCTCTCCATATAACACAACCATAGCACAGGATACAAAACATGGAGGGAGGGAGAATGGCACAAATCATGGCTTATAGTGTCCCCGCTTTTGTTCTTGATCTCAGGCCAAATTACAAAACCACAGCTTCCTCCTACTACCCCTTCCTCACCCCTCTTACCCTCTATAAGTTCCCTAGCAGGAAAAAGCCTTTACCTGGAGGTGAGGATAAAACCTTATTTATCCAAAATCTGATTCTATGTTTGTCTTGTATTTATTGGGATGCTGCAATTTCCCATAGGTTAGGGTAATAGAAAAATACCAAGAGGGGTTCCAGTAAATTCTCTGGGCTTTAGGTATGGCCCTCGTCCCTCCCATCAGTATCAGCAACCCACATTTTCCTTTATGAGCAAGTTCAAACACCCAGGCCAGTAGAGTGGTCCCATCTTTGCCTGGTGGTTTAGCAGCATGTGGAGACAGTCAGTCCTAATTTCCAACTGAATGGAATCATGATGGTCCCCTCTCATAGACAGTCTTCCCTGGGGCACTAGAATCTCCAAAATCACCAGTCCCAAGACTGTGGAGACATAAATCAAAAATTATTTAAGTGCATTATTAGGTGTAAGAGTGAGAAGAACCTCTTCTACCTTGGCACCTTGATTCCCAGGTCCATGAATTCTGTCAGGAGAGATGTCAGAGAGATGGCACTATTATTTTGACCTCTGGTTTTAGGATACATACCCTAACCATAGCTACAAGGGGCTTCCCCTGTAGCTCAGTCAGTAAAGAATCTGCCTGCAGTGCAGGAGACCCGGGTTTGATCCCTGAATCAGGAAGATCCCTTGGAGAAGGAAATGGCAACCCACTCCAGCATTCTTGCCCAGAAAATCCCACCAACAGATGAGCCTGGTGGGCTGCAGTCCATGGGGTCGCAGAGTCGGACAGGACTGAGCGATTAACACTAACTTACTCGAACCACACATTCACAGTCTCCTGTAATTGCAAGGGAGTCTGTAGTAGTTCATTCCACAAGCATATGAATGATGGGGTAGTGAATGTAGTGGATAAGAACCTATTTTCATACTTTATTTGCATTCATTGAGTTATATAATGGATAAAATAAGGCATCCTATAAGTCTAGGAATGGTGGCGCTGTCAGAAGAATGGGGGCAAGGAAGAAAATACCTTTTTAGAATATATATAGGTATTCTTTTGAGGGAAAATAGCTGCTGCTTTCATGATGGAAGGGCTCCTACAATATGGTAATAAGTTGGCCCCTCTAAGAAATTGTGCTATCTCAGAAGCTCAGCATTGGTCTCTGCCATTAGAGATATTGAGATATAGACATGAGATGCTGAACAGTGGCAGTAACTAGGTTAGTCTTGATGATGGAGATCACACTCATGAGCCTCAATTTCTGCTGCCATGGCAGATTTGCTTAAGGGGCCCATGGAACAAGCACCTGGAGTTGTATTCTGACTGATAACCACAGGGTGAGTTCATCTTGTCCACCTGATTACAGAGAGCCTCTCCACAATGTAATGCTTACTGGTGAGCATTTACATGGTGAAAGAATATTCTGTACCATTATGAAAAATCTGTCCTTGTATAGCTCCCCTTGTCACCAGTATTCATATCATGTTCTTCTAAAGTGTCTGACCAGCTGGTTAAGTTTTTAGTCATTTCCCAGGTAGATATAGATACAAACCTTGAGCCATCTTATGATGGCCTAAGTAAATAAATATATTGCTTAATGTTCTCCCAACTGAAATAATTTCCCTTCACCATGGTCTTGAAGAGCCACCCTAACTGGGACTAAAATGCAGTGTCCATGAACTTGTGCCCACACATCACAAAGTCAGGCCCAGGTCACATGGTTATAAGGAACTTCATTTACAGCATAGATATGAATTGAGATAGCAGAGGCAGTGCACCAGAGGTGGGTACTGGAAGAGTGAGCAGCTTGTTCATGTTGAAGCCTAACTCTTATATGTCATTTCAAGTTGTTGGGTTGCTGTTGTACATTCCCAATTTTGCAGATGGTGGGTCAGATTACATCCAGTTCATTAGGAGCAGCTCAGGTCACATGGTCACTTGATTTCCCATAGTCAGTATAATGGTTTGAATGGTGACCCTTCAAAAATATATGTCTCCTAGTACCTGTGAATGTGAACTTATTTCACGTTTTTTGAAATGTGTCTGGAAAAAAACACCTTTTGCAGATGGAATTTAGCTAAGGATTTTGAGATAGGATGAACCTGAGTTACTGAAGTGTGCATGGTAAGTCACTTTAGCTCTGTCCAGCTCTTTTGTGACTCCATGGTCTGTATCCTACCAGGCTCCTCTGTCCATGGGATTTCCCAGGCAAGAATACCAGAGTGGGTTGCTATTTCCTTCTCCAAGGAGTCTTCCTGATCCAGGGATCAAACCCGCATCTTTTGTGTCTCCTGCATTGGCAGGCAGGTCCTTTACCATTAGTGCCACCGGGGGTGTGCCCTAAATCCAA
The DNA here is from genome assembly GCA_006410875.1 of Neotragus pygmaeus. Lineage (NCBI taxonomy): Eukaryota > Metazoa > Chordata > Mammalia > Artiodactyla > Bovidae > Neotragus > Neotragus pygmaeus. The sequence goes on from SJYV01004965.1 coordinate 112,780, forward strand.
CAAAAGTGGTGTTCTCAGAGACAGGAGAGGAGGAGACATAGAAGAGAAGACCATGCAAAGACAGAGGGAGAGATTAGAGTGATGCAATCACAAGCCAAGGAGCTTCTGGAACAACAGAAGCTGGGCTAGGAAAGGAAGGATTCTCTTCCAGAGCCTTTAGAGCAGGGATCCCCAGCCTCCGGGATCGAATGCCTGGTGATCGGAGGTGGAGCTGATGTAATAATAGAAATAAAGTGCACAATAAATGTATTGATTATGTGCTTGAATCATCCTGAAACTGCTCCTCTGCCCCCAGTCTGTGGAAAAATTGTCTTCTACAAAATTGGGCCTTGGTGCCAAAATGATTGGGGACCACTGAAGGAACCATGGCCCTACTGACACCTTACTTCAGACATCACCTCCAGAATGGTGAGAGAGCAAATTTCTGTTGTTTTAAGGCACTAGTTTGTGACCATTTGTTACTACAGCCACAGAAACCTGGCGTGGTCAGGCATTTAGTTTCTACAAGTGCTCATAGCAAGGCAGAAGCTATTTAAAGTGTTAGGTTATCTGCAGAAGGGGTCATGGTTACACTCCAGAACACTAGTGGTCTGCACTGATTCTGCTCATGGGCCTTGATATGACTAGAGGAGAGGGCTGGTTGCCCCGGATGAAGCTGGGATGGGCAATGTGATGAAAGATCAGGGGAACTGGGACATTCCCTTCTCAATCTTCTCTGTATCTGCTTCAGATATTCCTCATCTTATATCTCAGGAATCCCTCTTTTTCCACTTATGCCTTATAGAAAAACAAGCAGTGTTGCATGTTTACTGATGAAGCAACTTGTCTTTCAGTGAATAAGCAACCTGCCCAATGCCGTATAGGTGCTTCCTGCCAAAGCTGAGAGTCACACCCAGGTAGACTTGAATCCTCAGCATGTGCACCTTCTCTTCCACCAGGTTTCAAGTTCCTAGAAATCTGTTTAGCCACAGATGACTTTCAATCATATTTGCCCTGCAGCTATAGTCAATAAAAGATTCTTTAAAAGCTGTCCTGTGTTAGATCTATTTGCGCTACAGCTACAGAGGGTAAAAGAGTCTCTAAACACTTCCAAAGAGGTTATTCAATCTTTCACCTATGTCCTGAGTTGGGCTTTCAAGGCTAAAGACAATTCCTTCTTTTCTCTCTTTATGCCATCTATCTCGATTTTTAAGTAGCCAGTCCATGGCACACTCTGTATAATCTAAATCACCTGACAAGACACCTCATGCCACAGTGGCACATCTCTGCCATCCACCTGCACACCACCTCATGTGACAGCTGTTGATAATTTGAGTAACTATTATTCTACCACATACTAAGATATCCATTTCACCTTGGCAAAGGGATTCTTTGTGCCCTCATCAAATATGTGAGCAATCTAATCACAGAATCCCATTTTGAGGTTCTGTTTTCAGGAACAAATCCTGGTTTCATTTACCGAATCAGCCAGGTTCCCAACAGCAAACAGATGGTAGAGTCAAAAATCAAAGGCAACAAAAGCAAAAAAAAAAAAAAGCGGAACTACATCAAAAAAAAAAAAAGAGAGAGAGAGAGAGAGAATTAAATGAAGGGGCATTTCCAAAAGAGGGGACAAAGCTATGTTAAGCCAACAAGAAATGGTAAAGTACCTGGCTAGTAAGAGTAGAATGCTATTAACCACTCTTAGGTTCACAGGTACCAGGGAAGGAACTATTTGGTGGAATGTGCAGAAAATGGAATATGTAGAAAAGGCTGTCCAGCAGGAGCTGTGGCTTCACTATAGGAATGCAGCCACTGCAAATCCCCTGGGACAGGAAAGCAGCCAGGGAGCTAAGTCCCTGACACTTCCTTTCCTCATACCTTGAAGTCTCCTGCTGATTCCTCCCACTGGACAAACCCAATCAGAAGCCAGAAGTATGACTTCTGAATCAATAGGGTGTTAGTTACTGCCTGACTTAAGGAGCCAAAAAAATCTCTACAGCAACACTCAGTAAGTCATCCCCTGGTCTGACTTATTTATCAATTGTGATGAGTAAGGTATGGTGGAACCAGAGCATCTGGCCCTCCAATTCCCTCCAGTTATTCCCTCTGTGATCACTGAACAGAAGAAAGGAAATGTCATGCCCCATCAAGAATCTAAGTATATGTGCAACTTTCCCCTATGAAACTGACTTCCTGGAGCTGGAATGTGCATGGGCTTAAGAGTCAAATACAAGCTGACTCTCAGCTCTGATATTTACAACCTTCATGACAATGGGCAAGTTAGTTATCTTGAACATCAGTTGCTCTCTATATATAATTTGGAATAATATCCACCCTAAGTGTTGCAAAGAGTAAATGAAATAATGGAAAGTTGTTAATAGGGCTTTCACACATGGCAAATAGTCTTTTAAGTGTTCTTTTCCATATTGACCTTTCTCTTGTGCAGCTGCAACCACCGTGTAAAACATATTTGTAGCTCATTTTATGAGCGAACACATTCCAATCAGCTTATAAAACAAAAACCTTTAGAACACAACTTATTTTTAAGTTGAGGAGGGCCTATATTTAGGTAAAATTGGAAAGAATGATTGATAATCCTATTTTCAGAAATGATAGAATCACTCTAACTGGGATAAAGCAAGTTTACTTTATAAGAAATAGACAATTATATGAGGAAAGCTACTTAACAAAGAGAAATAACCTCAAATCTATACATTTACCTTGGGGAAAATGCTCTGGAAGGTTATCTACAAACTAGTAACACTGGTTAATTCCAGAGACCAGAGTGGGACTGAAGGACTGTGAGAAATGGAAACAGTCTCTCACTTCTTTCTCTGTGTGGTTCACTATTGCTTAAATATTTCACACTGAACATGCCTACTCATTCTGCCTAACTTTTAAAAACATTTAAGCACACACTGAACCTCCAATTATTTATTATATGAAGTAAGGATATAAAAAAATCATCATCCACTGTTACTTTTACTTCATAAACCAAAGCACAGTTTAAGACACCAAAAATGTAAGAGAGACATAATTTAAGATAAAGAATAGTTTTTCCTAAGAACGGACAGTGAGCAGTACACACACTCTCTCTCTTTCTTACAAATGTATGCAAAATTATTTGATAAAAATTCACAGCAGATTTTTGAGTCAAAGTGCTCAATGAACTTTGAATTTTCTTCATCTCTAAGATTGTGAATACTTTTTAATTTTTCTAAATTTTACTTAATATTTCTATTTTCCAGTTAGAAAACATGCTCTTATTTTTTAAAAACTGATGTGTATAAAGTAGAAAATGAAACCCACCTCAAGTCTTTCCACCAAGTGAACCATAATTAAAGTGTGGTATATCATCTTCTGCACTATTTTCTATGAAGATATAAACATACTGGAATAGCTTATTTTAAAGGAAAAGAGCTTATTCAAGCTTTCTATCAATTTGCAGAGTAGAGAGCTACTGATATGTATGTTGTAATGAGCCGTTGAAATGGATGTTGATAATCTTTAGGGAAAATATTTTTGGGGCTCAATTAAGGAGACTGGCTGTTTACAAAATGTTCTTCATAGTTGGACAGGAGGCTTGACTTGAAAACCTTTTTGATTTCAGCAGGCAGTTCATTCCTATGTGTTACATATAAGATCTCAGGGTCGTTTCTCAGGATAAAGATCTGTCAAAGCAGAAGTTAAAAGCTAAGGAGAGTCCAGAGGCAGAAGATCAGGAGAATACATGATACAGAACTAGAGAGGTCAGCGAAGTTATCCCCCAAGGCTAGCCAGAGTCGAGGGGAAGAAACCAGGGTCTTGGAGTGGGTACTGGCCCCCATCAGAGAGCCATCTTTGTGGCTGTGTTTGGGGCACAAACATAGTAAATGGAAGTACTTTCCTCCCTGGAGTCTCCCACCATGTTCTAATTCGCTACAGCACATGTCAGGACTAGAAAGCACCTGGAGGGCAGGACTAAGAGGTCTCAGGGAAGCTGGAGCAGCGGCTCCCAAATTCCAGCGAATGCAAGCCTTTTCCCTGACTTCAGAATGTGACAACAGCAAAATCCGAATGTTTTCAAACCACCAAATCAGTGTCCCATATTTGGTCACAAACACTGGCCATGTTTTAGTAAACAAAAGTAAGCAAAGTGGAAGCAATGGCATACGAATGATCCCTATTAGCTCTCTCCATTTATTCATATTTGGCAAATGAACGTGTACATTGACTGGGCTGAGATAACCTCAAAGTATATAGTCCATAGACTTTTACCCTTTAAATATCAAAAATGCTGTTCATGCTCAATAAGTGAGAAAGGAGGCAGAAAAAGAAGTCTTTTAATATGAGTTTGGGCAAGTATATTTTCCTCTCTACAAATGATTTTTTCATAAGGAATGGCAAAAACTCTCATGATACTGTACCACCACCTTAGATAGCGCAGTCATCATTAGGAGTCAGGATGTAACTCCAATGTCCTCTACTCAGCGCTCCAGGCAACCTCCATTAGTCAGAGCTGGCCCCATATGTTACACAGGTTTGCCATATTTGAACCAAGCAATCTCTGAGATTGCTCCTAGATCCACCCTATTTTTATTCAATATACTGTTATTCAAGAAGAGCCTGTCAAAGAGGAAAAACTATATCCTTAAAGCCGTGTCCATATCAATATATTTAATCAAAGGTCATGATTAATAGAGAAAGGGGAGCTAATTTTGCCTTTCCTGTGGTCCTACTGTCTCTGGTTCCCTACCTTCTCAGCTGTCTTAGCCCCTGAAAGTTCTCTCTTCTCTGCCAACTTGTATCATTAAGTGAATTCTGCAGAGAATGCATCCTCTCCCTCCATTCTTTTTCACAGGTGGTCTACGACCTCCCCAGATCTGCTTAACCAAGTACAGAGGTTCCTAAGCTTTGAGTTTTGAGGCTGGGAAGTGATAGACCCACAGAAGGGATGATGAAGACTTCAGGTGACATCAGCGTCAGCACCCTCCCAAAGAGAATGGGTTGGGTGGGAGTCACCATATTGAAACCATCACTGATCATAGGAATACCCAAGGCTTCCTGTAAGCTGCAGGCCAGCAAGCTGCATTTCCCTATGTGTGTTCCTTGAACTTTGGATATTAATTGGTTGCTCAAACAAGTATGATCACTTCCATGCAAAACTGCATTAAACAACATTAAGAAGATTTCTTTACAAGTCCTGTACAACACTTTTCACACTAATATGTATTTTGAATCATGAAGAGGAGGGTTAGATTGTGCTCCACTTCTCAAATGTATTGGACTCCAGTGTTTTTTTATTAAGGCCTAACTTGTGAGATTAGTGTTCCACAGGACACACATTGGGAAACAAAGTCCTAGCACTCTTAAGGAAGCTTATTCATTTTATACCAATAAGAAATTTTTAAATTAGTGTTCCCCAGAAGATTTATAGGCAGAGCTGGGACAAGCATCCATGTACTTGAAAGGTAAGCTTCGATCTCTTAATGCATCAAGCCCTGAAGACAATTCCTAAAAATCAGGCAAGAGGTTAGTTTCAGCACATATGTGAAAAAGAGCTTCCTTTTCTTCTGCAGGTCTTGCTCTATGATGTTTAGCAGTGAATACGAATGTTACCAAAGAACACTAGAGCTGAAAGTCACCTGGAGGACACCTGCCCTTATGCCTTCATTTCACAGGTAAGGAAACCATGGCTCAAATAGAAAATATAAGACTTACCCGATATCACATAATAGAGTTCAGGTTAGAAATAAGTCTGCTGATGCTTAGTTTCTAGTATAGAACCCAACATACTGCTACCACTAACGCTGAACTATGCAAGACAGAAAAGATGGTTTATTGAAGTCAAGGTAAGCCCTGTGCCAGTGAAACCTTACACAAATTATATGTAAGTTTCATGTGTGTGTGTGTGTGTGTGTGTGTGTGCTGATATAGATCACTATTTTAAGTCCTGAAGGGGTGATCTGAGGATAGGAGTTAGGGAAATAATGGAGAGTTATAAACAACTAACATGTACCCTAAAACATCTTCTATAGAAGTGAAAGGAAAAATCTCAGTCAAGATGTTCAGAAGAAAATCTGACTTGTCACTCTCAATAGTCAGTGGTTCTCCATCCTGGCGGCATGTACTGAATCCCATAGAGATTTTTTCAAAATACCCATGCTTGGGGTGTGGCCCAGACACTGGCAGCTTTTGACAACCTCACAGGTGATTTCACTGGGGAGCTAGAGGTGAGAAATACTCACTAAACACAGGGAATCCAAGGCAAATTCTCTTCACTCCTACATCATCCAGCCTCGGAGTCTACTGGTGGAATGTCCAGCAGAGAGGTTTTCCAGACGTTCTTTCACAGCCGAGGCTTGCTCACAGCCTCACCCTGAGCCTGGAGCTGGAGCCAGTAACTCTCAGCTTCCTCCTGGGCTTCTAGCTGCCCCAGGCTGCCTTATTGGCTTCCATATCCCTCTTACCATTTGTTGTCAATCCAAAAACCTGGGGAAGCTAAAGTGAAATCCTTCTATGTGTTTATGTGGCAACAAGCTCAGAGTCTATGCTGAAAAAATGTCCTTGGCCTTTGACAAATCCGCCATGGAGGTGCCTCCATCTGTTTTTAAATAGGCCATAAATGAGCTGGGAAACCAGTGCCCGCCACCAGGAGCCAATCTGCTGAATCAGCCCATAGGAGCAGAGGGAGACTGGGGTGACTCAAATGCAAGGGTGTTTCTGACATTTTTTGGTATCATTTAGCTTCAGAGGAATGCAGACCATTTAAGGGAGATGTTTGGTTTTAACTGTAGAGAATAGGTCAAGTGGAGATTGATTTGTAAGACTGATGCTTTCATTTTTCTGGAGTACTTGAACTACAATGATGAAGCCTGGTGTATGGAAAGGAATCAAGGGTTTATGATGTTCATTTAAAGAAAATTTCTCATTATTAAGAGACTAATATGTCACCCACCTTAAAAAGTCCTGGAGGAGAGCTTAGGGCTAGATCTTTGAGACCTCAAGGAGGCATCTAAAAAGCAAAGAAAAATATAGCCTCCTTTATACATGTAAAGAGAAGAAAAAAAATCTTTCTAAAAGTAATACAAATGCATATTTAGAAGGCTCATCTATGCTATGATCAAAAGAAGCAAAGTGATGAACTGTAGTGAAAATTAAGTAATAATTAAGAGTAGTAAGGATGTGACAAGACAGCCTTCCTGTGAGAAGAGATGAAAAATGTGAAATTATCTCTTACCATGGATTCTGCCCACAAGTGGAAAGCTTGCTATGTTTCAGTTCAGTTCAGTCATTCAGTTATGTCCAACTCTTTGTGACCCCATGAATTGCAGCACGCCAGGCCTCCCTGTCCATCACCAACTCTCAGAGTACACTCAAACTCACGTCCATCAAGTCGGTGATGCCATCCAGCCATCTTATCCTTTGTCGTTCCCTTCTCCTCCTGCCCCCAATCCCTCCCAGCATCAGGGTCTTTTCCAATGGGTCAACTCTTCATATCAGGTGGCCAAAGTGTTGGAGTTTCAGCTTCAGCATCAGTCCTTCCAATGAACACCCAAGACTGATCTCCTTTAAGATGGACTGGTTGGATTTCCTTGCAGTCCAAGGGACTCTCAAGAGTCTTCTCCAACACCACAGTTCAAAAGCAGCAATTCTTTGGTGCTCAGCCTTCTTTACAGTCCAACTCTCACATCCATACATGACCACTAGAAAAACCATAGCCTTGAATAGATGGACCTTTGTGGACAAAGTAATGTCTCTGCTTTTGAATATGCTGTCTAGGTTAGTCATAACTTTCCTCCCAAGGAGTAAGTATCTTTTAATTTCATGGCTGCAGTCACCATCTGCAGTGATTTTGGAGCCCAAAAAATAAAGTCTGACACTGTTTTCACTGTTTCCCCATCTATTTCCCATGAAGTGATGAGACCAGATGCCATGATCATCGTTTTCTGAATGTTGAGCTTTAAGCCAACTTTTTCACTCTCCTCTTTCACTTTCATTAAGAGGCTCTTCAGTTCTTCTTCACTTTCTGCCATAAGGGTGGTGTCATCTGCATATCTGAGGTTATTGATATTTCTCCCGGCAATCTTGATTCCAGCTTGTGTTTCTTCCAGCCCAGCATTTCTCATGATGTACTCTGTATAGAAGTTAAATAAGCAGGGTGACAATAAACAGCTTTGATGTACTCCTTTCCCTATTTGCATTAGAATACAATTATTTTCTTTCTCTTTCTGACTCACTTCACTCTGTATAATAGGTTCTAGGTTCATCCAGCTCATCAGAATTGACTCAAATGTATTCTTTTTTATGGTTGAGTAATAATCCATTGTGTATATGTGCCACAACTTCTTTATCCATTCATCTGTTGATGAACATCTAGGCTAGCTATTGTAAATAGTGCTGCAATGAACAATAAGATACATGTGTCTTTTTCAATTTTGGTATGCTCAGGGTATATGCCTAGGAGTGGGATTGCTGGGTCGTATGGTGCCTTTATTCCTAGTTTTTTAAGGAATCCCCATACCGTCTTCCATAGTGGCTGTATCAATTTACATTCCCACCAACAATGCAAGAGCATTCCCTTTTCTCCACACCCTCTCCAGAATTTATTGTTTGTAGATTTTTTGATGATGGCCATTCTGACTGGTGTGAGTGATATTTCATTGTGGTTTTGATTTTCGTTTCCCCAATAATGAGTGATATTGAGCATCTTTTCTCGTGTTTGTTAGCCATCTGTATGTCTTTGGAGAAATGTCTGTTTAAGTCTTTTTCCCACTTTTTGATTGGGTTGTTTGTTTTTCTGGCATTGAGTTGTATAAGCTGCTTGTATATTTTGGAAATTAATTCTTTGTGAGTTGTTTCATTTGCTGTTTTCTCCCATTCTGAGGGTCATCTTTTCACCTTTCCTATAGTTTCCTTTGCTGTGGAAAAACTTTTAAGTTTAGTCAGATCCCACTTGTTTACTTTTGTTTTTATTTCCTTTTCTAGGAGATGGGTCATTGAGGATTTTGCTTGGATTTATGTCGTCGAGTGCTTTACCTATGTTTTCCTCTAAGAGTTTTATAGTTTCTGGTCTTATATTTAGGTCTTTAACTTATTTTGAGTTTATCTTTGTATATGATGTTAGGAAGTGTTCTAATTTCATTCTTGTACATATGCTGCTGCTACTGCTACTGCTGCTAAGTCACTTCAGTCATGTCCAACTCTGTGCAACCCCAGAGATGGCAGCCTACCAGGCTCCTCTGTTTCTGGGATTCTCCAGGCAAAAACAGTGAAGTGGGTTGCCATTTCCTTCTCCAATGCATGAGAGTGAAAAGTAAAAGTGAAGTCACTCAGTTGTGTCCAACTCTTCGAGACCCCATGGACTGCAGCCCACAAGGATCCTCCGTCATGGGGAGGGATTTTCCAGGCAAGAATACTGGAGTGGGTGTCATTGCCTTCTCCTATAGCTTTCCAGTTTTCCCAGCACCATTTACTGTCTTTGCCCTTTTGTATATTCTTGCCTCCTTGTCAAAAATATGGCACCCATAGGTGCGTGGGTTTATTTCGGGGCTTTCTATCTTGTTCCATTGGTCTACATTTCTGTTTTTGTGCCAGTACCATAGTGTCTTGATGCCTGTAGCTTTGTAGTATAATTTAAAGTCAGGAAGGTTGATTCTTCCAGCTCCATTCTTCTTTCTCAGGACTGCTTTGGCTATTTGGGGTCTTTATTTCCATATAAATTATGTAATTTTTTGTTCTAGTTCTGTGAAAAATGCCATTGGTAATTTGATAGGGATCACATTGAATCTGTAGATTGCGTTTGGTAGTATAGTCATTTTCACAGTATTGACTCTTCCTACCCAGGCACATGGAATATCTCTCCATCTGTTTTTGTTGTCTTTGATTTCTTCCATTATTGTCTTACAATTTTCTGTGTACAGTTCTTTTGTCTCCTTAGATAAGTTTATTCCTAGATATTTAATTATTTTTGTTGCAATGGTGAATGGGATTGATTCCTCAATTTCTCTTTCTGATTTTTCATTGTTAGTATATAGAAATGCAAGTGATTTACGTGTATTGATTGTGTATCCTGTAACTTTGCTAAATTCACTGATTAGCTCTAGTAATTTTCTGATTCTGTCTTCAGAGTTTTCTACGTAAAGTATCATATCATCTGCAAACAGTGAGAGCTTTACTTCTTTTACAATCTGTATTCCTTTTATTTCTTTTCCTTCTCTGATTGCTGTAGATAGGGCTTTCAGAACTATGTTGAATAATAGTGGTGAAAGTGGACACCCTTGTCTTGTTCCTGGTCTTGGGGTAATGCTTTCATTTTCATCCTTGACTATGTTTGCTGTAGGCTTATTATATATGGCCTTTACTATGTTGAGGTAAGTACCTTCTATGCCCATTTTTGAAGAGTTTTAATCATAAATGAGTGCTGGATTTTATCAAAGGTTTTTTCTGCATCTATTGAGATGATCTTATGGCTTTTATCTTTTAATTTGTTAATGTAGTGTATCACATTGATTGATTTGTTTATATTGAAGAATCCTTGCATTTCTGGAATAAATACAACTTAATCATGGTGTATGAGCTTTATGACATGTTGCTGAATTCTGTTCACTAAAATTTTGTTGAGGCTTTTTGCATCTATGTGCATCAGTTATATTGGCCTGTAGTTTTCTTTTTTGTGTGTTGTCTTTGTCCGGTTTTGATATAAGGGCTATGGTGACTTCTTAGAATGAGTTTGGAAGTGTTCCTTCCTCTGAAGTTTTTTGAAAGAGTTTTAGAAGGGTAGGCATTAACTATTCTCTAAATGTTTGATAGAATTCTCCTGTGAAGCCATCTGATTCTGAGCTTTTGTTTGGGGGAGATTTTTTTATCACAGCTTCAATTTCAGTGCTTGTAACTGGGTTGTTTATAATTTCTAATTCTTCCTGGTTCAGTCTTGGAAGATTGAACTTTTCTAAGAATCTGTCCATTTCCTCCTGGTTGTCCATTTTATTGCCATATAGTTGTTCATAATAGTCTCTTATAATCCTTTGTATTTCTACATTGTCTGTTGTAACCTCTCCTTTTTCATTTCTTATTTTGTTGATTTGATTCTTCTTTTTTTCTGGATGAGTCTGGCTAAAAGCTTGTCAATTTTGTTTATCTTCTCAAAGAACCAGCTTTTAGTTTTATTAATCTTTACTATTGTTTCTTTCATTTATTTCTGCTCAGATCTTTATGATTTCTTACCTTCTAATTTGGGAGGTTTTTGTTCTTCTTTTTCCAGTTATTTTAGGTGTAAAGTTACATTGTCTATTCAATGTTTTTCTTGTTTCTTGAGGTAGGATTATATTGCTATAAACTTCCCTCTTAGAACTGCTTTTGTTGCATCCCATAGATTGAGTTGTCATGTTTTCATTGTCATTTGTTTCTAGAAATTTTTTGATTTCCCTTTTGATTTCTTCAGTAACCTGTTGGTTATTTACAAACATGTTATTTAATCTCCATGTGTTTGTGTTTCTTACAGTTTTTTTTCTTGTATTTGATATCTAGTCTCATAGCATTGTGGTCAGAGAAGATGCTTGACATGATTTTGATTTTCTTAAATTTACTGAGGTTTGATTTGTGACCCAAGATGTGGTCTATCCTGGAGAATGTTCGTGTGCACTTGAGAAGAAGGTGTATTCTTCTGCCTTTGGATGCAATGTCCTGAAGATATCAATGAGATCTGTCTCATCTAATGCATCATTTAAGACTTGTGTTTTCTTATTCATTTTCTGTTTTGCTGATCTTTCCATTGGTATGATTGGGGTGTTAAAGTCTCCTGCTATTATTATGTTACTATTCATTTATCCTCTTATGTCTGTGTTTGTCTTATCTTTTGAGGTGCTCCTATGTTGGGTGCATCAGTTCAGTTCAGTCACTCAGTCATGTCTGACTCTTTGAGACCCCATGAATTGCAGCACGCCAGGCCTCCCTGTCCATCACCAACTCCCAGAGTTCATTCAGACTCACATCCATTGAGTTATTGATGCCATCCAGCCATGTCATCCTCTCTCTTCCCCTTCTCCTCCTGCCCCCAGTCCCTCCCAGCATCAGAGTCTTTTCCAATGAGTCAACTCTTCACATGTGGGCAAAGTACTGGGGTTTCAGCTTTAGCATCATTCCTTCCAAAGAAACCCCGGGGCTGATCTCCTTCAGAATGGGTTGGTTGGATCTCCTTGCAAATATTTACAATTGCTATATCTTCCTCTTGGATTGATCCCTTGATCATTATGTAGTGTCCTTCCTTACCTCTTGTAATCTTCTTTATTTTAAGGTCTATTTTGTCTGATATGAGGATTGCTACTCCAGCTTTCTTTCACTTCCCATTTTCACGGAGTGTATTTTTCCATCCTCTCACTTTCAGTCTGTATATGTCTTGAGGTCTGAAGTGGGTTTCTTGTAGACAACATATATATGGGCCTTGTTTTTGTATACATTCAGCCAGTCTGTATCTTTTGGTTGGAGCATTTAATCCATTTACATTTAAAGTAATTATTGATATAGATGTTCCTAGAGTTGGACTGTGAAGAAGGCTGAGCACCGAAGAATTGATGCTTTTGAACTGTGGTGTTGNGCCAGGAGAAATATCAATAACCTCAGATGCTTGGAAAGATCAGAGGTGAGAGAGGGGCCTACAGAGCATGAGATGTTTGGATCACATCACTGACTCAATGGACATGAGTTTGAGCAAACTCTGGGAGTTGGTGATGGACAGGGAGGCATGGCATGCTACAGTCCATAACATCAGATAACCTTTGAGCCACCAGGGAAGCCTTATGTATGGATGTGAGAGTTGGACTGTGAAGAAGCCTGAGCACCGAAGAATTGATGCTTTTGAACTGTGGTGTTGGAGAAGACTCTTGAGAGTGCCTTGGACTGCAAGGAGATCCAACCAGTCCATTCTGAAGGAGATCAGCCCTGGGATTTCTTTGGAAGGGATGATGTTAAAGCTAAAACTCCAGTACTTTGGCCACCTCATGAGAAGAGTTGACTCATTGGAAAAGACTCTGATGCTGGGAAGGATTGGGGGCAGGAGGAGAAGGGGACGATAGAGGCTGAGATGGCTGGAGGGCATCACGGACTCGATGAACGTGAGTCTGAGTGAACTCTGGGAGATGGTGATGGACAGGGAGGCCTGGCATGCTGCGATTCATGGGGTCACAAAGAGTCGGACATGACTGAATGACTGAACTGAACTGAACTGAATTGCTATTTTCTTAATTGTTTGCAGATGATTTTGTAGATCTTTTTTCTTGTATTTCTTGACTATATAAGTCCCTTTAACATTTGTTGTAAAGTTGGTTTGGTGGTACTGAATTCTCTTAACTCTTTCTTGTCTGAAAAACTTTTTATTTCTCCATCAATTTTGAATGAGATCTTTGCCAGGTATTATAATCTTGGTTGTAGATTTTTCCCTTTCAATACTTTAAATATATCCTGCCATTCCCTTCTGGCCTGCAGAGTTTCTGCTGAAAGATCAGCTGTTAAGTGTATGAGGTTTCCTTTGTATGTTACTTGTTGCCTCTCCCTTGCTGCTTTTCATATTCTTTGTTTATTAGTTTGATTAGTATGTGTCTTGGCATGTTTCTCCTTGGGTTTATCCTGTATGGGATTCTTTGTGCCTCTTGGACTTGATTGGCTATTTCCCTTTCCATGTTGGGGAAATTTTCAACTATAATCTCTTCAAAAATTTTCTCATACCCTTTCTTTTTCTCTTCTTCTTCTGAAAGTGAAGTCACTCAGTCGTGTCCAACTCTTAGCAACCCCATGGACTGTGGCCCACCAGGCTCCTCCATCCATGGGATTTTCCAGGCAAGAGTATTGGAGTGGGGTGCCATAGCCTTCTCTGAAATTATTCTTGAGTAAACTATAAATAGAAAATAACTACAATGTACAGCACTTTATAATGACTTAAAATGGCTATTTACATTTAGAATATGTATTTTAAATAGTATCAAAACAGAACTTAAAAATAATATATCAACTTTATTAATTATATGTACATAATTTATACAAAAATATTAAGGATTTCTGCCCCCCCACCATGGTTATAAGGACACCGCTGATAAACTTTTTTATAATTAGCTGACACACATTCATATAATAATTAATTTTATTAGCCTAAAAAACTAAGTGAAATATAACCCCAAATAATTATTATCCACTTAAAAAAACAATTAAAATACTATCTACTGTTTAGTCAACTATTTTTTGAGCACCTCCTATTTTCCAGCACCAAAATACATTTATTACCCTACAGAAGAAAAAAAAATCCTTCACCTCTTTCCTAGTTGTCTCTTTAGGGTCATTACCATGTGTGTGTGCTCAGTCGCATCCAGCTCTTTGCAATTCCTTGGGCTGTATCCTGTCAGGCTACTCTGTTCAAGGAATTTTTTAGGCAAGAATACTGGAGTGGGTTGCCATTTCCTACTTCAGGGGATCTTTCTAAACCAGGGATCAACCTGCATCTCCTGCACTGGCAGGCAGATTCTTCACCATTGTACCACCTGGAAAGCCATGGTCATCACCACCTATCTATAATTTATTTTAATAAAATACATGTAAGTAGGAAGGTATCATAATAAGTATTATTCTATTATTCTGGAATTTTAAAATGACATATGCACACGTTTAAAGGTTATACATTTTAAATAGATACAAACTGTTAATTCCTAAAAAATATTTTTTAAAATTAACCTCATTGAAATTTTTGGTTTATAAAAATAACTTTAATTGCAGGGTGTCAAGAAGTTTAAATAACTATGTATTATGATGGTTACATATTCTTTCAAGTTTAAAGTACCTCCTCCTAAGAATTAAGCTAATGGTTGATTCCTTATGTTAGTTCAACTGGAATAAAACCTAACAGGAGTATTTTTAAGTAAAAAACAAAAAATATTAGTCACTCAGTCATGTCCAACTCTTTGTGACCCCATGGACTGTAGATCTCCAGGCTCCTCTGTTCGTGGGATTCTCCAGGCAAGAATACTGGAGTGGGTTGCCATTCCCTTCTCCAGGGATCTTCTTCTGGGGCCCCTATAATTTGAATGTTGTTGCATTTGATATTGTCTCAGAGGTCTCTGAGACTATCCTCAGTTCTTTTCATTCTTTTTTACTTTATTCTGCTCTTCAGAATTTATTTCCATCATTTTATCTTCCAGCTCACTGATTCATTCTTCTGCTTCAGATATTCTGATGTTGATTCCTTCTAGAGTATTTTTAATTTCAGTCACTGTGTTGTTTGTCTCTGTATGTTTATTCTTTAATTCTTCTACGTCTTTGTTAATTGATTCTTGCANCTCCTTGGAAGAAAAGTTATGACCAACCTAGACAGCATATTAAAAAGCAGAGACATTACTTTGCCAACAAAGGTCCATCTAGTCAAAGCTATGGTTTTTCCAGTAGTCATGTATGGATGTGAGAGTTGGACTATAAAGAAAGCTGAAAACCAAAGAATTGATGCTTTTGAACTGTGGTGTTGGAGAAGACTCTTGAGAGTCCCTTGGACTGCAAGGAGATCCAGCCAGTCCATCCCAAAGGAAATCAGTCCTGAATATTCATTGGAAGGACTGATGCTGAAGCTGAAACTCCAATACTTTGGCCACCTGATGCGAAGAACTGACTCATTTGAAAAGACTGAAGCTAGGAAAGATTGAAGGCGGGAGGAGAAGGGGACAACAGAGGATGAGGTGGTTGGATGGCATCACCAACTCAATGGACATGAGTTTGAGTAAATTCCAGGAGTTGGTGATGGACAGGGAGGCCTGGCGTGCTGCAGTCCATGGGGTCGCAAAGAGTCGGACATGATTGACTGAATTGAAGTGATCAATTGCAGAAAAATTAAATTAAAATGTAAAGATATTGTAGAAATCACTGATCATTTAGTAATCCCTGTCTAAATGGTAGCTGGTGTTTTTTCAAGGTGACATAATGGGAGTCTCAGCCAAAATATAAACTCGAGTCTGTGAAACGCCATTTCCTCTTCACAGCACAAGGGTTACAGACCAAAGAATTTCAAAAAAGGAATGATGACCTAAACTGAGAAATTCAGAGAAGACTTTAAATCTAGAGAGATAATAGGTTAGCTGGATATCAAAGAAAACATTGCAGTTAAGTAAGAAGACTTGTATGTTCTCCACTTGGGGGCTGGGCTAAGACCAGAAATGTTCCTTTCTGACATTCATCATCAGCAATGATCTTTTAATTGTTCTTTAATACACATGTTCTTTAATACACATGTCATGCTAACTTTAGCATGACATTAAGTGGCCTCTGAGCAAGAGCAGAGAACAAAAATTAGGATGGCAAATCCACCAGTCCCAATTCCAAATCCCTCTGTTAGATCTATCAATAAAGCAGACATTTGTTCTCAAGTGCTGGTCACTCTGAGCCAGGCCAAAGCAAAGGGCACGGTGTGGCCACACTTCCCTGTGTGGCAGACATGGGGAACAGAGCCCTCGGAAACTCTTGACATCTCTAAGGCTGAGTGAAAAGGGCACATCTTGGAGCATGCCTGCCCTCGCAGCCACCTTCCAAGGTGCCCGAACCACACCTCTGACTTGATGAACTCCACATGTGGCCACAGCTATTTATAGTATCAGCCCGTGTGTGTTTTGTTAAAGCCTCAAGATCGTGTTTCTTAGCTTTGCAAATTTATTTCTTACAATCGGTCCATTACATTTTTGCCTCCCTTTCCTCCTCCACCACATTCTTGGAAATCCACAGTCAACTATACAAACAAATATACAGGATTATCAAAATATTTGAAGCCATTATTTTCTTGCCCTGTTTTTCTTATGTTCCCATAAGTGTGAACTGCTATAGCTAGAAACTTAGATCTGACAGAAGATTCACTTAGCTGAAGGGGAGGGAAGAAGAGGCCTAGGAGCTTGGCAAGCTTCTCATAAAGTCCTTGCTCCTAAGTGAAAACCAATCCCAACAGGGAAACAAGAAAAATCTTCAGGAAAAAACAAACAAACAAACAAAAAAATCACAAAATAGAAACTAAAGGAAAACAGACTAATCAAGAAATGAAAAAATTTTGAGCCGGATCTCCATACTGCACCAAAGAAGTAAAATCTAAATTAAACAATAAAAAGAAATGAAACATTTACCTGCTGATGTTGAAGAAAGTGAAAATGAAGGATCCAGTCTGATGAGGCAGGGAAGAAAGGAGGCAAGTCCGAGGACTAGAGTAGACCATGTCTTATGAGTGGCCCCTGCCTCCGTTCTTCCACCAGCCAAAGGAATAATTTTATCAACAATTTGGTAAATGTAAGTATTTTAGAGGGGCTTCCCACGTGGCACAGTGGTAAAGAATCTACCTATCAATGCAGGAGACACAGGAGATGTGGGTTCTATCCCTGGGTTGGAAAGATCCCCTGAAGAAAGACATGGGAACCCACTCCAGTATTTTTGCCTGGAGAATCCCATGGACAGAGGAGCCTGGAGGGATACAGCCCATGGGGTCACAGAGTCGGACATGACTCAGTGACCAAGCACACAAGCACAAGTATTTTAGGAGCTCTAGAAACCCATGTCTCAGGAGGAAATCCCACTTCATCCCGCTTTGTAAAACATACTGAGATGAGTACAAATACTTTAAGATATGAAACCATATGCTGATTATTTATTTTTCTGTAAAATCAGGGAATAGTATGATACTGGATCATGGCTTTATTATTAGCTGTCAACCTTTTCTAAGTTGGGCTGGGGCAATTTTATGGACCTAGCATACAAAGCATGCTAAATGGTGACTTAAAGTCACTGTCCTGTCTTAAACATTTTAAGTTATTTCTTTATCCATGTTGGGTGTTAGTAGAGTTGGTTCCTAAAGAAAACTACTCCCTGATCTTGATTCTCCTTGTCAGAACTGTGTGCTGTCTGTAATATCCTTGGTCATGGTTATCTATTTTTTCATAATAACTTTGCTATTGTGTTATGAAAGATTGAAATTTGGAGTAAGTAGGCTATACAGGTTGTATGATGTTAATCATTAACTAGTGGAGCTTTCATTCCATATAGATTGTTCATATCTGCACACTAATCCTCAAACACAAGTCAATACAATCTCAATTTTTAAAAAATCCAAATGCAAATAAGGCTTAATTTCCTCTATGTCCTTGTATTAATAGAATATAAAGAATAGGATTTCCTGGAAGAAAATAAATTCTTAACCTAATGATCAGAAAATCAAGTTTTTGTTTTCATTTGGTTTTGATTTATGCTAACATTAACTGAAAATTTTCTTTGTTCTAAGCATGAGTGACTTTTCTCTGTTAATTCATGTGAAAATCCTGTTAGCTATTATCCCAGATTATAATAAAATGGGGCTTAGGTAGCTAGAGTAACTCATCCAGGGTCACACAGACACTGGACAGCTAAGCATGAGCCATATTCAGGAGAGCCTGAGCTTGTAACCCCTTCCCACCTGTGGCACAGAGTTCACATTTCTGGCTGCTATAAGGATAGAGTTGTGCATGCATAGCAGCTCCTAACTCTTTGAGCATAAAACTAAATGAGTCCTTTTCCATAGAGCCCTTGTTAATGACCCTTACTCTTTGCAGTGATCCCATGATGTTAGCCATCATCTCTGCCTCTCTCTGAGTATTCACCAACCGCCACATCCTAACAGCTCAGTCCCATTGCATGCATCTCCACAGTTTCCTCCATCCACCCCCTTCCCTTCATTCTTCCCCCTGCTCTGCAGCAGTCTCTCCTAAGTCCTCACCTGGACCATTGCAATCGCTCCTATCTTTGAGAAAAGTCTCTGGGTCTCAAGAGACACAAACTTACCTCCAAGTAGGCAAGGCAACAGAGAACTTGACTGGAAAGATGCTGGGTCACTCACCAACAGAAGGCTGATGTCACCTTTAGGCCTTAGAGAAACCTGGAAACAAGAAACGTGAATGCTCCCTCCCATGCTTCCCACTTTGTCTCTGCTTCTCTGCCTGACACCATCATCCTCTTCGTGGATATGGCAGCCCCTACATGTTGAGAAACACTACCATCTATGGTGCCTAAGAGCACCAGCCTCAGCTTGTACAGCGCAAACAGACACCTCATTCTCAGAATCTGTTTGGAAAAGAGGAAAAAATGTATCCCAGAGAAGCATACCTCTTGATCAGTCAGCCGTGGCCAAGAAGGGTCAGGTAAGGACTTAGAAACGTGTTTGAACTGGAAAAAAGACAGTTCCCGCAACAGGCTGCATGCTTTTCCAACCACTATGGGTTTACCCTTGCTACTCTCTCCCCACAGCCATCACATGCAAATCCCTACCCGTTCTCCAGGGCCATCTTAAATAGCACCCGGCCAAGAAATGTTGTTCTGTCACCTCCAGGAGGCCTCTCTTCTTTGAACCCCCTACTCCTTCCCAGCTGTTGTTTTTCCCTTAGAACCTTTTTGCTACTGACCTTGCATTAAAGATAGTGTTGGCAAGTTTTCTGGCCCAGATAAATTCCTAGAGGGGAGCAGTCAGACTGTATCACATTTATACTCCAAAAAAAAAAAACGCAAGCAGAGTTCTTCCTTGTGACAATTGTTTGCTGAATGGTTTAGCTGAAAATAAATTCCTGAGGAGATTCAATAACCATTAGGAGTGTTAGATTCCTCATCAGATAATGAAGACTCTCAATAATATTGCTGGAATAATGTTCTTTGTTGGAGGGAGAGTGTCTTGTGACTTTTTTCTTGAGGAAGTTAGCAGTACCTGAGTATTTTCTAATGTAGGCCAGATGAGGGTATGGTTCAACAGCCCAATTAACACACTCATTGATTCCAGAGAGATTCTGTTGGATTCATTCCAGTTAGTTCAGGAGGAGCTCCTGGTAATGCCATCCCGGCCCAGGCTAGCAGAACCAGAGTACATTTTTCAGGGTTCAGCCTTCACCCACCCATCTCTTTCACCTGTCCACCAGTGATTGAGGAAAGGGTGATGCCCAACTCCCCTCCCACCCCATTCAGGTAGGGCGTGCATGTCAGCCCAGCAGTGACTAGAAGCCACAGACACATGAAGTAGTAGAGAAGGAACGTGGAAGTTCAACAGGGTCTACACTTACTCTAATGGCTTTCTTATGCTCATAGGAGTGCAACATTAAATAGCAAATAAAAAACCACATTGATAGGTAGAGAGCCCATAGATGGAAGGACAACTTATTATCTTTTTAAAACTGAGATATAATTGACACGCAACATACTAGTTTGGGGTGTACAACATAATGATTTGATATTTGTGTACATTGTGAAACGATGACAATAGTTAAGTTTAATTAACATCTATCAGCGCACATAGTGACACATTTTTTTCTTGTGATGAGAACTTTCAAGATCTACTCTTAACTTTTAAATATATAATAACAGTATTGTTAACTGTTTTATATTTTAATAACTTTAGTGGCACTTTTTCCTTCTTTTTGAATGAGGATCCTTACGTTTATTTTGTGCTGAGCCAAGAAGATTATTTAGCCCATCCTATAGATCACTTGGCATTGTGCTAAGTACTAAAAAGTGCTTATGGAATAATAGCTATCATTTTCTTGTCATTAACACAGTCTGAGAGTTTCATAAGGCATGGGGCTTCTAAAAATTTGACATCTCCTACCTCATTTACTCCTCTGAGGTAGATAGGTTATGAATACTGTATCCATTTTGTAAAACTTCAGAGAAATCAGGCCACCTAAAATCACATCACAGATTAGAGGCAAATTGGGGTCTGGAGTCCGGGTGCTCTGACCCGTGTCCCTCCCTGTGTTTTCTCCAAAGAACGTGCCCGCCAGTGACCCGCGGGGCAACTCTGTGGCCTTTTCCTCACTTCTCTGGAGGGAGAAGCAGCCAACAGCTCTGAGCAGTCTGGAAACTCTGCTAGGTGCCATGGCGCTGTGAGCAGTTGCCCGGCCACTACAAGAAGGAACCCCACCCTTGTCCTACATTTATTTTCTTTCCCAGACCTCACAAAACCACAAAAATCAAAGATGACTCCCAAGAAGCCAGTCACTGGACTCTGCAAACCCAGCCCAAGTCTATGGATGGTAGGGTCACAGAGCTATTTCTCTGCTCCTGTTGACTCAGGTCTGTTTACCTGGCTCCAGAGTTCCAGTTTCCTTGCCTCGGAACCTGTGCAGCCCTCAGATTTATGCTCTGGGCAGATAGGGGATTTATGGCACATTTATCACCCATCCTGCCCCAGGACTCAGCACCTCTCCCTGCAGCTGTCAAAACCACCCACTCGTACCCAGCAGAGCATCAAGTAGTTCACCTAGGGGAACTACTCAGAAATAGTGCCCAGTTCTGGCCCAAAGGCTTTGCTAGTTGCCCAAGTCCTGGTGATAAAAATGCCAAATATAATGCAGAGTGAAAAACAGGTCACACTGGCCCAGAGGGCAGCAGTAGTCACAGGCTGGGATTAGGGGTTAGAGGAGGTTTGGCGGATGCTGTGCTCCTGGACTTGCCCTGAGGCATCCTGACCTTGAAAATGCAGGGAGTAGATGGGGTCCGTCTCCGGGAGCTATGCTGGAAGCAGAGGTGTTCTGGGGATCAGGCTAAAGCCATAAGCTAGCTCCCCTTAGTCTCAGGAGAATTTTTTTTTTTTTCAATAGCTTTGACTTTCATTTGGGGAAAATTAAATGAGAGGAATGTAGAGTCTGGGGCTAGAATGTGACTGAAGCTGCCAGCTGTATCAGTCCTTAAGCTGTAAAATGTACAGGTCAGTAATACCTACATATATTGAATGTAAGCCATGTGTCATCCACTAGAATTTGAATATATCTTTCACACATGTATTTGTGAACCTCACAGCAGCTCTGAGATCACATTTATTATTAAGCCCATCTTAAAGATGCAGAATATGAGGTTCAAGTAGTAGCAGAACTTGGCAAGTTCACATAGTAAGTTGCTGGTATTGGAACTCATATACAGTATTCCTTTACAAACCAAATTCAAGTCATGCTGTGTCTGCTGGGCCCTCATTGCTAAGCCCAAGAGAAGAGTATCCCTGGTCACCACTCCTGGCATCATGAAGTAACCCAACTTGCTTCACCTCATGATAACCATTTTCTAGCACAAATGATGGTTCTGGGCCTCTTTCTGGATAAAGGAAGTATAGAGTAATCCTCTCTGTTACCTCCTGAAGGAGAAAGGACATAGAGCTTGGCAGTTCACCAGTCCATTCTTTTATTTCTTCTCTGCACTTCAAATCATTTTTTCTTACACTTGTTAACATCTCTTCCAGTGACATACAAACTAAAGCCAAAGAAATTGATTGAAATGCTATGATTCTGTGACTATGTCTGCTAGGAACTTGGCCAAAACGGAATCAAAATAAATATTACAATACCACTACTGCTGGGAAGAAATCTGCTGAAAAAAATTCCATTTTAAAGTCATCTGAATCTTAATAATCCCTGTTCTTGTGTCCTTCATCAAATTATACTATTGAGAGATTTTTTTTAAGTATGGAAACTGTCAATAAGGAAGATCCCTGCAGAAAAATGGACTTTAAAAAAAGACTTTAAAGCCTCATAGTTTCCATGGAAAATATTTTTTTGGTTTTCATTATGTAATGTTCACTTTCTTCAACTATAAAAGTGGAATCCAGTTCAACAAATACTTTTTAAGAGATTACCATGTAAAAGATTCCCAGGTAGCTTAGACAGTAAAGAGTCTGCCTGCAATGTGGGAGACTAGAGTTAGATCCCTGGGTCAGGAAGATCCCCTGGAGAAGGAAATGGCAACCTACAGTCCATTGGGTTGCAAAGAGTTGGACATGACTGAGCAACTTCACTTTCACTTTTTTACTTTCATGTAAAACATATGACATCACAGGAAAGATAACAGTAGAAAAGATCTGGTCTCTGCCCTCTAGAGTATGACAGGCCCACAAGCAAGGCTGATACCTACGTAAGTAATTGTACCCCTGTCTTAACTATGATCAGGCTGCAGCAGCAGCACCAAGTTATTGAGCCTCCAGGAATGGTAGCACTTGTCTGGTTCACAGGGCCATTAGGATGTAATTGTGATAGTGATATGCACGAAACTGCTGTGTAAACAAATATACAGAGATAATGGATTTTTCATCATTCTTATTACCAAGCATGGTAATTAAAAATATTACATCAATGAAACCCACCTTTACTCTTGGTGGAAATGTAAATTTGTGCAGCCATTGTGAAGAAAGTATGGCAACTCCTTAAAAAACTAAAAATAAAGCTACCATATGACCCAGCAATCTGCATCCTTGACATATATATCTGGATAGAAGTCTTAATTTGCAAAAATATATGCATCCCAATGTTCATAGTAGCACTATTTACAATAGCCAAGACATGGAAGCAACCTAAGTGTCCATCAATAGGTGAATGGATAAAGAAGATGTGGTACGTGCATACAGTGGAATACTACTCAGCTGTAAAAAAAAATTTGAAATAAGGCCATTTGCAGCAATGTGGTTGGACCTAGAGATTATCATACGAAATGAAGTAAGTCAAAGAAAGAGAAATGTCACCTGGTATCACTTACATGTGGATTCTTAAAATATGACACAAACCCAAAATGGATTAAAGACCTAAATCTAAGACCAGAAACTATAAAACTCCTAGAGGAGAACATAGGCAAAACACTCTCCAACATAAATCACAGCAGGATCCTCTATGACCCACCTCCCAGAATACTGGAAATAAAAGCAAAAATAAACAAATGGGACCTAATTAAAATTAAAAGATTTTGCACAACAAAGGAATATAAGCAAGGTGAAAAGACAGCCTTCGGAATGGGAGAAAATAATAGCAAATGANTTGGACTTTGTGGGAGAGGGAGAGGGTGGGATGATTTGGGAGAATGGCATTGAAACATGTGTAATATCATATAAGGAACGAATCACCAGTCTAGGCTCAATGCAGGATACAGGATGCTTGGGGCTGGTGCACTGGGATGACCCAGAGGGATGATGTGCCGGGGGGGGTTCAGGATGGGGAACATGTGTACACCCGCGGTGGATTCATGTCGATGTGTGGCAAAACCAGTACAATATTGTAAAGTAAAAAATAATAAACAAATAAAGTTGATCAAGAAAGTAAAAAAAAAATTTTTTTTAATATGACACAAATAAACTTATTCACAAAACAGAAAAAGACAGATATGGGAAACAAGCTTATGGTTTGCCAAATGGGGAATGGCGGGGGGGTGCGGAGATAAACTAGGAGTTTGAAATTAACAGATACAAGTTATTATATGTAAAATAAACAGTAAAGCCCAACTATATGGCACAAGGAACTATATCCAATATTTTGTAATAACCTATAGCTGGAAGGAATCTGAAAAAGAATATATGTGTGTGTGGGTATATATATATATATATATGCACATATATATTAGATACACACATACCTGAATCACTCTGCTGTACAGCAGAAACTATCATAACATTGTAAATTGACCATGCTTCAATTTAAACAAACAAAAAAAAGAATATAGCCTCAGTAATCAACCTGCCTGGATTGCTCTCCCTGCTTCGCTATTTATACTATATAATCTTATATAAATTGCTTAAACACTTGAAGATTCTTCTCAGCTAAAAAAGGGAATAACAATGAGATATACCTACATAGACACTGTAGGCGTTAAATAAGTCAGTGTATCTAAATGAGTTTGCACATTGCTTAGCACAACACAAGGCCACAGACACATTATTGATGTTGTTATTTACCCAAGTTTATAGTACTTCTCAAAACTGTCATCAAAAACAAGGTGCAGGGCTGAATGAAACGCACAAGCTGGAATCAAGATTGCTGGGAGAAATATCAACAACCTCAGATATGCAGATTCTACCACATTAATAGCAGATACCAAAGAGGAACTAGCGAGCCTCTTGATGAAGGTGAAAGAGGAAAGTGAAAAAGCTGACATAAAACGCAACATTCAGAAAATAAGATCATGACATCTGGTCCCATCACTTCATGGCAAATAGATAGAGAAAAACTGAAAAAAGTGATAGCTTTCATTTTCTTGGGCTCCAAAATCACTGTGGGTGATGACTGTAGCCACAAAATTAAAAGATGTTTGCACCTTGGAAGAATAGAGCAAACTTAGTATATTAAAAAGCAGAGAAGTCACTTTGCTGACAAAGGTCTGTATAGTTAAAACTATGGTTTTTCTAGTAGTCATGTACAGATGTGAGAGTTGGACCATAAAGAAGGCTGGGTGCCAAACAATTGTTGCTTTTGAACTGTGGTGCTGGAGAAGACTCTTGAGAGTCCCTTGGACTGCAAGGAGGTCCAACCAGTAAATTCTAAAAGAATCAACCCTGAATAATCATTGGAAGGACTGATGCTGAAGCTGAAGCTTCAATACTTTGGCCTCCTGATGCGAAGAGCTGATTCATTGGAAAAGATGCTGGGAAAGATTGAGGGCAAGAGGAGAAGGGAGTGACAGAGGATGAGATGGTTGGATGTCTTCACCAACTCAGTGGATATGAATTTGAGCAAACTTAGGGAGTCAGTGAAGGGAAGGCAAGCTTGGTGTGCTGTGGTTCATGGGGTTGCAAAGAGTCAGACACGATTTAGCAACTGAACAACAGTACTTCTCAAAACTGTCATCAAAAACAATGTGAGTTTGAAAAAAATCTCATAGCCAAGAGGAGCCGAAAGAGACATAATGAGTAAATGTAGTATGGTTCCCTGGATGGGATCTTGAAACAGATAAAAGCATTTGAATATAATCTGAAGGAAAACTGGGCTATAGCAAATAATAATGTATCAAAATTCGTTCATTAGAATTGTGTCAGCATACCATGTAAAAATGCAGAATGTTACCAATACTGGAGGTTGGGTCTAAGGTATACGGAAACTTTCCGTACCATCAATACAACTTGTCTGTAAATCTAAAACTATTCTAAAATTTAAAGTTTATTTATTTTTTTAAAAAAAGAGATTGTAATCATGAGTGCTAAAGAACTAAAATCAGTTAAGTTAACCTTAGCATGTACCAAAATTTTTCAAAAAACCAGCAACTGCCCAGAAGAATTTTTATTAAGAAACAAAAGACAAAATTCAATGGTCAGTATTTATCTATGTTCTTTAAAAAAAAAAAGAAGAAGAAGAATAAACCATCTTGAGCAATTTGGTTAATAGCCAAAGCTGTCTAGTGTTACAGTGTGTTACCAGTGGGTATTTGATGGCCAGTAACACTGAGAATGATTAAGAAGTATTTTCCTCTAACATGATTAAACCCTCTACTCAAGAGGTTAGGGTCTATACTAGCTAAAAGTCTACCTCCAATTGGAGAGAGCTATTGAGTACATCTTTCACCCTATTTTTCAAGAAATAAAGAGACAAGTTTCAGAAACATTTTATCACAAGGGTCAAAAACAGCCCATTCACCTCCCATCCCTCCTTGTTTTTGCCCTTAGAATGGGGCTGTCAAAACACGATGATTTTAACCACATTATTAACATCTGCATCATCTCTTTTCCCATAACTGCCTCCAGCTGGCACCTTGGCTGGCTCCCTGGGAAAGACAACTGAACATCTCATGGAAAAATCAAGGAAATAACCTCAGAAACAATTCTGCATGAAGTTGCTGAACCAGGACTCAATCCCTTTTTGCTCTGGATCATCCTTGTCATTGTCAAATAAGAGATTCATGGAGGGTTTATATATTTCCAAATGGGATTGTAAATTCTTAAATTTCATAGAATGTTAGGTCTGGGAGGAATCTGAGAGATTCTCAATTCAACTTTATTAATACATCCCACAAGAAGGAAACAGAAATCTAGAAAGTCATGCAGTTAGATGTAATCAAGATGGAAACTGGAATCCTGTTTCCCAACTTCCAGAGAAACTAGGTTGGCTCCAAGGATAGACTTATTCCCTTGAACTCTTGAGCTAATAACCAGGGGAGCCTCTTCACTATGTAGAAGTCACTGAGTGATGATTTACTACTACAGATACATTCCTGCAGCCCCTACAACATTCAAGACAGAGGTGGTACAAGAGAGAGAGAAACTACGAGAGATGGGCAAATCTGGGTTGAGGACAACCATGCCAGCTGAGATGTGGATTGCGCAATCTGTATGTAAAATGATATTCCAGGTCCTACCTTCTAAGTGCCCCAGTGGCTCTAACTGAATGGCATTCTAGCCACATTGTCATCACTCCTTGATCCTAAGTTAAACACAGCAATTCTTACCACTGAATCTTCCAGTGTTATGAGAAAGTAAGGGCTGGGGCAGGGGAGTGCCGATGGTAGACAAAAGAGTGGGTCATTTGGCCTGTTTATAAGCCATAGTAAGGTCTCAAGTCTCAGCACTAACCTGTCTGCCAACGTTACAGGTCACATGTGACATGAATTTATCTACTCTTCTGAGTCACCAGTTTCCCTAAGTCTTGCCACACCTCCTGCCCAGACCAACTTGACTCCTGTTGATCCATCAGTTGCTTTCATCACCAGGAGTCAAAGTAAGCAGGTGTTTTCAAGGTGTGTTTTTTTTTAATCTTTGCTAATACCAAGAACTCTTCCAATATTCAAATCTTAGGCAGCAAGGATGTTGTTTTCCTAGTTTTGTTTTTAATGGTTTGAAATGCAATAATAATCTGCCCAACTTTGATTTTCTGTCAAATTTTCTGTTTCTATAAATACACAACCATGTGTCCTGATTAAGTTCCTATGTGGATTGTGTTAAGTCTGTGAGTTTGGGTGACTGTTAAAGCGTTCTGTGGTTTTGTCTTTTTATTTCAGGAAATATTTTCCCTAATTCTCCCCTCTGTGGTTTATATTCATGTGCACAGGAAGCTCATTCTGCGACAAGCTGCTCTTGCTTGTTTTCCTCTTGACTGGAGGAAGATGGCTTGAGTATTCAGTTACGAGACATGAAAGCGGGAGGCATCTGTTCCCTGCCAAAAGGACGAACAATAGCAACATAATATCAGTTATCAGTTTCCCAATAGATTGTCACTGATGGTTATTCCTGATAGTAGAGGGGGCTGTCAACCATCTCATCTGGAGACACATAAATATCACAGCTTTCAGTTACAGGCTTCGCTGGTTTGCTTTAGTTGCTAAGTTGTGTCCTTACTCTTGAGACCACATGTAGTGTAGTCCGCCAGACTCCTGTGTCCATGTAGTTTCCCAGAATTCTCAGTATTCCCAAGAATACTGGAGTGGGTTGCAATTTCCTTCTCCAGGAGATTTTCCAGAGCCAGGGATCAAATCAGAGGCTCCTGCATTGCAGGTGGATTCTTTACCACTGAACCACCAGGAAAGTCAGTTATAGGCTATACAGTCTCAAAAGACTGGTCAATCTTCAGGGCTTCAGGCCCCATTTTTTAAAACTTCTAGATTCCAGTATATTCTGCTTAATCCTCATATACACAGATTCTCAACTTAGAGCTGTTAACTCTAAGACTGGCAACAGATACAAAGTTATGTTCACTGTCCCCTGGTATGCTTTGCCCAGTCCCCCTCAAAGCACACATGCACAAAGTGGGTGGGGATGATGATGAAGTAATGAACTATTGAGCATTTATTACTAAACAAACCCAGACTTTTCCAAACTCATTTCTTTTCTGCTGCTGCATGGCATGGTACCTCTTGATGCTTTTCTAAAACCTCATTGATTAACAGAGGGTAGAGGAAATCCATTTTCATCAAGTCTAAGCCTCTTAAGTCTCTGCCTATTCATGTCTTTGATCAATAGTTGATAGAGGCTATAGCTTCCACCAATTTTGGCTCTACTGCTAGGGCTGATGTCGGCCTTCCTTCTTTTATATCCTTATGTTTGGTGGCCAAGGGTACACAGAACCTTGAATGGGCTGATGAACATGCTGAGCCCTCAGGCCATTAAAGTAATAATACAGATATTAGTGTAGTGAGAGAGCAAGAGGCTAGAAGGGGGAATAAGTCATTATTATGGGGATAATAGAATTAAAGGAATTTCCCTACTCAGGGCCCCTAAGTGCCCAGTGAGTGATAAGGGTGTTTCATAAAGAATCCTAAGCATGCCTCCCATGAAGCCACTAAATGGACAGGGAGATTTCTATTCAAACCGAAGCTTGGGAAGTGGAGAATCAAAATATAGTTCATAATTCAAATCTTCCATTATCTCCCAAACCCTTCAAATAAATTTATGTTTGGTAACAGAAGCAAGAGCACTCTACCCTCTATAATTTCCACTAGTAAGGTGACCAACCTTCCTGGTTTGCCCAGAACTGTCCTTTTTTTTTTTTTTCACTGAAAGTCCTGCTTTCCAGAAACCCACACAAACCAGGTATGTAGGTCACCCTAAGAGACATACCTTTTAACGTCACAGTCCTCACTGGCAAGAAAACAGAGCAGCCTTACAGCTGGTCCCAGTCCACCCTAGTGTCTGTAGGTAGGTCAGCACCTTGGTCCAGCAGGTTGCAGAAGGTCATGAGCTTGTGGGGTTGGGGGGAGGGGCACAGCATCTGTCTTTTCTAGAACTCCAGGTATTTGGTATTTCCTCTCATTTAGACTCATGAGGGAAAAGGCGGCAGGGATAACTGTCCCTTTTGTTCATTTTATGGATAGGGAAATGGCCAGAGGGAAGCAGAGCAGCCTGCTTGAGATCTCACAGGTGGTAGCAGGGCCCACGTGTGAAACACAGTTCTGATTCCTAAATAGCAACATGGCAAAGACTTTTAGCACCTACAGAAATCCTACCTGGCCTGATTTAAGGAGTGAAATGAGGCTGAATATTCTACCTCTATCTCCTCAATCACAAGTTGGGATAAGAAGCATTTGCCTAGAGGAGTAGGTAGCCTACGAAGCTCCCACTCCAATTTTCCTGAGACAGGCTCTGACTCAAGTTTTAAGTCATATTTGCTGACTATATGAGCCAGTCATTGTCCTGCCCAGAGGCTGAAGCCTTAAAGTTGCAGATGGTTTTGCAAGAGCAGAGTCCTCTGGGAACTGACAACCTGGGGAGTCAATGCCCTGGACAAGTCACCCTCTTCCATATACCCACTGAGCGCAAGACGCACCAGAACCACAGAGTCAGGGGTCAGTGCACGTAAACAGACTGCCGGATATTTCTCCAGTAAAGATGGGTTTATTCAGTATCAGCAGAAAGTTGCAATTCAGGGTATGCAATGACGGTGGGCCACATGTAAGTCCCCAGACCACGAAGGAAGGAGAACATCTTTATAGAGAAGAGAAGGAAGCTGGGAGGCCACAGTAAACAGAGCAAAGCTTTTCATTGGCCAAGCCCTTGCCAGGAAAGAAGAGGAGTCTTTTTCTTCCCTTCCTGACCTCCTAACTCTTATTTCATTGAGGTTTGTGTTTATTTTGACACATGTCTCCAGACCTGCGATGGCTTCCCTGCTGGGCACAAGCTGGCATCCAGCCAGCTGAGCTGTGTGGGGCACGAGTGAGCCACTCACACAGTCTCTGGCATAACCACCTCGCTGGCCCATGGACTGTTTTGCCTCAATTTTCCATTGGCATGTTCTCCTCGCTTTATCTATGTTTTTGCAAAACTGACATTGAAAGGGACACGATGTTCTTCCGTAGAGGTTAAGCAGAGGTTTTTCACTTTTGGAATTCACTTGCAGAAGAAGCTGGTGGCTTCCTCCACTCAGGGTCCAGCAAAAACCCCTGGACACCGCATCTAAGGTAGCAGCCCTAATGGTCCTTGAAAGGCTCGCAGGGGAGGGACCAAAGAGAGTGTATGCGACTCTAGGAATGGGAGAGGGCTCATTGGAAAGCAGGCTATGCTCAAAGAGGAAATTAAACATTTTTAAAGAGCTCCCTGTGTGTAGAGCCACAAAAAACTTGTACTGAGCTGAACTGAAAGAATTAGGCAGTGCATTCTCTTGAGGAGTTTTGAGTCAGATATTGGAAAAAACAGGGAGGGAATAAACATAGAAAGGATTTGAGCATAATGAAAGTAACGCAAATTGACCTTGAGGACTGTGATGTCAAACAACATAGGACAAAACTGACGATTGAATTTACCTCAAATGTAGGTTCGTTGGTGTCTTGGGTTCCCAGGGAACTCAATCCAAACTGGAAAGTGCCAAGAGTTCCTTGGAATATTCAAGGCTCTGCCCTACCCTTTCTGTTTCAAGCTACTTTTCCTAAGAGATATCTGAAGTTAAGAGGAAACAGGGTTCTCAGGCATCCCGCCTCTGCCACAGAAGAGAACTTCTCTGAGAGGAAAACCTGTTTGTCACTGCTTCCCCACACAGGCATACTGAAATACCACCATTTTACTTCACACACAGCTCTTCAACATGCACTTACCTCATTTGCTCAGCAATCATTGTGTGTTCATTTCCTGTGACAGGTTCTATGCTATCCAAGAGACGTAGAGATGAAAGGACCACATTCCTGCTCTTCATGAAGTTTACCTTCAGCTCCTCTGCCCAAGGCCCAGGGTTTTCCTGGTTCAGGATCTTAAGACTGTGAATGACAAATGTGCCTGCAGCATCAGTAAATATACACTTTTGCAGCCATCAAGCCTCTACAGTGAGCCCTGAGGGGATTCAGGATGGGAGAGGTACTGGCCCCAGATAGCTGAGGTGTATATCAAAGAAATGATTTCAGTGAGCCCCGACTCTTGCATCTTCTCAAACACAGAAAAATGCTAAATTCATTAACTTATCTCATTTTGTGTGTGTGTGTGTGTGTGTGTGTGTGTGTGTGTGTGTTAGTTGCTCAGTCACATCTTACTCTTTGCAACGCGTGGACTGTAGCTTGCCGGGCTCCTCTGTCCATGGAATTCTCCAGACAAGAATATTGCAATGGGTAATCATTCCCTTCTCCAGGGGATCTTCCAGACCCAGGAATCGAACCTGGATCTTCCACATTGCAGGCAGATTCTTTACCATCTGAGCCATAGTTTCATTTTGTTCTGTTTTTTAAATTAGTGGTAATTTTTTGATGTTCTGGTTGTCTGGTTGTCTAGTCGTCATCGCAAAACCCCATAAAGATCCTGACTCCTCCCTTACCTCTTGGGAACAGTTCCTCAGAACTAGCTGAAAGGCTGTCTTTTGGCTTGAAGTCTTCAGAAAGTCCACCAAATAACACTATTCTCAACTTTTAGGTAGTGAATTTTTATTCAAGTGACAAGACCTTAAAACTTACTAAGGTAGAGGGTAAAGAAACAGAAGGGTGAAGGACAGGAAAGGATGTTCATGGGGGCAAACTCCTGGGAGCTCTAGACCTGATCTTGCCTTCCATCCCACTAAGAGTTTCAAGCTATTGAAGAGTTCAGCCTTGTTTCTACTATGAATATGTGGTCATCCCTTAGGCTCAGTTGTAATACAAGGGGCATGTGATATTGTGATGTATAATAAGACAGATTTATTTGGTCTTTGTCCCTGGGTCTCATATGGAGCTTCTAAAACCCTTGTAATTTCCTGAGTGAAGAGAATAAGAGAGGCATCTTTTATGTTTCATAATGAGCCTCTTTCACACATATTTGAGTTTATGCTAATGAGGTGACTTTTGAAGCATTCATAAATAGTATCCGGATACGGGGGTGTTTGACAAAGAAAATAATAGTGAGATTAGATGGTTGGAATTTCAGCCCCACTCTCCCAGCCCTTAACCTCCATGGAGATGAGAACTGGATATAGAATTTATCACCAAAGACCAATGATTTGATCAATATATATAGATTGGAACCTCCATAAAAGTCCTAAATGAAAGGGTTCAGGGAGTTTCCAGGTTGGTGAGTGCATCTCTCATCAGGAGGGTGAAAGTGAAAAGTGAAAGTCACTCAGTCACATCCAACTCTTTGCTACCTCATTGACAATACAGTCCATGGAATTCTCTAGGCCAGAATATTGGAGTGGGTAGGCTCTCCCTTCTACAGGGGATCTTCTCAATCCAGGGATCAAATCAAGATCTCCGACATTGCAGGCATATTCTTTGCCAGCTGAGCCACAAGGGAGGCCCAAGAATACTGGAGTGGGTAGCCTGTCCCTTCTCCAGGGGATCTTCCTGACCCAGAAATTGAACCAGGGTCTCCTGCATTACAGGCAGATTCTTTACCAACTGAGCTCTCAGGGAAGCCCTGATAGGAGGGTGGCACACCCCAAATTCCATGGCGACAAAAAGCATCTGTCCTCGGTACCCTTCCAGACCTGGCCTCTGTACCTCTATTCATGTATATCTTTATAATATATTTTATAGTAAACTGGTAATAATGTTGAGTGAAAAATAAAGCACAGCCTAAAAGTTGAAAATTATGTTTTATTTGGTGGATTTACTGAGAAGTTAAGCCCAGGATACAGCCTCTGTGATAGCTCTGAGAGATTCTGAAGAAGTTAAGGGAGGGGCCCGGATATATAGGAGTTTGGGGGGAAAAAAAAAGTAGTAGAATATCAAAAGATTACTGTTAGGTTTAAAAAAAAACAGATATTTAAAGTTAATTTAGCATTTTTCTGTATATGGGAAGATGCAAAAGTCTAGGCTTATTGAAATTATTCCACTGATTTACACCTTAACTGTCTAGGGCCAGTATCTTGTTTTTCCTCTGTCTTGAATCCTCTCTGGGTGCAGCCCACAGTGGCTGATGGCTTGATGAGTGCAATATCCTTTGTTTACTGAAATGACAGGCAACATTCTTTGTCTAAGTATGTCAAGCGTTTCCCTGGGTCCTGTGAGCCATAATAGGAGAAGATCAAGCCTGGGGAGGTGGGAACCCCCAGTCTGTAGTCAGAAGTGTGATAACCTGTCGCTTACAATTGGCATCTGAATTGGTGTGGGGCAGTCTTGAGGGGCTGAGCTCTTATCCTGTGGGATCTGCACTGACTCCATGTCGTTAGAGACAGAATTGAAGTAAATTGTAGCACACCCAGCTGGTGTCTGAAGAGAATTACTTGGTGTGAAAACTCATACATGTGGTGTTAGAAGTGTTATAAGTAGGGCCAGATTTCCATCCATGACTGTATTGTTTGCTCTCCTAAGAAAGATTCTTCCATAAATGTTCCAACCCAGTTTAATAAATAAAATTTGAGTTCTTATACCACCTTCTAGGACAGGTAAGCACTTTGCACCTGGTAACATAATAGTGATGGCAGTTGTCGCCTTCATAATGTCAACTGAGAAATAAGATGAGAGCTGTATGGCAACAAAAGCATTTATTTGGAGTCTTAGGAACTGTAGTTTGGGAGACACAGATACAGACAGAAACCCAACTGTGCTCTGAGAAGGGTTGAAAACCAAAGGGTTTTTAAAGGGAAAAGGAGGAAGCTTACATAGGCTGCTTGGTAAGAATTATGTTTCGTGCTGGCAGACTGAAACCATTCTTGTCTATATGTGATTGGTTGCTAGGGCTGTTACTATGCAAGAATTTACTGTGTAAATGTTCTTTCAGGATGTGGTGGCCCAAGTCAAATTTGTGTTCCATTGGATGGAGAGGTGCATAGGCCTTACTTTGCCCATCGCCTCCGCATTCCATTTTAGAGCTCTGTTGGCATGACAGTCTCCATTTTATTCATTCCTTCATAATAACATGGCTTAAATACAAAACCTGTACACTGAACATACCTGATCTGATTAACCAGGACTGTAAGCTCTGGCAAATCTGTCACCACCCACCCCGAAAACCACAGGAAAGGAATCCCCGCTGCACACCTCAGACTCCAGGCCTCCCTGTCAAGCTGCAGGTGAGCTCAGTGATGCCTGCTTGCCCCTGACCCACCAGGGGACTGAATTCCAGCATCATGTCCCATGTTCTCTTGTAATGGCTTGTTTCCATCAGAGCATTTTTCCTAGTTTTTATAGAAAAAAAAAAAATCTTATAGATCAGAGCAGGGCTAGATCTATTTTATTCTCTCTTGTATTCTAAGCCCAGTTCCTCAGGAAGTGTATACTCACACAGAGGCTTAATACATGTATGTTGAATGAACAAGCAAGAATGAATGAATGATCAAATGAGTTGCCCCAGAGGCATTTTAGTAAGAGATGGAGGAATAATCCAGGAAAACTCTCATCAGCCAAGAGTTAGTAGGGTCTGTTTATCACAGAACGTATGGCTTGTGGATCCGAATGTGGATCCGAAAAAGAAAATATCCAAACGTGCTGGTGAGAAGTAGCAATGAGCTTGTTTTCCTTTTAATAAAATCTGCCTAACCAAGGAGCCCCCAGATAGTGAGATGAACCCAGAAAATAACTGCAAGACTAGCCAATGGGGTGGATTTAGTCCCACAGAAGCTCCAGTCCAACACACCAACCTAATTACAGCATACACTCTGCCCACTGCTCTTCACTCTTTGTCACCCAAGGCATTGGCTGGATCAATTTAGGGACATGAAAAACAGAACCACGTTTTTGCCCAAGCCCTTGAATTTCCCGGCCTGTGGTTTCCATTCAGACCATCCATAAAGGACTGGAGGCTTCCATTGCTTTTGTTGTTTCAATCTGTGGTGAGTCCAACAAAAAGAGAAACCTCAAGCTCTTGCCAACTGAGACTGGGGAAGGAACGCCTTGGCCTGGGCCCGGGCCCGTGGGCAGGAGG
Source organism: Neotragus pygmaeus (assembly GCA_006410875.1). NCBI lineage: Eukaryota > Metazoa > Chordata > Mammalia > Artiodactyla > Bovidae > Neotragus > Neotragus pygmaeus. The sequence continues at coordinate 148,235 of SJYV01004965.1, forward strand.
GATGGGGCCTCAGCTGGAAGTCGTGTGCTTCTATTTCAGCCTGGGTGGCCCCAGCCAGGGCCTCTGCAGCTCTTTCCTCTGCTATTGGCGTGGAAAAATGAAAGCAAGGTTTGCCATGGAGATCCTCTCTAAGGCAAACTGTGTGATTTAATGAACCTTTGGAAAAAGTTTTACTTCTCACACATGCAAATGGCCCTTCAGTGTTTGTCTCATGCCTCAGGACTCCCCATAATTCTTCTAATACCAGGTCAACTCCACTAGAACCTCCCTCCCACAAAAGGTCTGAGGGTCTTGTCTGTTGGGGTCCTTTATCCTTGGATTTTCTATCCTGCTCCTCTGATAGGATGAAGTACGAGGCCTCTTTGTTGGACTGTTACCTCCCAATATGTGACAATAAAAGGTTTCTTCAAAAGTGACTCAGTTTATGTCAATCATGGATAACTTTTGCCAATGCCATCCCGTAAGAGAAGAAAGAAGAAATGTTAATTTGTAGGCATTCCTTCCCAACTAATGCTCTGGTCACTGTCCATGTCCTTGAGGCTTAGATTCTTTCTTTCTCTTTGACCGTGGTAGAAATATGCTGACCACACTACCAAAGGGTCTCTAATTCTACAGATGTGTTCTGGAGTCTCACTCAGAAACAGATTTCACAGCTGTTAATCAAACCAGGCTATGGTTTTCCCAGTGGTCATGTATGGGTGCGAGAGTTGGACTGTGAAGAAAGCTGAGCACCAAAAAATTAACGCTTTTGAACTGTGGTGTTGGAGAAGACTCTTGAGAGTCCCTTGGACTGCAGGAAGATCCAACCAGTCCATTCTAAAGGAGATCAGCCCTGGGATTTCTTTGGAAGGAATGATGCTAAAGCTGAAACTAGTACTTTGGCCACCTCATGTGAAGAGTTGACTCATTGGAAAAGACTCTGATGCTGGGAGGGATTGGGGGCAGGAGGAGAAGGGGACGACAGAGGATGAGATGGCTGGATGGCATCACTGACTCGATGAATGTGAGTTTGAGTGAACTCTGGAGATGGTGATGGACAGGGAAGCCTGGCATGCTGNACACAGAAAAACTTTTGACAAAATTCAACATGCATTTGTGACAAAAAAAATCTCATCAACATGGGTACAAAGGAAACATATCTCAACATAACAAAGGGCAATTACAAAATATCTACAGCTAAGATCATATTCAGTGGTGAAAAGCTGAAAGCCTTTCCTCTAAATTTAAGAATAAGACTCACTGCTTCTGTTTAATATGGTATTCCTAGCCAGAAAAATCAAACAATAAAGAGAAAAAGAAGCCATCCAGATTTGAAGAGAAGAAGTAAAACTGTCACTATTTGCAGATGACATGATACTTTACATAGAACCCTAAAGGCTCCCTGAGGAGCCTGCCAAGCTCCTCTGTCCATAGGATTTTCCAGACAAGAGTACTGTAGTGGGTTGCCATTCCCTTCTCCAGGGAATCTTCCCAACCCAGGGATTGAACCCAGGTCTCCCACATTGTAGACAGACGCTTTACCATCTGAGCCACCAGGGAAGTCCCACATGGAACCCTAAAGTCTCCACCAAAAAACTGTTAAAACTGATAAATTAATTCAGTAAACTTATAAGATACAAAATTAATATATGTAAATATGTTTCTTTTCTTTACACAAATAATGACTATCAGAAATAGAAATTAAAGAAATTCCATCTAGAATTTCACCCAAAAGAATAAGATACTTGGGAATAAATTTAACTAAGAGATAAAAGACCTATACTCTGATAACTAAAGAACACTGATTAAGTAAACTGAAGATGATACCAAAAAAAAGATATCCCATGCTCTTGGATTAGAAGAATTAATAATGTGAAAATGGCCATACTAGTCAAAGCAATCTCTGTCTTTTAAAGGATTTTCATTGTCAGGCCATTCATAGTAGTGATAACTGATATATTTTTACTTATACCATTATGGCTTGTGTTTATGTTACAGGGCTTTGATGCCTGTTTCTTCCCATTCTATTGAGATATTTTTTGTGTAAGATTAAGGTTACAGCATAATGATTTGACTTACCTTCATCATGAAATGAGTATCACAATAAGTTTAGTGAACATCCATTAACTCATACAGATGCAAAATTTTTTAAATAGAAAAAAATTTTTTTCCTGTAATGAAAATTCTTAGGATTTACTCTCTTAATAGCATTCATGTATAACATACAGTAATATTTATTATATTAATCATGGTGTTAGCTACATTCCTAGTACTTATTTATCTTACAACTGGAAGTTTGTACCTTTTGACAGCCTACGTTCAGTTTTTCCAACTCATTATCCCCGGTAACCACAAATTTGATCTCTTTTTCTATGAGTTTGTTTTTGAAGTGTATTTGACCTACAATACTGTGTTAATTCCTGTTAACTACGATAACGATTTGAAATTTCTGTATTGTTCAAAATGATCAACCACAGTAAGTCCAGCAACATATGTAACCATACAAAGATGTCACATAGTTATTGACTGTACCCCATACTGTATCTTTCAGACTTAAGATTCATTATTTTATAACTAGAAACTTGTGCCTCTCTATCACTTATTTCTTCCCTCCCCGGACCAACTTCCCTTCCGGCAACCACCTGTTGTTCTCTGTATCTGTAACTCTGTTCCCATTTTGTTTTGTTTGTCCATTTGTTTTTTTAGTTTCCATATATAAGTGAAATCATATGATATTTCTCTTTTTCTCTCTGATCTAATACCCTCTAGATCCATCCCTGTTTTTGTAAATGCAAGATTTCACTGTCTTTTTTGCTGAGTAATATTCCATTGACAGAGGCCGAGATGGTTGGATGGCATCACTGACTCAGTGGACATGAGTTTGAGCAAACTCTGGGAGATGGTGAAGGACAAGGAAGCCTGGCATACTGAAGTCCATGGGGTAGCAAAGAGTCAGACACAATTGAGCAATTGAACAACAAAACTAGTCCATTGTACTTATAACACTGCATTTCCTTTATCCATTGATGATGGGCACTTAGAATGCTTCCATATCTTGGTTATTGTAAATAATGCTAAAGTAAACATAGGGATGCATATATATGTTCTGGTTAGTGTTTTTATTTTCTTTGGAAACATACCCAAAATTTGAATTGTTGGATAGTATGGTAGTGGCAATGGCAACCAACTCCAGTACTCTTGCCTGGAAAATCCCATGGATGGAGGAGCCTGATAGGCTGCAATCCATGGGGTTGCTAGGAATCGGACACAACTCAGTGACTTCATTTTCACTTTTCACTTTCATGCATTGGAGAAGGAAATGGCAACCCACTCCAGTGTTCTTGCCTGGAGAATCCCAGGGACAGGGGAGCTTTGTGGGCTGCTATCTCTGGGATCACACAGAGTCGGACACGACTGAAGTGATGCAGCAGCATGGTAGTTCTATTTTTAATTTTTTGAGGAATCTCCATATTGTTTTTTATAGTAGCTGCACCAGTTTGGGGGATTTTGCGTCTACGTTCATCAGTGATATTGACCAGTGATTTACTTTTTGGTGTTGTCTTTATCCAGTTTGGGTGTTAGGTTGACACTGACCTTATAGGAGTTCAAAAGCATTCTTTCTTCTTCATTTTTTTTTAAACTAGTGTGAGGAGGGTAGGTGTTAATTCATC
>SJYV01004965.1:156853-167856 GCA_006410875.1 Neotragus pygmaeus
AAATAATAATAACATCACAACAACACACTATGTAGATGTCTCCTTGAGCACATGTGTAAGAGTTTACACAAGGTAATTACTTAGAAGCAAAATTACTTGGTGGCAGGGTGTTTATTTTCAGTTTTTCTAGATAATGCAAAATTGCTATCCAAAGTGCTTGTAGATATTTATACTCTCACCAGGGCTATATGACATCTTGTTTCCCCACATCCTTGCCAACATGTGTTGTAAGACTTGCATTTTTTCTAATCCGATGGGTATGAAATAATATTTTATGTTTTCATATATTTATTGGCTATTCAGATTTATTCTTTGTAAATTTTCAGTTCATATCCTTTGCTTATGTTTTTTGTTTGTTATTATTGACTTGAAACATCAATATTTATATATCAATTTTATATAATATATATATATATCATTAATTCTGAATACTAGTTCCTTTTTGGTTTTAGGAGTAAGAAATATCTTCTCCTAATTTGTGGCTTGTCTTTCAAATAAATGTTGTTTGTTTTTTCACCCTAAAGTTTTTAACTTTATTATAGCTAAATTTATCCATTTTTCCTTCAATGGTTGGTACTTTTGCCTTGTGTAAGAAATCCTTCCTTTCTCCAATGTTACAAAGATATATTTTTTATATACTTCTAAAAGTTTTACATTATTTTGTTTCAACACCTAAAATTTTAATCCATATGGGATTTATTTTTGCCTAGGAAGCTAATTTTAATTATTTCATTCTATGGAAATAATTAATTATCCTAGCATTATTTGTTAAATAGTTTATTCTTTCTCCATTGACTGGTATTGCCACCTCTGACATTCACAAAGTTTCTATATAGATGTCAGTTTATTCCATTGCTGTGCTGAGCTAACCCTGTTTTAATTACTGTAGTTTTACAGTAAGAATTGTTTTTATTCTTTTTCTTCAAAATTGTTCTCTCTATTCACCAAGAGTTTTATTATGCAATCAGCTTGTCAATTTCCACAAATAGTATCAAGATAGTGTTTGGAATTGCATTGAATTTGTAGATAGACCTGAGCANTACTGTAGTTTTACAGTAAGAATTGTTTTTATTCTTTTTCTTCAAAATTGTTCTCTCTATTCACCAAGAGTTTTATTATGCAATCAGCTTGTCAATTTCCACAAATAGTATCAAGATAGTGTTTGGAATTGCATTGAATTTGTAGATAGACCTGAGCAAAATTATTATCCTAAAGATATAAAAGCTTCCCTACTATGACTAGCATCTCTCTCGATTTAGAACTTTTTTCTTGTTTTTAAAATGCTATAAGTTTCCATAAAGTTTTATCCATCTTATGTTAATATATTCTGTTTCCCTTATAATTTTTGTTACTATTATACATGGGATCTTTTACTAAAACTACATTTACTATTTTTTTTCTAAAGTTAAAATGTCCAATTTGTTGTTGTTAGAGTAGAGGATATAACTAATTTTGTTTGCATATTTAGTTTTTAACTTGCAAGTTTGTTGTTCTCTATCTATGCCAATGTTTTTGTCTATAAAATCATTTGGCTCTTCTACTTAGAAAATAATATCATCTGTCAATAATGAAAGTTTTTTCCTTCCCATATCTTGTACTGCTCATTTTTAAATTTCTCTTTTATGCTGGTTGGGACCTCTCATATTGATACAGTGTTGAGGAAACAGGGTGAGCAGGAGATACTTATCATTTTCTTGATTCCAGTGGACCCTCTTCTATTGCTCCATCCTTAAGTGTGTGATTTACTGTAGTTTCTTGACTGAGAGTCTTAAAAAATTCTAAGCCTATTATTGTCCTGGTCCTTTCTCAACAGTTGTTCATGATCGAGAATGAGTTCTGCTATAGGCATATATTTGACTTTCTCAGTTGTGGAGTTATTTATCAACTAAGCAACTGTTGACTTGGTTCTTATATTAGTCATTTGAGGTAATTACTATCAGGACAGATGAGACTCCCACTATGATATCCATTATCACAGAGGAGATATTTTTCTGACTGATGTAGCTATGGATGAATGTAGATCACAAGCAACAGCAATCTGTTTTCTCCCCAAGTTCTAAGTACACCTCTGGATGGAAGATGAAAGTGACTGTTGTGTGGAGGGCTTAGCCTGGTAGACAACTGGCTGCCTTGGGCCCTCCCAGGCCACAAGGCTTCAGTTGTTCTAGAGAGAAGTTTTCTGGGAGTGCTGGTGGTGGTGTTTAGTTGCTAAGTAATATCCGACTCCTTGATACCCCATGGTGTGATTATTTCTATAATGTATATTGAATCACAGAGCTAAGGAGTAAACTCTTTCCAGAGATCTAGCATCTTGAACAATGAGGTATAGGAAAAAGAGCATCTTGATTACAAATAAGCTTAAATCTAACCTTTAAAAAAATTCCTGAACGTAACTACGTGGCCAAAACAAACAAACAAAGCAGAGGAGATGGGGGGCGGGCAGACCTGGACTTGGGTTAATGGTATAGAAAAATAATTTTCTACAGTAAAACTTATACAATCATATATAATCATGAGGGCATATAGTATTAAAATCAAAATGATGCAGAAGACCTAGATGAAAGAAGAAGTTTATTATAAAACAATTTCACTTGCAATCCAGTTTGGGAGGAGTAAGTCCATGAGTGGCAGTTTAAGGACTTTACAATGAAGTAAATTCCAAAATCACTGCAGATGGTGACTGCAGCCATGAAATTAAAAGACGCTTACTCCTTGGAAGGAAAGTTATGACCAACCTAGATAGCATATTCAAAAGCAGAGACATTACTTTGCCAAAAAGGTCCATCTAGTCAAGGCTATGGTTTTTCCAGTAGTCATGTATATNAGGGAATTCCCCAGTCCCGTTACATAATAAAGGCACATATAATTTGGCATAATTCTCACATTGGTGCCTGATTTCTGGAGAAGGAAGCAAAATGTTTGGGAAAAACAAGCAGAATCCCTTAAAATTACTTCCTTGTCGAGAGACTAAATGAGAATCCATAATTCATCGTGAGAGAAATGACAGACTTAGTGTAACCCTGTAGACTTAGAGGTTGCCAGGTTAGTAGTCTCTATTATATTTCCATTCAATAAGCTAGTTTGAGTCCTGAAAATATCAGGATATTATGAAAAATTATGAGGAACTGCCATAAATGTAACCCAAGTGATAGCACCAATCATATTGCCTTTTTGCAGTTATCAACATGGTGATAAAGACAAATCTCAATATTATGAAAATGTTGGTGACTCCAAAGACCCCTGAGTATCAGGCACCTGCAGGGTCTAAGGACTGAGAGTGGGAGTAGCAGGAGTGGTCCCTTTAAGTGTTATGCCTAATGACTGGGCTTGAGGAATTTGGGCTTCAGTTTCCAGGAGAGAAAAGCTTCTACCAGGCTGTGCAGCAAGAGATCCACACAAGCCAAAATTACAACTAACNCTTGAGAAAGAAGAATGGAACTGGAGGAATCAACCTGCCTGACTTCAGGCTCTACTACAAAGCCACAGTCATCAAGACAGTATGGTACTGGCACAAAAACAGAAATATAGATAAATGGAACAAAATATAAAGCCCAGAGATAAATCCACACACATATGGACACCTTATCTTTGACAAAGGGAGTAAAGACAATCTCTTTAATAAGTGGTGCTGGGAAAACTGGTCAACCACTTGTAAAAGAACGAAACTAGGTCACTTTCTAACACCACACACAAAAATAAACTCAAAATGGATTAAAGAGCTAAACGTTCAGTTTTATTTCTATACATGCTTTCTTTTAATTTGCTTTATTTTAACAACATACATTTAATCCATCAGAAAAAAATAGGTTTTCCCCAACGGCTCAGCAGGTAAAGAATCTGCCTGCAATACAGGAGATAACAGGAGATGCAGATTTGATCCCCGGGTCAGTCGGGAAGATCCCTTGGAGAAGGGACTTGCTCTCCACTCCAGTATTCTGGCCCAGAGAATTCCATAGACAGGGAAGCCTGGCAGGCTATAGGGTCACAGTACGACTGAAGAAATGTAACACAGCACAGCACATAAAAAAAGAAAACCCATTCAGACTATTCTTGAGACGAAAATAGAGACTGAAAAAGAGTTTCTGTCAAACAGCATGTTCTGTTTATGTCATCAAGAATAACAAATTGGGGATAATTTTGTCCTTGTTATTTTGATTTGAGGAATCTGTTACCAAAATTCTTCCTTTTTACCTCACTTGTAAAATTCAACAATTACAAACTGATGGTGACCAAGGATTCTCACATTTTCCAAAACAGCCAGCATGTTTATAACTTTGGAAATTGCTTTGCTTTGGAAAGTCCTGCCTGAGCCCTCACTGAAGTGCTCTGTATTGATGAGGCCTTCAGCAGGAGGAATTCTGAAGAAAACCAGAGCCCTCCACTCCTTTCCTATTATAGTGCACTCAGGGGCCTACTTTCCCTGAAAGTTCATCATCTTGCTTTGAGGAGTCCTTCAGTCTGAAAAGCTAGGCCAGAAATCAAGGTCTTGTGACTACTGACCAAAATCACCAAAGCAATACAAGAGCAGAGTAGTTTCTTGGGAACGTCTTTTATCCTCTGTTTGGATTATCCAGGAGAATTATTCCAAAACCAGAAGCTGAAATGGCACAATTAAGTCTTCATTATTGGGGAGTATGCTTCTTGTTGCAATAGAAAACCACTTAAGATTGCCGGGAGAGGGGCCAGGGATGTTTTCAGATATCTCGCCATCTTTCTTTAATGACAGTAATTCTGGGCAGCAGGTCAGAAGCACCTGAGCAGCTTGTTAACAATGCAGGGCTTCGTGCTCTCCCTGGACAGGTCTGGGGCGGGGCCTGTTGGTCTGGGATGTAGTAATGCAGAGAGGTGAGGGAGGCAGAGTTGCCATGTGTAGCTGAAAACTTACCAAAGCTCTTTGACATCCCCACGGATGACCTGACCTGAGCTTAGATCTAATGACCTCCTGACAAATGAGCTTGAATGGAGTAGAAATGCTGTTTCTAGGGGCCCGACTTTTAAGACTCACTTGTAAATTTGAACGTTTGGTGCGTCAGAGGAGGTGACCTGGAGAGACCTGACTCAGCTTTCTAGCTCTTATCCAGGCTGGCCCAAGCTAGGGCGAGCTCTCAGGACTGGACTGGGTTGTGGTGAGTCTGGAGGAGAAAGAGATTTCTAGGAACCAAAACCTGTTGCCACTTCCAAGGGGCCAGGAAAGAAGACAGCAGGGTCTGAATAAGGCAGACACTGCAGTTCTTGTGGGAATGAAGGAAGACAGAGAGAGAACTGCTTCGAATAGGGAAGCAAGACCTGAAACACAGTTCCATGTTTTCTAGTGACTGGCTGGATACCCAGAAGTTGGATCTGGGGTGCTTAACTGCTATATGTCTAATTTTAAAGTTCCAGGGTTAAGACAGTGGAGCTAACTGCATCTCAGCTGAAAGCCCAGTTTTGCTTCTGGGATCCCACTTGGCATGGCCTGTCTGCTAGAAAGTTTTGGACCCTCCACTCTCCAAGGAAAGAAGTGAGAGACACCCAGAAGGGTTGTACCAGACAGTCCAATATCCATGAAATAACCCATGCAATGTTCACACCCCAGGACCAGTCTAAGAGGAATGGGTAGAACTCAGCTCCCTGGGCTCCTGGAATGAGTGGCATCTGTCTGGGCAGAACCTGGGAGCCCAAAGGTTCACTGTGCTCATTCTGGGAACTGGCAGTTGTTTGGACTGAGGTAGGGTCAGAAAAAAGGAGACCGTGGATGGAAGCATCCAGAAAAGGAAAAAGCTGGGACTGGGAGAGGCATGAAGATGCACAAGGGCCTGATTGACTTCAGCCTTCAGCGGGAGACTGCTCTGTCCATCATTTTTTTCCTCAATTAGTTTACTTGTTGGTTTTCTTCTCTCAAGATTAAAAACACTCATTATGGCCCTTAACAGATTTACAAGCTTTCATTTTTCAATCCAGAGAAGTGGTATCTGTGGGTGCCAGTCTCAACCACCATTTTGTCTTATTCTCAGTGTAACACCTACAGTTATCTTGATATTTTATTTGTATCTGTTTCTCTACTGTGCCCTCCCTGCACTGGAATGTCATGTCCCTGGAAGAGGAATTGTGACGCTTTTCCCCCACTGGGTCCCTGGTGCACAGCACAGTGCCTGACTCTTAATAGTGTGTTAGGTGAGTGGTTTGATGCCTGTGTACTGTTATGTACAGAACATTAGCTTCTTTAGTGCAGTTGAGTGAGTGGTCCTCTCCTGCAACCAAAGGTGGCTTACAAAATGGACATATTGGCGGGGGGCTTTCTTAGGGTTTTAAACTACTTTCTTCTTTTTGGTTCTGTGAGTTTTCAGTTCAGCACAGTCACTCAGTCATGTCCAACTCATTGAAACCCCATAGACTGCAGCACACCAGGCTTCCCTGTCCATCACAAACTCCTGGAGTTTGCTCAAACTCACGTGCATTGCTGGGAGCCAGCTTGAGGAATCCTGCCTGTGACAAGGTCATGCAGAAGGAAGCCTGGCATACGCAAGGACGTGATCAAGCTTCAGGGGTTCCCCCTGGTATTTCTTGGGCATCCGCCCCCCCCCCCGCCCCCCAAAAAATAAGAATCTGCCGACCTTTGTATTCTGCTTTTCCACTCTTCTGATATTCTCTGGGAAAAAGTCAAATCAAGGCTTTAATCTTCTGCATTTGAAAGGGATGTTTCAGTTAAATCCCCTCTGATAGCTCTCTAGCTTGCCTGACAGGTTCCCCAGACTCCTTACAGCTTGTGAATTGCTTACAGCCCTGCAACCACGGGAGGCACAAAGCTTAAAAGCATCTTAAAGAAACAGAGCCTTTTCTAAAGAGTTAAAAATCATATTGGTGACAGGGTTTCACTGTTGATTCAATGATTGCTGCCAAGCCTCCATATTCTTTATCTTTTAGGACACCTGGAAAGATATTGAGCAATGTTAATGGGATATGGGAAAAGAGATATCATAGTTTTTATGTTAGCAACACTAGATTTTGAGTTAATTGCTTCTCTTTTGTTATAAATCACTGTAGTCCGTTTGCTTGTTATAAGTTGCTATATCTTTGCTTTGTAAGAATGTAACTTTATTTAGTGCTTTTCTGAGAGTGACACCAGACCTTGGGAAGATCAAAACAAATAAGTTTCCTAGTTGACAAACCCTTATCGGAAAAAGGCTGTAAAATGTTAATTGGCCCTTTTGGGCTAGAAGATAATGTAAATCACCTAAGACTTATGTATACAATTAGGTATGCAGAGAGAAAAGCCTGGTTTTTATAAGAATCTGGGCTGCTAACACTGCATAATTTTGTATTACCCATTGATCTCTATGTACAATCAAAAAGGTATAAAAGGCCTCTTCAGACAATAGGAGTTGGAGCTAGTCGCTGGACTAGTTTCCCCCGTGTCTCTCTCTCTCTCTCCTCTTCACTTTAATTTCAGGCTGAATTCCCATCTGGAGCGGGCGGCCCACCAAGTCTACTTATTTGTCCCGGCTTTAAGACCCGCGTGAAAGGGAGCCTAAGGCGGGGCACCATTAGAGACTCAAGCAGGAGCCGGTGGCCCCACATAGATGGTGCAAGTTCCTTGTCTGGAACTTTATTGGTCTTCCCTGTAACCCAAGTTATTCAGCCTTCTTTCTCCACTTAGTTTTCCCACTACACTATTTCTTCCTAATCTACTCTTATATTTCTATATTAGTAAATAAATAAATCTTTCGTCGCCAATGCCGTCCATGCTTCGAATTCCCTGGATCCACCAGGGCTGGACCCCGGCAGTGCATCAAGCTGGTGATGCCATCCAACTATCTCATCCTGTGTCATCCCCTTTGCCTCCTGCTTTCAATCTTTCCCACATTCGTTTTATAGCCTTTATGTCACTGGGTGGAAAAGGCTTGAGCAGGAACAACTTTGGAGCTTCTGTAGCCAAGAAAGTGATTTAATGGCCTTATATTTTTTTAAAATTCATGGTGTTTCTTTTTCTTAGTAGAAAACCCTTTTTCAGCTAGTATTGTGTAGCAGACACATCTAAGGAAGCTTCCAGTAGCTCATGCCCTTGTATGACTCCCTCCACTTGAGTGTGGATGGCACCTGAAACTTGCTTGTAGCCAACAGAGCATGAGAGAGGTGAAGGAGTTGTGCACTGTAAGTAAAGACCCAAATCAACTAACTTGCATTAATCAAAAGGGAGAGCATGTGGTGGGCCTGACTTAATCAGGTGAGAGAGTCTCTCTTCTGCTGACCTTGAAGAACCGAGAGGCTCTGAGTCCGTTGTTGTTCAGTTGCTAAGTCATGTCAGACTCTCTGCATCCTCATGAACTGCAGCATACCAGGCTCCCCTGTCCTACACATCTCCTGGAGTTTTCTCAAATTCATCAAAAATTTGAGTCGGGGATACTATCTAACCATCTCATCCTTTGCTACCCCCTTCTCCCTTTGCCTTCAGTCTTTCACAGCATCAGGGTCTTTTCCAATGAGTCGGCTCTTTGCATCAGGTGGCCAAAGTATTGGAGCTTCAGCTTCAGCATCAGTCCTTTCAATGAATATTCAGGACTGATTTCCTTTAGGATGGACTGGTTGGATCTCCTTGTCCAAGGGACTCTCAAGAGCCTTCTCCAGCACCACAGTTTGAAAGTGTCCATTCTTTGGTGTTCAGCCTTTTTTATGGTCCAACTCTCGCATCCATACATGCCTATTGGAAAAAACATACTTTTGACTAGACAGACTTTTGTCAGAAAAGTGACATCTCTGCTTTTTAATATGCTGTCTAAGTTATCATGGCTTGTCTTCTAAGCAGCAAGCATCTTTTAATTTCATAGCTGCAGTCATCATTCACAATGATTTGGGAGACTGAAAGAAGAAAATCTGCCACTGCTTTCACTTTTTCTCCTTCTCTTTGCCATGGAGTGATTGGACTGAATGCTAAGATCTTAGTTTCTTTACAGTGTTGAGTTTTAAGCCAGCTTTTTCACTTTCCTTTGTCAGCTTCATCAGGAGACTCTAATTCCTCTTCACTTTCTACCATTAGAGTGGTATCATCTGCATATCTGAGGTTGTTGATATTTCTCCTGGCAATCTTGATTCCAGTTTGGGATTCATTCAGCCTGGCAATTCACATGATGTAGTCTGCATAGAAGTTAAATAAACAAGGTAACAATATACAGCCTTGTTGTACCCCTTTCCCAATTTTTAACAAGTCAGTTGTTCCATGTCTTGTTCTAACTTTTGCTTCTTGACCTTCATACAGATTTCTCAGGAGACAGGTAAAGGTGGTCTGGTATCCCATCTCTATAACAATTTTCCACAGTTTATTGTGATCCACACAGTAAAAAGCTTTAACATAGTCAATGAAGCAGAAGTGGATGTTTTTCTAAAATTTCCTTGTGTTCTCTGTGATCCAACAACTGTTGGCAATTTGATCTNGTGGTCTGGTATCCCATCTCTATAACAATTTTCCACAGTTTATTGTGATCCACACAGTAAAAAGCTTTAACATAGTCAATGAAGCAGAAGTGGATGTTTTTCTAAAATTTCCTTGTGTTCTCTGTGATCCAGCAACTGTTGGCAATTTGATCTCAGGTCCCTGTGCCTTTTCTAAACCCAGTTTGTACACATGGAAGTCCTCAGTTCACATACTGCTAAAGCGTATCTTGAAGGATTTTCAGCATAATCTTACTAGAATGTGAAATGAGTGCAATTGCCACCTTAGCTTGAACATTCTTTGACATTGCCCTTCTTTTGGGTTGGAGTGAAAACTGACCTTTTCCTGTCCAATGGCCACTGCTGAGTTTTCCATATTTCCTGACATGTTGAGTACAGCACTTTAACAGCATCATCTTTTAGGATTTGAGATAGCTCAGCTGGAATTCTATCACCTCTACTGGCTTTGTTCATAGTGATGCTTCCTAAGGCCCAGTTATCTTCACACTCCAGGGCATCTAGCTTTAGGTGAGTGGCCACAGCGTCATGGTTATCCAGGTCATTAAGACCTTCTTGTACAGTTTCTCTGTGTAGTCTTGTCATGTCTTTTTGATCTCTTCTGCTTCTGTTAGGTCCTTACTATTTCTGTCCTTTTGCAGGGAAGTCTGTTCTGCTATTCCTCATGCCAGGCTGAGGGAATGTAGAAGTGGATCTTCTCTAGCTGAGCCCCTGATGAGAACATAACACTTCTGATTGCAGGCTTGTGTGATTCTGGGCAAAGGACCCAGCTTAGCCGTGCCCAGATTGATCCTTGGAAACTCTGACATAATAAATGCATGTTGCTTTATGCCTCTACATTTGTGATAATTTGTTAGGCACCAATAAAAATTAATACAGATCCAATTAGGAAATGGCTCTTTTCTCTTCCCAAAGTGGCATGGCATCCTTTTTAATACACAGATATAGAGCCTGTGAGCTGCAACTACTGAAGCCCTTGTGTCTAGAGCGTGTGCTCCACAACTCGAGAAGCCCATGTGCTACAACTAGGGAGTAGCCCCACTTGTCTATAACTAAAGAAGGCCCCCACATAGCAATGCAGCCAAAAATAAATAAATAATAATTTTTTGAAAAAAAATAGTGCAGGACATCAGCATGCTAAGGAGTGTATATTGTGGTAACTATACAACTACTGTGGTAAACAATTGATAGACATGCAATGGCAAGAATACACAGAAGAACTATACAAAATAGATCTTCATGACCAAGATCATCATGATGGTGAGATCACTCACCTAGAGCCAGACATCCTGGAATGTGAAGTCAAGTGGGCCTTACAAAGCATCACTACGAACAAAGCTAGTGGAGGTGATGGAATTCCAGTTGAGCTGTTTCAAATCCCGAAAGATGATGCTGTGAAAGTACTGCACTCAATATGCCAGCAAATTTGGAAAACTCAGCAGTGGCCACAGGACTGAAAAAGGTCAGTTTTCATTCCAATCCCAAAGAAAGGCAATGCCAAAGAATGCTCAAACTACCACACAATGCTAGTAAAGTAATGCTCAAAATTCTCCAAGCCAGGCTTCAGCAATACGTGAACC
>SJYV01004965.1:168635-196162 GCA_006410875.1 Neotragus pygmaeus
TTTTGAACTGTGGTGTTGGAGAAGACTCTTGAGAGTCCCTTGGACTGCAAGGAGATCCAACCAGTCCATTCTGAAGGAGATCAGCCCTGGGATTTCTTTGGAGGGAATGATACTGAAGCTGAAACTCCAGTACTTTGGCCACCTCATGATAAGAGTTGACTCATTGGTAAAGACTCTGATGCTGGGAGGGACTGGGGGCAGGAGGAGAAGGGGACGACAGAAGATGAGATGGCTGGATGGCATCACTGACTCAATGGACGTGAGTCTGAGTGAACTCCGGGAGTTGGTGATGGACAGGGAGGCCTGGTGTGCTGCAATTCATGGGGTCACAAGAAGTCGGAAATGACTGAGCTACTGAACTGAACTGACTGTGATTATAGGTAGAGCTCTTGCAACTCAATACCAGGAGGAAAATAACCCAGTTTTTAAATGGGCCAAAAATTTGAGTAGACATCTCTCCAAAGAAGATATATAAATGGTCCATAAACATACAAAAAAATGCTCAACATTATTAAGGAAATGCAAATCAAAATCACAGTGAAATACCACTCACACACACTTGGATGGCTATAATCAAAAAGACAGACAGACATTGGTGAGACTATGGAGGAATGGTGGGAATATAAAAAGTTGCAGGCACTTTGGAAAACAGCTCCCCAGAAAGTTAATACTGAGTTGTCATTGACCCAGCAATTCCTTTCACAGGTATATACCCAAGAAAATTTAAAACAAATGTCCACCAAAACAAGGGAAAAAATTACTTGTATGGCTTTTATAGCAGCACTATTCATAATAGCCAAAAAGCGGAAACCATCCAAATATCCATCAACTTACGAATGGATAAAAAATGTTGTATATCCATACAATAAAATATTATTCAGCCATTAAAAGGAATGTGGTACTGATTCACATTGCAATATGGATGAATCTTCAAAACATTATCCAAAGTGAAAGGAGCCAAACATAAATGGTTGTAAATGTGTTATTGCTTTTCAGTGAAATGTCCAGAATAGGCAACTCCATAGGAATATAAAGTAGTAGATTTGAGGTTTCACATAGCTGAGGGGACAGGAGGATAGGACATGGTTTGCTAATGGGTATGATTTTTCTTTGCAAGGTGATGAAAATGATTCTGTCATCAGCAGTAATAGCTGTACAACTTTGTGAGTATACTAAAATCCCCTGAATCGTACATTTAAAACAGATATGTTTCATTAGCTTGTGAATTATATCTCAATACAAAAAGGGAATTTTGAGTTAGTTACAAGGTAAGGGCCGCCAAACAAGGAAATAGTCAAGTTCACTGTGGATGGCTTTAAATGTGAAGAACAAGAGCTACTTAGAGGAAGATTAGCTGAGGCAACAGGAACTGTATATGGAAGCAGATTGATGTTTTCTCTGTTCTTCATCTTGACCAAAGGTTTCCCCCCATATCTCAGTGGACTAGAATCAGAGAGACCCCAAATTAATGTCCAGGCTGGTCACTCTCATAGAAGCCTATGTTGACCTCTGTCTCACCCCCCTGGGAATGTGCTTCTTTCTTCTCTTTCCCAGTTTGTATCCATCACTATATCAGTTATTGGCAACATCTCTTTTAGGCTCAGATGTTCGGTGCACAAGCTCTAAATCACAAATTCAATATGTCTTGGGTTTAGTAAGAAATCAAAAGAACTTCACAAGCATGAAGCCTAGGCATGATTTCTTGATGTCTGATGGAGTAGTATTTTGGTTCTAGCTGATTTCTTCAGTGCATCCTTCAAACTCCAAATAACCTACCTCCTAAATGTGCCTACATTGATCTGGAGAACCAATGTGTGTCTAGAAATTAAACACAAAAAAATTTGGATAGCAGGGCATAAAAAATGAGTCATACATGACCCATCCTTTCCTCCTCTCCAAGCTTTTGGGTAAATCAGGGGGTTAACTCACAGATGATCATTACATGAGAGAGCGTGTCACACAAAATGCTACTGTCATTTGTTAATGTCACTCAGCAAAGCCATGGCGGCTAAAAAGCAGGAAACTTTCAACAAGACTGCGGTGATCAAGGAAGTTGTTCTGAGTAAGAGATATTTGAGATGAATCTTGAAAGCTGGATTTGATTTAGGATAACCAGGGAGACAGGAAAGAGAACTCCAGGCCAAGGAGAATGGCAGTCAGAGGGGTGTGGAGGCCGGGAGGCTGACAGCATGGCCTGGGAAACGTGACTTGAGCACCTTTGCTTTGGGAAGTAATGAGACAGATGGGGTTTGGAAAGGGATGAAAGGTGAGAGGGAGTTCTTGTTTTCCAGTGAGAGTCATGTTCTGTAACTTCTGTAGGTTAGGGCTAGATTGGAAACGCCCTAGCAAGTTCACCACTTCGGTTCGCTCTTCTCTCTCACCATATGAAGGAAAAAGGAACTTAAGGTTTCCAGGACCTGAGAATTAAGCACATTTCACCAGAGGATCCTTCCCCACATCTGCCAGGAAGAGAAAACCTCAGCAGCACAAACAGAGCCCCGTCTGATGCTCACGGTGATGGATGTTGAAAGCTTTCTTTGGAAAAGTCTTGGGCTGTGGTAGGATCTGAGTCCAGTATTGATTCTCCGACGCAGTCGCTGTCGCCCAGGATGCTCTTGATGGCCAGCTTTGTGCACAGTGCTGCTGTGGCCACGTGCTGGCATAGATATCTACTGAGGATAGGTTTTCCTCACTGCTGGCTTACAGTTGGCTGCCAGTTAAATTCACAATCCGGCTCCAGCACAAGCAGCTTTACAGATCTCAGACAGAACAGCTTTGTACCCTACTGCATCACCTCGACAGAGAATGTACCTTTTATGGTCTTTTCTTGGCTTCAGTTCTTGGCAGTCCAAGGCCTTTCTCTTTGAAGACCGGTCACGTGGCTGTGGCCATTAGGAGAACTCTGCTTTTCCATTCTGCTGCATGAAGGGTGCCACGGAAACTTGGGGATTTGAGTACTAGTGTGTGATCATTTCCTTCAACCTGTTGTTTATTAAAGAAACTCACCTATCCCTTAGCACAGGAAAATTCTTTGTTTACAAAATTGCCCCTGGAAAATGGATGCTTTCAGCAAAGGATGAGGAAGTGAGCTGTTTTCTCCTAATTTCTGTCTTGATGGCTTTATGGTAGTGGCAGTGACGGGCAAAAGGCCACGTGAGTTGCTTTCTCCACAAGGGAAGTTCTCTCTGAGCCATGGAGATCCCTGGGTGACACCCCTGCACAGAGTAGCTGGGTTTCTATCCAAACAAAACCTGGAGCTCCAGGTGGGCATCTCCTCCTTGCCATCATACATGCCACAAATACTTCTTTCTCTACACCTGTACACATATTTTTCCTCTAATAAAAATGCCTCCCTCTGCCACATTTCATTTCTTTTTCGTGCTTCAGATCCCATGTCATCCCTTTCGGAAACAGTCCCTGGTTATTTCAGCCCCAAAGAATGACCTCTTGTCTGACCCGTGCTGCCTCGCATGTCCCTCTCCCTATAGGCTCCATGTTTTTATTTATTTCCTTATCCATATAGCCAGTTCCCTGGCATAGGATCCTTGGTGGATTAAATGATAACATTTAGAAGGAAAGTAAAAAAAAAATGGGACTGTTTTTGAGCACAGGAAGAGCATTTACAGTTTCGTTTTGCTTCTTGGAGTGAATCTAAGTCACATAGGTTTTGCTGAAACTATTAGAACATCATCAAATGGTGGTCAAAAGTGGGTGGCCTAGAGTTGCATTCTGGTTTGGGAAACAGCTTCTTTGTCCTGCCCAAACATCTCTCTTAGAAAAGCTGAAAATGGAAGGACTAGAACCAAGGTCAGGGCTGCTGCTTGTTGACTGAAGGAAAAAAAAAAAAAAAGCACAACCTAAAAGCTGAGAATTATGTTTTATTTGGCGAATAAAACTGAAGACTTAAGCCCAGGATGCAGACTCTCAGCTAGCTCTGAGGGACTGCTCCAAAGAGGTTAAGAGGGGAGCCAGGATACATAGGAGTTTTTGCAACAAAGACTAGATAGTCGGAAACTCAGAAAATTACCACTAATTGAGGAAAACCAGATATCTCAAGTTAATGGATTTCGCACCTTTCTATGGATGAGCAGATGCAAGAGTCTGGGCTTATTGAAATTATTCCTTTGATATGCACCTTAGCTGTCTAGGGCAGTATCCTGTCCTTTCCCATCCTGAGTCCCTGGGGGCCAGCTGCAGTGGCTGAGGGCTCGGCAGCTGGCATGCCTGTTTGTCTCCATCTTAAATTCCCTCAGGGCTCACCGTAGAAGGGTCGAGGTGCCTGTAGTGGTTTGATGGCTGTAGCATCCTTTGTTTACTGATATGGGAGGTGACACTTTTTATTTGCATCCTGAAGCCACAATATCTAGAGGCAGGGATAGACAAGACAAGCAGTATCTTCTGGGCTCTGGAGCCTGTGCCCATGAGTGTGGCATCAGAGGGACTTTCTTTCCTGCTTGATGGGGATTTTACACTTTTAAGGGGCAGGGATGTGGGACTGTCTCCCTCATGATTATCTCCCTACTACCTAGTAAAGGATATGGCACATGTGGAGTGAATAGTTTTTTAAGTGAATCAAAAGCAACAGAATGATGTGATCTCTGAGAAAGGAATGTGCTAATATTATTGACAGTTAAGGAAAGTGGTGGCCTGCACGAAAGGTGTCTGTGCCTGCATGTGTATGCTTGATAGTGGCTTCAGTAAGAGTGGCCTTTATTATCCATCTCAAAAGGAGAGCACAGAAGGCCATTTCTGAGCTCTCTCTTGGAGGAATTTAGGTTCAGCATCGACTAGGAAAGTCAACTAAGTCTCTCCTCAGAACATCAACTGTTCACCCACTGTTTTGTGTCTTGGCCTATGAGACCTTGGGAATTCCAGTGAGCCCCATAAGGCTTCAACTTCAAAGAGGACTAAGAAAATGATCATTGATCTTGTAGTCATGTGACCTGTACCCACAAATACTAAAAAGCTGACTTTGAGAGTGAGCCAGAGACAAGTAAGAGCTGCCTATATATCTCTAGCTTGATTGAGAATTAGCCCTTCTCTACCGCAGCCTAGAACTTTTATAATTGGGAATGGAAGGCTCAAAAATGTGCAGAGATTTTCTGCAACTCGCTTTTACACAAATGTCTTTGTCACTCACGGAAGGCAAGGATCCCTAAAGCTGGCTAGTGATCTCAGCATCCAGGTCTGTCAGGAAATTCCAGGTTACCCACAAGCATTTCAAGAGTCCTGGAAATTCTCTCATGGACTAACCCAAACACACAGGGAGGAGTTTTAACGGAGCCAGATGGACCCAGAAGGCATGTTGGTATTTACTCAGTTGGGTCCGTGTGTGTGCTGGATGTCCATGGGGTGGGGGGGACGGGGGGAGCTAATGTAGTTTTGGGGGGCCTTTCTTCCTCTCTGAGGAAGAGTTGTGTTTGCTTGGCACTCTCCCATGCTCCCAGCACCTCCAGAAAATGTTCTTAATTCCTGCCTCAGAGCACAGAGCAGGCACCAAGAGGCACCAAGATTCCCCTGTCTCTCCCAGCCACCAGTCCCATGCTCCTTGCCCCCAGCCTGAAGGTGTCCTGCATGAGGAGGGTGTCTGGGGGGGACAAGAGAGAATGTCTGGGGGACATGCTCACTGTTGGTTTCACCTCTAACCACAGAATTTTTCACCATTTCCATTATTCCTGGCAGAGAGCCACCCTGTAGGGAGACAGACTCTCTGTTCAGAGAAGAAGAAAGATGGGGTCTGGTGAGGGCGTAAGTGAGGGACGCAGGCAGGGAAGGGAGAAGAGCAGGAAAGCAAAGGAGAGAAACAGAGGGAGGCAGAGAAACAGGAAGTGCTGGGCCGAAATGTTTGGGCAGGTCTCTGAAGAGCAAGGTGTGTGTGATGAAGCTGCTGCTGCTAAGTCGCTTCAGTCGTGTCCGACTCTGTGCAACCCCATAGACAGCAGCCCACCAGGCTCCCCCATCCCTGGGATTCTCCAGGCAAGAACACTGGAGTGGGTTGCCTTTTCCTTCTCCAATGCATGAAAGTGAAAAGTGAAAGTGAAATTGCTCAATCGTGTCCGACTCTTAGCAGCCCCATGGACTGCAGCCTACCAGGCTCCTCCATCCATGGGATTTTTCCAGGCAAGAGTGCTGGAGTGGGGTGCCATTGCCTTCTCCATGATGAAGCTAAATTTGTACAATTAATTATGGATCATACTCAGTCTATACACTTTTTAAAGTTTATATTTAGTTTTGTCTGCGCTGGGTCTTCATTGCCTTGCAGGCTTTTCTCTAGTTGTGGAAAGCAGGTGCAGTGTGCTGGCTTCTCTTTGGGGTGGCATTTTTTGCTGCAGAGCATGGGCTTTACAGAGCTTGGACTTAACAGCTGTGGCACGTGCCACAGGCCAAGGAGCAATGAAGCCTGTGCACCACAACTCTTGAGCCTGTGCTGCAGAGCCTGGAAGCCAGGCTATACATTTTCACACACCTAAACTAAGGCGGGTTTCCCTGGTAACTCAGGCGTTAAAGAATCTGCCTGCAACATGGGAGACCCAGGAGGATCCCCTGGAGAAGGGAATGGCCGCCCACTCCAGTATTCTTGCCTGGAGGATTCCATGGACAGAGGAGCCTGACGGGCTACAGTCCATAGGGTCACAAAGAGTCGGACATAACTGAGCGACTAATACTTTCACACTAAGGTAGAAATTTCTTTTCATTCTCTGTTACTCAGAAGAACTTCAGTATTCATGAGGGAAGATATTTGGACCTCAGAGTTGCTTGATTCATTGTTAAATCTGGATTTTACCCCCTAGATAGTTCCATGATGCAGTTCCCACTTCGTACCCTTAAAAACAATAATAATAGTATATAAAGACACCTGTGAACACACAGACTCATGGGTACCCAGCTTGAATGTGGGTTATATTCTTTTCTGATTCACTTCTGCAGCTTTGTGGGTTTCTCCTCTATGCCAGAAAGCACAGGAATGCAAAGAGTATGGATGACTGATTTTAGGGATAACTTGCCATCTTCTCTGATTTTTTCTGAGAATAACCATTCACATACTTGAGGGTTAAGATTATTAATGGTTGAAAATTATTCACAGTGCACTTCAGAAAAGATTGAGATGTGCTGCTATAGCTTAAGATCCAAAGTTCCCAGAGCTGACCTTCTCAGCCCTTCCAGGCACAAAAATTGTTATTGTCTACACGTGGGAGACACAGTGAAGCACTTTTCACCCATTCCCAACAGCAACTGTAATATAAAGTAATGCTATTCGGAGTGTTAAAATTCACAATAAAACCACAATGGATCAGAGCAGATAGAAGCAAAATTCTCAGAGTCTCTGTGTCCTGGGAAAGAAAAGCGAGAGAAGGCTAGAGAGATATACCGTTCAAGAGAGGGAAGCAGAAGTGCCAGGTACTGAGCATCTCCACAGACAAGAAGGGAAAGATCTCTCTCTCTCTCACATACACACAAAATTACACAGAAAGGAGAAGAGTGGGGAGTTGGCAGAACAAAGAAGGCTATGGAGAATGGCTGCCCTTGAGGGATCCAGAAATTTCTTGCTCACCAGTCAGTACAGTCTTTCAAAGGGTAAACTTCTATAGTTCTTCTCAGTACACATCTCACTCTAAGAAGACTCTGGAAAAGACTATTAAGAACTTCAGTTATTAAGACAGTTTTTTTTTTTTTCATTATACAATCGCTTCTTAAAAAGATTTGTATTTTGGCCATCCTGTGCAGCATATGCGATGTCAGTTCCCTGACCAGGGATTGAAGGTCAGGTTCCCTGACCTGCACGCCTTGCTGTGGAAGCACAGAGTCCTGAAGTACTAGATTTCCAGGGAAGTTCTGTAGATCCGCTTTTAACATTTAATCCTTTACCTGTACAATCTACATTGTGATTGCTTCTGGGAGTTTTTAGGGGGTTCAGATATAACAGAATTAATCATTATAATATAATGAAATTATATTATAAATTCAAGACTTTGAAGATGTCAATCAAAGCTAATTTTAGCAAGTATTAACATTCAAAAAGATTTTCTCTTAACCTCTGACAACTACTTTTACTGTTTAATCGGGAGATTGTGGGGTGTTCTCAAGCCTGCCCTTAAATTCTTAAATCTTTTAGAAGCTCATTGGTCAAAATGTCCTCATCTACCAAAAGGCCAGTCCAAGCTTGGATTAAAACCACGTAAAGAAAAAAGAGGGCTTAGCATTTACCATCACCTGGCGGAGCAGACTGAAGAATCTTGGCAAGTGAAACCAAGCAAAGGGACTGTCACTGGTTCAGTGGGCAGAGGATTTTCTTTACATACAATTAGAGTCTGTCACCTTTTATCTTCGGTCAGTGGACACATTTACCCTATTGGCAGTCCATTCAATCATTCACTCTCTTCACTTGAATGTTAAAGAATTCATTGGTGGGGACAAGCTTAAATAATTGATTTAAATAAAAAGAAATGAGAAGGGAAACGGTTGTAAAACTTGTCAGACAATGTATTTAAAACTCATAACCTGTTAATACTGTAAAACAAAGAATGTTGTTCGCAATCTGGTTCTACAAAGATTAAGACATCAGCACTGACTATAGGGCACCCTGAAAGGAATTCAGGACAAAGAGGATGAGACACTCTGTGTTTTGGGAAAACAGACAGAACAAGTCTTTAGTTAGATATGTTTCAGAAGAAAATTTTTATGAACTTGGGTTCTTGCATCATCCCATACTTAGAAAAGCATTAAAATGATTTACTGAAATACCTCTTCTTCATAACTAGTGCTAATCTACCGAGATGTGCGCTGGATTGAGCCGCCAAGAGGTTACCCACCAAGCACCATGCTGCTGATGGCAACAAGGCATGCCTTTCACCTAAGCTCATATTTCCCCAATCAGAAAACTTTCAAATGAAAGCTCCAGAAGGTCCCAGTCCAAGCATATCTTGTTTACCAAGCACCTAGCACATGGCTTAGAGTACACATTCAATAAGTATTCAGTGCATGAATGAATGAATGAATGGTTTTTTCCAATGGTCTATTGCCAAGTCTGTTCACAAAACATATCCAGACACAGATTCTCCCCCTCTTGCCCTCCTGACACTATTCAGCAAGAGGCTCAAACTTGACACTTGTAGTCGGCTTATGATTCTCTTCTTTGACTCCTATATTGGGTCCTATCAATTTCTGCTTTAATATATCTCAGTATTTCCTTCGTCCCCAGGCCAACAACCAAGGCCATGGTCCCCAAATCAAGCAGTTTGTTTTTTTGAGGTATAATTTTTTTTCTTCCAGTTTACCAAGAAATAGTTAACATAATCTTCTGCATAAATTCAAGGTGTATAGGTTCGAAGTGAAAGTCGCTCAGTCATATCTGACTCTTTGCGACCCCATGGACTGTACAGTCTGTGGAATTCTCCAGGCCAGAATGCTGGAGTGGGTAGTTGCTCCCTTCTCTAAGGGATCTTCCCAACCCAGTGATCAAACCCAGGTCTCCTGCATTGCAGGGAGATTCTTTACCAGCTGAACCACCAGAAAAGCCCATAGTTCAGAAGTTCAAAGTATCCAGCTTTGAGCCACCAGGGAACCCCATTGTTCAGAGGTTCAAAGCATACAGAAAAAGGATTTGATTTACATACATTATGAAGTGATTATCACAATAAATTTAGTGAACATCCAACTCAGATAAAAAAATTTTTTAATAGAAAAGCTATTTTCCTTGTGATGAGAACTCTTAGGATTCACTCTTAACAGCTTTAATATATAACATACAGCAGTGTAAATTATATGGTAAATTTTACGTGTTGTGCTGTGCTATGTCACTCAATTGTGTCCAACTCTTTGTGACTCTACGGACTGTATCCTGCCAGGCTCCTCAGTCCATGGGATTTCCCAGACAAGAATATTGGAATGGGTTGCCATTTCCTTCTCCAGGGGATCTTCCTGACCCAGGGATGGAACTCGAGTCTCTAACATCTCCAGTTATTGGTAGGTGGGTTCTTTACCACTAATGCTACCTGAGAAGCCCCTGTAAATTACATCAATTCAATTTGGTTCAGTTGCTCAGTCATGTCTGATTCTTTGCGACCCCATGGACTACAGCACACCAGGCTCCCCTGTCCATCACCAACTCCCGAAGTTTGCTCAAACTCATGTCCATCGAGTCAGTGATGCCATCCAACCATCTCATCCTCTGTCCCCTTCTCCTCCTGCCTTCAATCTTTCCCAGCATCAGGGTCTTTTCTTATGAGCCAGTTCTTCACATCAGGTGGCCAAAGTATTGGAGTTTCAGCTTCCTCATCAGTCCTTCCAATGGAATAGTCAGGACNAAAAAAAAATAATAATAAACTTCAAGGGCCTATTTCTTTATCCTTAAAAGTTCAGATAATAACAGTGCCTACTTCATAAGGTTTTGTGAAGATTCAAAGATGTCTCCTAGGTGGCTCAGTGGTTAAGAATCTGTCTGCACTGCAAGAGACATAAGCTATCTCTGAGTTGGGAAGATCACCTGGAGAAGGAAATGTCAATCCAGTCCAGCATTCCTGCCTGGAGAATCCCATGGACACAGGAGTCTGGAAGGCTACAGTCCACAGGATCGCAAAGGAGTTGGACATTACTTAACGACTAAACAACAGCAACAAGAAAGAACTGATCTTGTGCTCAGCACAGAGCCTGTCCCTTAGTAATGAGTGTGAGCTATTGCTGTGTGCCAGCCATTCAACCCCGCCAGCAGCAGAAACTTAGCTCAGAAAGACTTGCTTCTTCATCTCAACCACAGAGATTTATTCTTTATCTGAAAAATCCATTTTCTATTTCAGATGCGTTTTCGCTTTCCAAGTAAACAACTGTAAATCTTAAGAACACATCTGGATCATAGTAGCTAATAGATATAGTAGAAAGCACGCCTAAATGATGAGAAGTCTGTTTTCTACAATTTCCCTAAAATTTTGCAGCTGATGGGAAAATTAGCTGCAGCGGGAAAATCATCCCCTCTTTTAAACTGTTTCCTGATGCTATCAACAAGCAGATTTATCTTCCTATTTCTTCCTAAGTGTTGTGTGTAAAGGTAAAAAATTTAGGAGACATGGGGAGCTGTGTGAAAAGTCACAAAATAAAAGCTCTCAGTCAGGAATCATGGGCTCATACAACTTCATTCTTAGGAAGGTGGTGCCCCTGTGTAGACAAAAAGGGCTCTGCTGTTACTGATGACGTCATTGAGTTGAGTGCCTGTTCTGTTAGCCATCAAGGGACACTGAGCCATCCTTATTTTATTTTTCCATGTCACCAGGAACTCACATTTTGCTGGGTTAGAGCATTCCTCTTGGTGCGGAGACTACACAGGCGGTCTCTTCTCTAACTTGGCTAATCTTGCCACAGATGGTTACTGTGGCCTTGGATGTCTTACAGCCAGGCTCAAACCAACTGAGCTAATTGGCTTAGACACTCTTAGGTATGGTGCAGGGACCCCACCTCTGGGATAACAACACCCTGTGTCTAAAGTGGCCTGTGGGAAATTTACAAGGTCATGATCATGTTACTTACATGCAAGTAGGAGAGGAAAATCCATTCCAGCAGGCTGCATTCTAACCGCAAATACCAGAAGTTATCGATACACAAGAGGAAAGCCAAACAGTCTGTTAACTTTTTCTCAGAATGCCTAGGAAAGTGAGCCAAATGCATTAGTGGTTATAAAGGGCTTGGGCAAAATCCTATGGCCCTTGGTATCAGATGTTTTCCTTATGCTAATTTTGCAGATAGCAGCTTTTGCCTAACATTTTCATGGTTAAAACAAGAATATATATATACATGTATTTTTTTAGAGTTCTGTTTATATTGCAATCATCTCTCTGTGGAAGCCCTAAATTGGACTCTTGGCTTCCGCAAAAGTCTTCTCTGACCCATTTGTTAACAACCGGAAGTTACCAATAAACACTCAACTCTACCTTCTGGTTCAAGTTTACATATGATGCCTTTAGAGCAAGGTTCCAAGTCAGTCCAATGTCCTCTTTCATGTGTAGCTAAAAGTTAAAATTTAATTTTAAAGATTTCATTTAGCTTGCAGATTTGGGCAGTTTCATTAGCCCCAGTAGGAAGAATTGAAAGCTTTGTCTTTGGATAATTCACCTGGGTTCTTGGAGAAAACCGACAGTACAGATTGTGGGGGAAAAGTTGACCCACAGCGCCATCTCCTGGTAGACCTTGTTTGTTACACAGGGTGAGAAACAGGGAACCTGATGAGCTGAGCACTTCTAGTAACCTTCAGGTCGTAAAAGTACATCAAGTTAATACTGGTGTCAATGAACGGTCCTCAAAATACGGAAGTGTGAGTGTGGGCTTCCCAGAAACCCCCAGGACATTTATTGGGCCAAGTATTAAAATTCACCAATGTGGTGTACACCCAGATACGCTGAAAGCTGGCAAGAGCAGACACATGTTAAAAGAGAAAGTGAGGGGCTTCCCTGATTGGTGGTCCAGAGGTTGGGAATACGCCCTGCAATGCATGGGGTGCAGGTTCTATACCTGAGTGGGGAACAGGAGCCCATGTGCCACGGAGCCACCAGGGGCAACTACTAAGCCACAAGTAGCTAGTCCCTACACCACATAATCCCTCATGACACAGTGAAGATCCCACATACTGCAACTAAGACCCAATGCAATCAAATAAATAAGTTCTTAAAAGGGGAGGCAGGGATGCAAAAAGCCTCTGTAACAATGTGAGAAAGCGTCCAGGAGGATACTAACAGGAGGATAAAAGAGTATCAGTTATGATCATAAGCATAAAAAGAAAAAAAATGAGGAATAGTGAAAAGTGGCATGTATAAAGATAGCAACAGTATGGTTGATTTCTTTTTCCAGCGTCACTAAATACTATGCTTTGTATATGCAACCTCATTTTGTGACGGTGTATCATACTCATAGGAAACATTCTCCCACATAGAAGAAAAAAAATGCAACCAACTCACATGTGGTGACCAGTACCAATCTTGCCCAACAACCATTCTTTTCCTTCCCTAAGTCAGCTGCAGACCTTGTAAGGACTTGGGAAACTGGAATCATGGGAGAGCATTAATCCAGTATCACTAATCACCAAAAATTTAACAGACCAACGAACATCCCCTCCAACAGTCACTTCCAAACCTGGCTTATACAGGTTGTTTAAAGCAATTTTCTCTTCTCTACTCAGATCTACTGCAACAGAAACTCTAGAGATGGAACCCAAGAAACTGCAGGTTCAAAATGCTGCCCCAGTGATTCTAAAAAGCAGCCAGCACATGAGCTCAAAATTGTGACCTCCTGGAGGTTTCACAGCTGTATCTTGTTGAGAAAGGGAACGGACAGTGGATAAAATCCCTGCCTCATCAGTCCTATGCTGCCTCCAAATTTAGCTTTGGTTCCAGATCGTCAAGGGTAAGCAAGTTTTACTGCAAATGTTTGCTTATAGTGAACTGGTTTTCTTTGGAGCAGACTATTTTCAAATGAAGAAATAACCCAGTTTGTGTATAATCTATGGCTGATTTCTTTCCAAATCTTTTCTCTATGAACTATGAAAGTCATGATCATTTTATTGTTCACCAAAGTCTAAGTCCAGAAAGGAAAAATGACCTGGATGATGGGGAGTGAGGTGAATGGTTACCCAAGAAAGAAACCCTTCTAGTCCAAGACTGGGTAACTCTGGAACATTAACTGTGCCAATGAGCTAGTAGGCACCTCGTGGAGCAAGACTGGAAGTTAGAAGATTAATAAGTGCATTTGTGGCAACTTTGGAGTGAGTTAATAAATGGTGGAACTAAGATGGGAAATGAAAGGAAGCATGTTTTCTTCAAAGTGATCTGTGAATTCCATTTCCAAGAAAAAGCCACCCTAAATACCCTCATCAAAATTCACCTGTCCCCCTCTGAATTTATCCCACTCTCGCATTCTTTATCAGAGTCCTTGTATCACAGTATTAGAGTTGATCGAGTGGTGTGTATCTTAATTCCCTGTCAACACATTCCAATCTGCCCAGGGGACAGAACTGTATTCTCACCTTTTCATGCCCTGATGCACCTAGGAGAGAACTTTACCCACAATTGAAACTCATATTATACAGAGTGAAGTAAGCCAGAAAGAAAAACACCAATACAGCATACTGACACATATTTATGGAATTTAGAAAGATAGTAATGATGACCCTGTATGTGAGACAACAAAAGGACACAGACATAGAGAATGGACTTTTGGCCTCAGAGGGAGTAGGAGAGGGCGGGATGATCTGGGAGAATGGCATTGAAGCATATATACTATTATGTAAGAAACGAATCACCAGTCTATGTTTGATACAGGATGCAGGATGCTNATTAGGGTTTAGGGTTTGGGGTTAAGGGTTAGGAGTTTGAGGTTAGGGTGAGGGGTTAGGGTTAGGGTTATGGTTTAGGGTTGGGGTTAGGTTTAGGGTTAGGGTTTAGGGTTAGGGTTTAGGGTTAGGGTTGGGGTTAGGGGTTAGGGTAAGGGTTTAGGGTTTAGGGTTTGGGGTTAGTGTTTAGGGGTTATGGTTAGGGTTAGGGTTAGAGTTTAGTGTTAGGGATGGCATTGGTGTTAGTGTTATTTTTAGGGATAGGGGTTAGGATTAGGGGTTGGGGGTTAGGTGTTAGGGTTAGGGGTTAGGGTTAGAGTTAGGTGTAGGGTTATGGGTTAGGGTTAGAGTTTAAGGTTTAGGGTTTGGGGTTAGGGGTTAGAGTTAGGGTTAGGGGTTAGGGTTAGAGTTAAGGTTACGGTTAGGGGTTAGGGTTAGAGTTTAAGGTTTAGGGTTTGGGGTTTGGGGTTAAGGGTTAGGAGTTTGAGATTAGGATGAAGGGTTAGGGTTTAGTGTTTAGGATTTAGGGTTAGGGTTAAGGTTAGGCTTTAGGTGTTAGGGGTTATGGGTTAGTGGTTAGAGGTTAGGATTAATTAGGGTTATGGTTTAGGATTTAGGGTTCANAGATTAGGATGAAGGGTTAGGGTTTAGTGTTTAGGATTTAGGGTTAGGGTTAAGGTTAGGCTTTAGGTGTTAGGGGTTATGGGTTAGTGGTTAGAGGTTAGGATTAATTAGGGTTATGGTTTAGGATTTAGGGTTCAGAATTAGGGTTTACGGTTAGGGTTAAGGTTAGGGATAGGATTAGTGTTTAGGGTTTAGGTTTAGGGTTAGGGTTTAGTGTTTAGGGTTTAAAGTTAGGGTTTAGGGTTAGGATTAGCTTTAGGGTTAGGTTTAGGGTTAAGGGTTAGGGTTATGGTTGGGATTAGGGTTAGAATTAGGGATTAGGGTTAGGGTTAGAGTTAGCGTTAGGGTTTAAGGTTTAGTGTTTAGGGTTAGGGTTAGGGGATAGGGTTAGGGCTTAGAATTAGGGTTTAGGGTTTAGCGTTAGGGTTTATGATTTAGGGTTAGGGTTAGGGGTTAGGGTTAAGAGTTAGTATTAGGGGTTAGGGTTAGTGGTTAGGGTTAGTGCTTAGGGGTTAGGGGTTAGGGTTAGGGGTTAGGGTTAGCAGATGGTGTTAAGGTTTGGGGTTAGGGGTTAGTGTTAGGGTTAGGGTTTAGGGTTAGGATTGGGGTAAGGTGTTAGGAGTTAAAGTTAGGGTTAGAGTTAAGATTTAGGGTTTAGGGTTAGGGTTAATGTTAGTGGTTAGGGTTAGGGTTAGGGTTTAGGGTTTAGGGTAAGGGTTATGGTTTGAGTTGGGTTAGGTGTTATGGCTAGGGGTTAGAGGTTGGCATTTAGGGTTATGGTTAGGGGTTAGNAAAAAAAAAAAAAAAAAGAACAGATAGCCTCAGCACATGTTGTCACCAGTTCATTCTAAGAATCCTTTTGGCTGTGACCTCTTGGCCCTGACTGAAGGAGGAATGTGAGTCTAGGACGGTCTCCCTGGAAGTGCATCCTCAGCAGGACATAAAGCAAAGCAGGAATTACGGGACCTGAAGAAGCCTCTAGATTTCCCACCATATGCCTGAAATCTCACAACTCACCCTTCTGAGAGTGAGAAACAAAGGGCTGTATGTGGACGGTGAGGGCTCTCTGAGGTTCCCAGGAAGGAGAATGGAATAGACTTTAAGACAGAGACTGAAGGCCATGGCCTCCTAAAAGCTACGGTGTTTTGTTTAAAATATATATCTACATATATAGTTTGTTTTTCTTGCACTGGTCTTTGCCGAGCACGGCCTTTTCTCTGGCTGCAGACAGCAGGGACTGCTCTTGGTTTCTGGGCTGAGGCCTCTCACTGCGGCGGCTTCTCTTGTTGCGGAGCACAGTCTCTGAGCACACCGGCTCAGGCGTTGTGGCTCGTGGATCCTAGAGCACAGGCTCAGAAGCTGTGGTGCAGGGGTTTAGTTGTTCAGCAGCATGTGGAGTCTTCCCGGACCAGGGATCAAACCCGCGTCCCTTGCATTAGCAGGCAGATTCTTAACCACTGTTCCACCAGGGAAGTCCAGCTAAAGTGTTTTGACTGTGAAAGAAGCTCAAAAAGGGGAGGGGGGTCTGTTGAATGATCTGCTAAAACTTTCTACTTGTCTGCTTCTGCTCATGCTGGTGAGAAAGGACAAGAGGAGGAGGAAGTCTCCTACAAATCAGAAATACAGAAGGGGCAAAACAGAGAAAGAAGCTTTATAGCCAGAAATACTGTCGGTGTTTTTCCCATCAGTGAAAACATTTGAGTAGCTTATATATGTACCAGTAGTCCATTTTACAGAACACTATTTTCATTTTATTCCATTTCTTTCCAGAGTCTCTGCTAAACTATAAGACGTTGGCTGTAGTCCTGTTAACCAATCTACAAGCACATGTTCTAGTTTCAGAATGAGTTCATTTATTATAAACTCATACTATAGCTATGCCCCTCCACACATTAAGCAAACCTAATGTGTGTAAAACTTTAGATTTACACCTGCCATAAATTAGGGAGATGTAGCCCTGTTTAAAAAATAAGTATGCACTTTAAAAGAGGATTTATCACAGCTCCTTTGAAACTGAGTTTATGGTACAAATTGAAGGCAACTTTTGGTTAGAAAGAGCTCATACTCCAGAGTTGGACAGCTGAGTTCATTGTGAGCTCTGCTAACTGTGAGCGCTCACTGTGAGCCTTAGGGCAAATGAGGCAACCTCTCTTTGCTTCTGTGTCTTTATCCACAAAAAGGAGATTCGATACAGGTCTTGGCACTGTGCCCAGCCCTCCTCTGCTGCAGCAAGTGTGGCACAGTTCTGTGAGGGCCAGATGAGGGGGCAGAGCTTGAACTAGGTAGAAAATCTGACACTAAATAGAAATTTATTTTCTCCAGAAAGATCCCATCATAATGGTCGTATGTCTTTTTGAAAAGCAAATAAAAGTCATTCTATTGAGAGCTGCAGGAAGAAATCACATTATTATCTAAATAATAATGCTATTATTTAGATACGGATTTTTCCATTTTATCTTCATATTACTTTCTCTG
This sequence comes from Neotragus pygmaeus, assembly GCA_006410875.1. NCBI lineage: Eukaryota > Metazoa > Chordata > Mammalia > Artiodactyla > Bovidae > Neotragus > Neotragus pygmaeus. The sequence goes on from SJYV01004965.1 coordinate 186,043, forward strand.
GCATCAAATTGATAGGATCTTCCCAGCTACCTCAGAATCAATCCAAACTAGCTAAGAGGAGAAGGAAGTTTTCACATCAGGAAAACCATACAAATCACATTTCTGATTAGTTCCTGTACTTCTTCCCATCAGGAATGAAGACAAATAGACGGTGGGTTGCTGAGTGATAGACAGTTGGTCAATAGAGGGTTAATGAGTTGCTCCTCAAGCAATCAATGCTAAATGATAATCATATCTAGTTTCTATGCATAAAAAGTCATGCTTTCTGGTCTTATACATGTTAGCAGTAATCTTATGGCTGAAAAAACAATGATCATAAAAATTATTCTTTTCATTGAAAGCTGGTTGATTTAAAGCTAACTGTAAAGATGAATTTAGCAAAAATTCAAAGCAAATGAAATGCTAGTTCAGAAAACATTCTTATGTTTTAATTTTGTCTGGACCTAATGAATTTAAAAATAACAATCCAAATAATGCTAAGTGTTTTGTCATATGTAATTGTGGGTAGAGTTCAAAATAAGTAACGACACAGATTTTTCCGAACACTCTAGTACAGTAAGTTGTACAGGTACAGGGTCCATTTCTTTTCTTTACTGACATTTTGTTCACCATGGGTTTTTTGCATTTTTTAAAATATTGCTTTAAAATCCTTTTGACTACTGAGGGTTTTGATGACCCCTCAAACTTAGTGTCCAGGGTAATTAAATGCCTCGCTTATCTCACCCTCATCCTGGCCCCGTTGAGTCACATGGCAAAGGACAAAGGTATCAGAAAAGGTGAAGAAGCAGAGCTAGAAAAATAATCAACTGTCACAGTCAGTTTTGGCCACTTTTGTACTTTATAAATGGAAATTGTATAGTATGTATTCTGGCTTATTTCTTTTTTGATGTTATGTTTGTGAAATGCATCCGTAAGGTTGTATATACTTGTAAATCATTCACATTCGCTGTATAGAATTCCATATTGCAAAGACCTCACAGTGCTGATAGGCATTTAAATGGTCACAGTCTAGAACTATTTTGAATAGGGCTTCCTTGAATGATCTAGTATAAATTTCTGTTAAATATCTATGTATTTTCATTTGGGTACACGCCTGGGAGTGGAATGGCTGGGTCAGTGGGTACATGTATATTCATTTTCAGTAGATATTGCCGGTTTTCTAATGATTCATTTATTTAGTTTCATCAAGTCTTTAATAAGATAAGGCTTGCAGTTTGTTCTTTTTCAAGATGGTCTTAGCCGTCTTTGGCCCTTTGCATTTCTAAACAAAATTTAGAAGTAGCTTGTCCATTTGCACAATAAGAAAAAAAAGTGATAGGACTTTTATTGGGTTTCTTTTAAATCTATAAGCTCAAAGTGGTGAGCACTGATATCTTTACAGCATGCTTCCATGTCTTCTTAAATTTCTCTCAATGTCTTATACTTTTGTATGTGTACTTAGAAAACATAAGTAGCTGATAAATAGGTAAAATAGGCAATCAAGAAACACATTGTTGGCACAAGACTTTAGGCTGCATTACATTTTCGGCCACACTATTCATCCCACCAACACCCGAACTCACATGTCTCATCCACCCTCTGGGAAGGGCCTGCACTGGCCCTTCCTTCAGTTTGGTAAAACCCTCTCCTGCTTCTGTCACTCCTAACTGACAACACCTAATCTTGATGAATCGATTCAGGTTTCACTCTCTGTAGAGTCAGCAGGTCCCCCTTGCGGCCTCCTGCTACATTCTCCTATGCTGCTGCTGCTGCTAAGTCACTTCAGCCGTGTCTGACTCTGTGCGACCCCATAGATAGCAGCCCAGCAGGCTCCCATTTCCTTAGCCAATGCGTGAAAGTGAAAAGTGAAAGCGAAGTCGCTCAGTCATGTCTGACTCTTAGCAACCCCATAGACTGCAGCCCACCAGGCTCCGCCATCCATAGGATTTTCCAGGCAAGCGTACTAGAGTAGGGTGCCATTGCCTTCTCCAACATTCTCCTATATTTGGTTTTAAATTACCCAGTGTGTTGTGATGAACTGTTCCAGTGCCCACTAAACTTCTGGGCACTGACCAGAGCCAGCCAGCAGTTGGAAGATGTGTGTGGGGTATATGAAAAATATGAAAAGCTATTCCTTTTTTTTTTTTTTTTGAGCTGCTTGGTTTAGGTGTTTTATTGCCTGGTTTGCTTGTTTTATGTTTGTGGGACTTCATTTGGATTTAAGTTTAGTCAATGGAGGGCTTCCCAGGTGATGCAGTAAAGAATCCACCTGCCAATGCAGGAGACACAAGAGACACAGTTTCAATCCCTGGGTCGGGAAGATCCCCTGGAGGAGGGCATGGCAACCCACTCCAGTGTTCTTGCCTGGAGAATCCCCGTGGACACAGGCTCCTGGTAGGCTACAGTCCAGGGGGTTGCAAAGAGTCAGACAGGACTGAGCACACACATACCCGTCTTAGTCAAAGAAGAAAATGTCTTACTTTGACCCTCTGGTGCATGTCAATCTGATATTTGTTTCATGAATCATTTTGATTTGGAAATATCCATATATACCTAGCCTCTTTAATGTTTTGAAGTGGATACATTTCTTGGTGTGATTCCACTTGTGACTCCACACGTTCTAAGTTAGTTTAAAAGAAACCTGTTAACTGAATGTTTTCCTAATACTATTATCAGTAACCAAAGAGTTCATGGAAAGGAAGTCACACCCCTAATGACCACTAGGTGGCAGTTTCACTCTCAGTATGACCAGCCTGACTGCCTTGCAGTGTCCCTCAAGCAGTCTGGGGATGCAACATGAACCATGAGGTGAAGCTCGCTTAACAAGCCCTGCTGGTGGAAAAATGAAGGCCAAAATTCATCTATGAAGAAAATGGAATTATGGGGAATACAGTATGTGTATTGAAATTGAATGCCGTTAGACATTATTTCCCTGAAAGTTTAGCAAATAACTAAATTGACCACATCCACAAAATTAGTCAGAAAGATGTGGAATCCCAGGCACAGGTCAGACAATGTTGAGAGGTAAAGGAGTCTCTTGTTGGCCCTCCCCAGTTAGAATCGGGCCCATTGGGGTGCCAGGGAGGGGGGACGGGTGGAGATAGGGTAAAGGGCTGAGCCCCTGATAATGTTTTTAAATCTTCCTGTTTAGAGGCTTTAGAGAAAACTGGGTGGGACTCTACCCAACTGTTTATGGTTGAAACTGCTGTCTGCTGTTTGCTCTGTGTTTGAGGAGTGGAGGCAAAGGACATGTATTAAGTACCTGTTCTATGCGAGCAAGACAGTGTTACCAACTATGAGCTAATAACCACTAAGGGCTACAGGCTTTGTGAACAGGGACAGTTTCTTTACTGGAGTGTGAGCTGGGGAAAGGCTGAGGAGGAGAGGGAGAGCAAGGTGTGAAAGAAGAGCTAGTGGGAAGGGCTTCTCCCCTGCCATCACCACCACTGACAGGCCCATCCCAAGGCGGGTGGGGAAGGAAAGAAATACGTGGGACTCCCCACCAAGCATCCAAGAAGAAGAGAGATTGTATGCTCACCCCCCACCCCACCCCACCCCTTCCAGCTGGAGGGTCCNGCCTGGTCTAGCATTCACTGGAGATCTCTGGAGAGGGTCATGCCGATTCTCTGGGAAGCTGAAGAGTGAAGCTCACCAGAGGTCTGAGGCTGTCTCTTATACACATCTCACCATCCCACCCCGCCCCTTCCGGCTGGAGTTTCCTGAGCTGCAGTCCCAGTAGACACATCTGCCCCTGGGTCACAAGGAGGGAGGAAGTGGGAAGAGGACAGGTGGGGTGGTTGGTGAAGGGGCCTGAGGCCACTTACGGGCTTCCCTGGAGTCAAGTGCTGTAGTGGAGGAAAGCCACGAATTTGCTTGGACCCAGCGTGGTCTGGAGGCCTTAGCGACCACCAGAGACAACTTACCTGCTCTAGGACGACACTTGGAGGAGAGAAGAGGAGCTTGGAGGTTGTGTATGAACCACCAGCCTGGGGTGAGGGGTCAGGGGCTGCCTCTCTGAAGCAGCAAAGATTACAGGAAGCACTAAGAGGTCCTCTGAGCTTCCTGAAAAGGCCAGCCTCTAGCAACATATCTCCCAGGGGCCAAGCTGGGGCAATGCCAGCAACAATAGAGCAGAGAAGTAAATTCAGATGTGCCGAGAAAGGCACAGGACCAGAAGGAAGGATCCCTGCCTTCACCAGCACACAGCCAGCCATGAAAAGGGACTTCTCCATCACTGGCAGCTGCCAGGGAAGTGAGGATCCCACAGGCAAGAAAATTATATTGATTTATAAAATATCTTCTACTCCGTAGCCATTTGTGTTAGTTTTCTATTGCTGCTATAACACATTGCCATACGTAAGCAGTTTTAAACACAAATATATCATATCTCAGTTCTATGGTCCAGAAGCCCCCGGAGGCTCACAGGGCTGAAATCAAGGCATCAGCAGGGCTGTTCCTCTGCTTAGGCTCTGAGCAAGAGTCCTTTCTTTGCTCTTTCGGGTGTTGGCAGTTCATGGGTTGTGGGACTGAGGTCCCCGTTTCCTTGCTGGCTGTCCCCTGGGGTCACCCTTAGCTTCTGGAGGACTCTCTCTGGTCCTTCACATAGCCCCTGACATCTCAGAACCAGCTGGACCACAAGTCCTTACCCTGCCATCTCTTTGACCTTCCACACTCACATTTCTCTCTCTGGGCACACCCAAGGAAGGTTGTCTGCTTGTAAGAACTCCCATGATTAGAATGGGCCCCCTGGATAATTTGGGGCTTCCCTGGTGGTTCAGTGGTAAAGAATTCACCTGCTAATGCAAGAGACCCAGGTTCAGTCCCTGGGTCAGGAAGATCCCCTGGAGAAGGCAATGACAACCCACTTCAGTACTCTTGCCTGGGAAATCCCATGGACAGAGGAGCCTGGCGGGCTGCAGTCCATAGGGTTGCAGAGAGTCAGACACAGCTGAGAGACTAAACAACAGCTGGTTAATCCTCTCTTTCTCAAGGTCTACAGTGCTAATCACACCTGCAAAACTCCTTTTTGCCAAGTCAGGTCTCATATTCAGAGGTTTGGGGGATTAGGCCATGAACGTCTTTGGGGAGCCATTATTCTATCTGCCACACCGTTCTGTATTTAATGGGCAGAGCACAGCGCTAGGCGCTGGTCTCAGACGCTGGCATCAGGGGTGTTAGGCTGGGGAGGAAGCTGGGGGTGGGGTGGGCAGGCACCACAGGGGACCTCTGTCTTATGACTCCTTTGGAACACCTCAGGGAGCATCGTCTGCTGAAATATTATACGAACTGCACCCCCACCCCATTCACCTCCTGGGCTCCCCAGCCTTCTCCCCTGACCATGCAGGCTGCTGCCTGGTCTAGCATTCACTGGAGATCTCTGGAGAGGGTCATGCCGATTCTCTGGGAAGCTGAAGAGTGAAGCTCACCAGAGGTCTGAGGCGGGGAACCTGCCAGATCTAGGCTCAGCCGCAGCAGAGAGACTGACGAGGCCCCAGAGGCCCAGACACAGACACTGCTTCTGCCCTTTTGCCCATTTCCTGACCTGGTTTGCAGTCCCCACGGGGCTGGAGGGGGAAATGCCCAGGATCTTCTAGGTCCCTTGTGGCTCCGTACCATAAAAGAGATGGGGAGAGGGCAGAAAAAACCTTGGTTTCTCACCGCTGAAGCCCCATCCGACTGAGCCTCCCTGGCTATATTTTATAGCTCCTGAGCTCACGGGAGCCACCATCTTGCTGGGTTTTTCTCAGCCACAATCATGGTGAGTCAGCACAGTGGTTAGTTCTCAGCCGCAGGCCCCAGCAGAACCCCAGGTGGGGCAGCGTCCTGAGCAGCTGGCCCCGCCGCCGTCTTCCCTCCAGGCCGAGGCCTCCTCGGGCTGGCCGCCCACCAGGGGCACACCCAAGCAGCTGTGCGTCAAGCGGGGTGCAGGGCTTCCACAGCCACGGTGTGAAAGGTGAAGGTGAAAAACCAGAGAATGTGTCGCCAGCCAGGTCCGACTAGTCCAGGCTGGCACTTGGCCAACAGCGTCTGTCTGCTTCGGGCCAAACTTGAGGAGGGAGGGAGTTGATGAGGCATTCTGCCTTCCTCTGCTCTAGTGTCCGTATCTGGGAGCCATGCCCTGACAGCTAGCACCCTGCACACAGAGTCCACCTCACGGCACCACATTCTGGCCACACAAGCTTCCAGTGGCAGGAACAGCTACTGGGAAGGGTGCTCAGTACCCCTCATTTAAAAGATTCTTTACTACTCACCCGACTTCCCTGGTGGTGCAGACAGTAAAAGCGACTGCCTACAACGTGGTAGACCAGGGTTCCATCCTTGGGTCGGGAAGATCTCCTGGAGAAGGAAACGGCAACCCACTCCAGTATTCTTGCCTGGAAAATCCCACGGACGGAGGAGCCTGGTAGGTCACAATCCATGGGGTCACAAAGAGTCGGACACGACTGAGCGACTTCACTTCCTTTTTTTTCCTTTACTACTCACGCCACAAAGCCCAAAATGCCAGTGGCAGTTGCTTCTGCCCCTACACTTAAAACTTGCTAGCAGGGGAGATCTTTAGAGGGTGATGCTTTCAAAACATAACATTCCTCATTTTATCTTTTCTGTGCCCTGCTTCAGGGCTCTTCAAGTCCCTGCCGCTTGCCCTGAGTGATACAAAACCAGTTGAGAGCAGGGAGGACACTTGTCAGCAATTACTAGCTCTGTGGCTTGGAAGGGAGAGTCTTACTCTAAAGAGTCCCCACATCACCCTGGCCCTGAATTACTACAGCAGCTCTTGCAGGGTATGTATGCCCTGGGTTTCTGTTGAAGGACACTGACTTCCAGCTCAGCGTTCAAGGAAATCTTTGCCCAGAGAGAGCCATGACAATGACCGGAATAATCAGCAGTTCTCGTCACATGCACGCTGAACTGCAAGAACCAAGTATGACAGAACTCGACTGCTGGTCTCCCACTGGCTTACCAGTTGGCACGGTGGTAAAGAATCCGTCTGCGGTCTAGGAAACCCAAGAGACACAGGTTTGGTCCCCGGGTCAGGAAGATTCCCTGAAGAAAGAAATGGCAGCCCACCCCAGTATTCTGGCCTGGGAAATCCCACGGACAGAGGAGCCAGAAGGGCTCCGGTCCATGGGGTCACAAAGAGTCAGGCCTCCCGGAGCACACACAGGGTGCCACGGAAAGGCAGCTGGGCCAGGTGGTTAGGCTGCACTGTCACTGGGAGAGGCTCACACGTTCTGGGAAGACAGGGTTTCTGCCGTAGAACATCTGGCAAACTTCTCAACTAGCCCGTCCCCTCCTCGGGACCTTGAACACCGGCTTCTGTTCATGTCCTGCACGGGCACGTGCTTGCTCAGTCACTGAGCGGTGTCTGACTCTGCAACGCCATGGACTGTAGCCCGCCAGGCTCCTCTGTCCATGGGATTTCCCAGGCACGGATACTGGAGCAGGTTACCATTTCTGTCTCCAGAGGATCTTTCCAACCCAGGGATTGAGCTCGGATCTCCTGCTTGGCAGGCAGATTCTTTACCACCGAGACAGTAGGGAGGCACCATTCATGTCCTGAGACTGGACTGAGTCTCATGTGTGTCCTTCAGACAAGCCGGGAGCCTGAGCCCCTGCTCCACCCCACAGCTTTCCCACTCTTCCTCCCACATCCCAAGGCTGCTCCTACCTCATTGCCTTTCCTGATCTTCCCTCTGTCTGGAACATTCCTCCTGTGGTTGTCTGCGTGGCTGGGTCACTCTTAGGGTTCAGGCCTCAGTTATAGTCTTCTCTCAGAGAGGCCTTCCCTGACACCCTCTGAAGCATCCCAAACGCCCTGCCCACCCAAGGCTTTCGTCTCCTACCATCCTCTCTTGTTTTCTTGTTCTCACTGTCCGACATGGTCTGATCTGGTTTGCTTCTTGTGCTGCCTTGTATCACCTGACAAGAGTGTGAACCTTCTGGAAGCAGGGCTCTTGTCCGTCTTGCTCACTGCCATGCTCCCAGGGCCTCCGAAGGTGCCTGGAACACAGCTGGCAGCCAACAGATAGCTGGTGAAGAAATATTGAAAGTCATATTCAGACAGATGTGTGGGATGGTCTGGGCATCCCCATGGGGTCGGACTTGAGCAGGAGAGCAGGGTTGTGGGACTCTGCAGGAATCCCCTGAGTGGACCAGGACTCTGGCAAAGAGGCGGGACCAGGCGGCTGGATGCCCTGAGGGACGGCTGCTCCAGATCAAACATAAGGCTGTGTTAGGTCATTCCCACGCCTGTCCCCACCCCAGGGAGGAAAAGCACCGAAGTGTGAGATAACTAGGACCCTCCAGGCCTGGGATGGAAACGCTTTGTTGTGGTGGTTCAGTCACTAAGTCATGTCCAATTCTCTGCAACCCCATGGACTGCAGCACGCCAGACTTATCTCTCAGAGTTTGCTCAAATTCATGTCCATTGAGTCAGTGATGCCATCCAACTATCTCATCCCCTATCGCCCCTTCTCCTACCCTTTGGGAGGATCGTATTTCCAGAGAGCTTCCGTGAAGACCTCTGGAAACAAAGACACAGCATTTTCAGAACATCCTCAAGTCAAGAAACTCAAGAGAGTGACCCAACTGTGAGAAGTAACTCTGAGGGAGGACAGTTTAATTGGGCACAAACACTGCTTGGAACTACCCTCTCACTGGGCTTCCTGAATGACATGCTGCTCAGTCGTGTCTGATCTTTGCAGCCCCATGGACTGTAGCCTGCCAGCCTCCTCTCGCATCTCCTGTATTGGCAGGCACATTCTTTACCACTAGCACCACCTGCGAAGCCCCTAAATGATACAGTCCTACAGAAAGTAGCAGAGCTGAGGCAAGTCGAGTCTAACTCAAAGGCAGTCAATAGAAGCCAAGAGTCAAGAGAGGCCAAGAGATGACTGTGAGGTTATTTGGACTAGATCCCTGGATTTCTTAACAGTTTTCCACTGATGAAAGGTAGTTTGCAAGTTATGATGTGTCAATTTTCTTTATTTTTCCTGTTCATCAGAATTCCTATCTGAAAATGAAACTACTATCTAGATAGTTAATTGCCAGCTTCTAGTTTAAAAAAAAATAAAACTGGGGAAAAAAGCCATATTTGAAGTTTGGAAAATTATCAAAAAAATAAGGAATCTGAATTGACTTGGATCTTGGTTAAATATCTAGTAAATCTACTCATCCAGCCAGTAATCTCAGGCTTCCTTGGTAGTTTAGAGAGTAAAGAATTTGCCTGCAATGCAGGAGACCTGAGTTGGATCCCTGGGTCAGGAAGATCCCCTGGAGAAGGAAGTAGCAACCCACTCCACTATTCTTGCCTGGGAAATCCCATGGACAGAGGAGCCTGGTGGGCTACAGTCCACGGGGTCGCAAAGGCTTGAACACAACTGATCGACCAACACTTTGACTCTTCACTTCAGCCAGTAATCTCAGTGAATTATGAGTCTCACCAGGTTTTCAACTGAATTGAGTCTTCAGTAGTTTTCTACTCAGAGCATCCAAGTTAACCATAGTAAAGGCCCCTTTACTATTTAATCGCTGTAAAATAATCAAAGCTCCAGTGCAAATCAGTCGTCAGAAATACAAGTGTTTCTGGGGAAGTTCTTGGGCCCTATCCCTATAGGCCGCTTAAGGGGAGGGGAGTTATTTGCTTCTGCTCATCTGCAAAATTGAGATGGTTAGAAACTTCCACAACAGCACTAAGCAACTGCCCAGAGGGAGATAGAAACAGAGCATCTGATCTGGCAGTTTCACCATCTGGAAAGAGAAAAGTCAAGTCCAGTCTTTCTTTTCTTCCTGATAAAGATAATTGCCTTAGGTTAATGCAACGCGCTAACATCTATTTCTGCTTTATTGACTATGCCAAAGCCTTTGACTGTGTGGATCACAATAAACTGGAAAATTCTGAAAGAGATGGGAATACCAGACTACCTGACCTGCCTCTTGAGAAACCTATATGCAGGTCAGGAAGCAACAGTTAGAACTGGACATGGAACAACAGACTGTTTCCAAATAGGAAAAGGAGTACGTCAAAGCTGTATATTGTCACCCTGCTTATTTAACTTATATGCAGAGTACATCATGAGAAACTCTGGGCTGGAAGAAGCACAAGCTGGAATCAAGATTGCCGGAAGAAATATCAATAACC